>CM052539.1:151601463-151614788 GCA_028533065.1 Trachops cirrhosus
AGAAAGAAAGAAAGAAAGAAAGAAAGAAAGAAAGAAAGAAAGAAAGAAAGAAAGAAAGAAAGAAAGAAAGAAAGAAAAAAGACTGAAACCTCTGTGCTCTTAACTCATAGCTTTGCGGGTGAACAGTCCTGCCTGGACCTGTATGAAAGAATAATAGGAGCTGGACCTAAACCAGGACTGGCTCTCTTAACCACTGTCACTTTTAATGTTTTACTAAGACTGAAACCAGGAGAAGAATTCATCCATTTTGGCCCTGTTCCTTTAAATTAGCAAGGCATGACATAAACCTATGAACCCATAAAAACAACCCCCAGAGTATCTATTCTAGACATACTCAATTGTCCCAGAGTTTCTTTGCTTGTTCTGGACCATTCTCTCTTGGATCGAATTCCCTACCAGGAGATTCCATGTTGCAGACAGTGTCAACATAAGAAACAGCCAAAGCTATAGAGAATTTTTATGAGTTTGAGCTCTTGTATATATAATGAAATTATCTGAGCTGCCCTGGCTGGTGTGGGTCAGTGGATTGAGTGCAGACCTGCTAACTGAAAGGTTGCCAATTCAATTTTTAGTCAGGGCACATGCCTGGGTAGTGGATCAGGTCCCCAGTTGGGGGCATGTGAGAGGTAACCTATCAATGTATCTATCACACATGGATGTTTCTCTCCATCTCTTTCTCCCTTCCTTCCTCTTGCTATAAATAAATAAATAAATAAATAAATAAATAAATAAATAAGAAAAAATATTATTTGAGCCAACTGATGGCATATGCCAGGGAGCAAGATCTCAAATACTCGACAGAATAACAGTTTTGCAGTTTCTTTTATGCACTTGAAATTAAGGAGAGAACAGAAGGAAGATACGGGGTGGCAGAAAGCAAAGCAGGGATTGGATTACAAAGTAGTTAACAAGATTATGTCCTGAGGGTAGTTAAGGCTTATTTCAAAGGCCTGTTAAAGAAGCACTTAGGTGCAAAGAAGCAATGGACAAGACTAGCTTTAGGCAAAGATAAGCCTTTTACTAAAGAAGTTATGTGCCTGGCCTACCCACCACGATCTGACCAGTTAGAGATTTGAGATCAGATCACCCTGGGGGGTTACTTTCCATAGAACCCCCTTTTTGTCTATAGGTGCATTTGAAGAGCAAGCACTGTTCAGAGTCTGATGTGCAAACACGTACAAAGGTAAGAGTTAACACATGTCCCTGTCAAATTTAACTAGGCACCTTATATTTTTATCTACTAAATTGGCCAACCCTACCTCAAACACCCAAACACACCCAGAACTCCATGGTAACTGAAGTAGGGATGAGTCCTGGGCAATACAGTAATCCGTCCACTGCCTTAGTAAAGTAGGAAGCAACTTTCTTCAACTCTGACACATCTAATCTGATTCTTTTAAGAGCCACTCCCAACGCTCTTATTCAACTGCCTACTCTGGATGTCTAGGCAGCAGCTCAAGTTTGACACTAAAACAGAGCTCCTGGGTTTTTTTGACCTGCTCCCACCATAGTCTCCCCCATTTCAGTGATCACACAACGTGTTCTTCCAGCTGCTCTGAGCACTCTGAAATCATTGCTTACTCCTCTCTTCTCTCCTGTTATCTGGTCCATCAGTGAACCCTGTTTTAACTTTCTTTAAAATATATCTAGAATCTGATCACTCCCCACCATCTCACTGCTACCAGTCCCGTCAAAGCCATGGTCATCTAGGCTGGATTATGGCAGCAACATCCTAAAAGGTTTTCCTGCTTCAGCTCTTGCTCCCTGCACTCTCTTTGCAAAACAGAAGCTAAAATGATCCTTTTACATAGAAGTCATTTTGATCTCTCCTCTGCTCAAAATCTTTTTAAGGCTTCTTATTTCTTTCAGAAACAAACAATATTCTCACCTTCACCCTAATGCCTTATACAGTCATCCCCATGTCCCATTTACCTTTTTTCCTTTTATATTTTTAAAGTATATTTTATTGATTATGCTATTACACTTGTCCCATTTTTTTTCTCCCCTTTACACCCCTCTGGCCAGTACTCCTGTTCTCTCCAGCATTCCCTCCTCTGCCCCCTTAGTTCACATCCATGGGTCATACATATAAGTTCTTTGGCTTCTCCATTTCCTATACTATTCTTAACCCCCTCCCCCATCTATTTTGTACCTACCAATTACACTTCTTATTCCCTGTACCTTTTCCCCCATTTTCCCCCCTCCCTATCCCCACTGATAACCCTCCATGTGATCTCCATTTCTTTATTTTAAATTTTAATATATTTCATTGATTATGTTATTATAGTCCCATTTTTTTCTCCCCTTTATTCCCCTCCTCCCTGTACCTCCCCTCCCACCATCATTCCCTGTGGAGTCTGCCCTGCCTGGTTTCAGGAGCCGTAACCCCCACCCCCACCCGTGGCTAAGGCTGAGTGAGAAACCTCCGAGAACCAGGAGGCCTAAGGAGACAAAACTTATTTTCCTGAACATGGGCACTGCCTGCTCTGTGTTTGGCTCCCTTTGGCTTGATTGGATAGTCAATGACGGGTTACAATTCTCTAAAGAGAATGAACCTAAGACAGACACAATCACGTGGGAATAAGCCATCCGGGAAGAGGCTCAGGGGGCTGTGGAAGTGAGGGGGTGATCGACATCACCCCTGCCCCTTCGGCTTTAACAAAAGCCTGAGTCCTTGTTCTGGATGTGAGAAATCCAAGTATCCTGGCTGCCTTTGTCTCCTCCGCCTGACTCAGGGTCTGTGGAAATAGCAGGGGCGGTGAGGTTCAGACCAGAGTGGGGGACACCTGGAGTAAATTAGACCTGGGGCATAAATTATGCAAAATCCTGTGAGACCTGCTTGCTAGGATGCTCTTGGATGTGTAGGTACAGGCAGGAAACGAAACTAGTCCTGTATCTGTTAGGTGATAACAGCCCCAAAACTCAGGGTGAGATCTTTGAATCCTTTGTAAAGTGTCTACCTGTTTTTAATCCTCTTTGCTAGACAATAATCCACATTCTGTATCCAATACTACCTAATAAAAGCCTACTGAGGCGGCGGCTCAGGGCGCTCTCCCTTGAGAGAGTGGCCAGGCCACTCGGAGGCACCCTCCCCTTGAGAGGGTAGCCATGCTGTCCCTATTCCTCCACAGGACTCGGTAGTCTGTGTGTATGTTTTCTCATGTCTCATGAGCATCTGCAACATTTGCGATCACCGCTGACCGGTGGTTTGCAACAATTCCACAACCTTATTTCATGTCCAGGGTCATACATGTAAGTTTTTTGGCTTCTGTCATAACTGGCTATTGGTTTTTGCAAATATATTTCTTTCTTTTCCCTGATTTAATCCTTTCCTTTTTTCAGACAAAATTCCTTTGTTCATAGAGCTTATATTTATTCTAGTGTGGAGAGAAATCAAGCAGGCAGGGCAGCCAAACAGCAGCAGGGTGGAGCGGAGCTGCAATGTTAAATGTGAAGTTCTGGAAAGTGCTTATGGAGAGGGCAACATTTGAGCAAAGGCTTGGGGGATATGATGGAGAAAGCTGTGAGGATAACTGGAGGAAGATTATTCTAGGTTGAAGGGGCAGCCAGTGCAAAGGAATTAAGGTGGCAGTGTGCTTGAGGAAAATGCAAAGTAAGTAGAGGGGAGGGTAGAAGATGGGGGTCCATTGGCTGGACTTTGCATTTTTCTTGGAGTGAGATGAGGGGAGGGTTTGGAGGGTTTTGAGCAGAGGCATGTCATCATCTGATAGTTTCAAATGGATCATCAAGAGGCTGAAATGAGAACAGATTCCTATTCATAGGAATGGCCTGAATGGATGAACATTTTGCAAAGATGGCTCTGGCTGTAAAGAACAGATTGTCAAGGAGGCAAGACTGAAAGCAGAGATGGCAGTTAAAAGGCCCACACAGCTGTCCCAGTGAGAAAAGTCACTCAGCACATTCCCCTAACCCCCACCCACTCCCCCGTTTCAGAATCTCTGGGGTATTGGTCAGGCATGAGACGTCACCTGCTAGCCCACGGGCCTCTCACACTTGCTCCTCTTACTTGTCAGGAAGGGCATGGAGAAAAGTCTCCAGCGTATAGCTTATATTAAAATGAAAGATACCAACAAGTCAGCACACGACTGAGAAAGAGAGATTATGTCAATTGTCCATGTCCCACTGAGATCATTTCTGACAAAAAAATTAAATCACCCAGCCCCTTTACCACATCAGAAACTCAAGCAACAGGACACTTTTCTTCCTTCCTCCAGAGGGCTCTTTGTTCATCCCACACTGGCAGGCTCTGACTTTAAAACAAGACAGGAAAGTAAGACAAGTCATCATGCACTTCATAGTGAGGAGTTTTTCTTACCTGTTGCTCCAAACACTGCAATTACTTTCTTGCTGGTCATGTTACCAGACAAAGAAATAGTGTAGTAGCCGAATTTTCCTTAAACCAGTTGACAGCAGCTGAAATAGTTTCCCTTCAAGCATGAGAGTTATAAGCCACACCCCTCCTTTGCATAATTTTTTGCCCCTCCTTTGTGTAATTTTTGTTGTTACCAGCTACATTACTCACTATGACACTGCAATTTTCCAAACAAGATTCATTTGTTCCCTTACTCATGTGTTCAGCAAATGTGTATTGAGTGCCTTTGGTGTACCAGGTATTGCATTAGAGGCCCTGGTGGTCCAGATCTTGTAAGGGAGATAAACTAGTAAATAAATGTACAGTAGAAAGGAATGGCAGAGGGGACATAGGTTATGGAGGAATGACACCAAACCCAGACTGGAGGTGTTAGGGAAGGTTTTTCATAGATGGGGATGCTGGAGCTGGCCTAAAGACCCTATGAGAGACCATCCCAGGCAGGAGGAACCACACATAGCCAAGTTCAAAAGCATGGAGATTATGATACAGGGTTCCCAATGGCTGCAACAATATTATGTGAGCGGTGAGAAGACTGGGAAGGATGCAGGACTCAGAACACAAAGGGCCTGGTGGACATGGCAAGGAGCTTGGACTCATTCTGATAGCCACAGCAGGTTTTATGTGATCCTCTGGCAGCAGGGTGGAGGCTGAGTTGAAACAAGACCATGCTAGAGACTAAAGAAATAATACAGGTAAGAAATAACAAAGGTTAGAACAGAGCAGTGTTTGGGGTTGAATCGTGCCCCCCTCCCCCCGCCCCGGCCATATTCATATGTTGAAATCCTAATTTCCAATACAGTAGAGTATGCCCTCATTTGGAGATAGGATCTTCACAGAGGTAATCAAGTTAAAGTGAGATCATTAGAGTGGGCCTAATGCAATATGGCTAGTGTCCTTATAAAAGGAGAAAATTTGAACACTGAGATATGTACAGAGGGAAGATGAAGTGAAGAGACAGGGAGGCCACCATGTGAACATGGAGAGGCCACCTGCAAGCCAAGGAGAGAGAGGTCTGGCACAGATCTTCCCTCTCAACCCTCAGAAGGAAGCAACCCTGCCAACATCTTGGTTTTGGACTTCTGGCCTCCAGGACTGTGAGACAATAAATTCTGTTGTTTCATCAACCCACTGTGTGGTTCTTTGTTATGGCAGCCCTAGTAAACCAATACAGGCAGTGACAATGAGGGTAAAGTGAAAGATGTTTAGGAAGTATACTGATCCAATCCTTGATTGGATGTGGCCATAGGAAAGCAAGGAAGAGAAAGGACCCAAAATAACTGCCAACTGGATAGGCAATGGAGGAGCAGGAGCAGGGCTCAGGGGGAGAGATCAGAGTTGAACCTCCTGGGTTTGAGGCTGCAGCTTACTGCATGATTGAGAGATGAGGAAGTAAGAAAAGCAAGTATAGATGTCTTCTTTAAGGAGCCTTGCTGTAAAAGAAGTGAGAGTGAACTATGGTTACAAAATGAAATGGAATTCTATTTCACAAGGAAAGACTTGAACATGTTTTGTGGGTTAAAAGTAGCTCTCTCCATCCCTTGCACTCTGTTTACTTTTCTTCATAACACTTATGACTTGATATATTACAGGTGATTTCTTTGCTCATATGTTTATTTCCGCCCCCCTACACAACTACATTGTGTGCTCCATGAGGGCAGTGACTTTCTTTTATTCACTTGTGTACGTATAGCCCCAGAGGCTATAGCTATATCTGGCTCATAGTAGGTGCACAGTAAATATTTGTTGAATGAATGTAACTAGGTTTCTAAGGAAGCTGGAAGGCATGGACTGTGCAGCACAAATGAAGGGATGCTGAAAACAGCAGCTATCTCAGGGATACCTGGAACCCTCTGCCAAAGAGTTATGAAGACATATCAAAAATGGGGCAAATCATGACTCTGCAGCCTGTCTGTCCCTTGCCTTTCCCTCCACTCTCCCGCTCATATCGCCTGCTCCTGCCTGATTATCCTTGCACGAGGAAGCAATTCTCCTAACTGCCTCCCTCTACAGTGTAACCTGTAATGAAACAGAGAGGGAGGCTCTGGAGTTGTTACAGATTGGAAGAGCTGGTCATGCACACCTGTGCATTTCTTAGGGACAAAGGTAAAGAGACTAAGCTGGACAAGCTAAACCAGAGGGTCCAGTAAGTGGAAAACTGTTCTCATTTCTAAGATAAAGATATTAGTGGAATAAAGTTAGTTATGTCATAAGAAAGACATGTAGTGTGCCTGCTACCCTAAACTACACACGATATTACTCTTGCCATATGGAGAATTCTTAGTAAATTCCAAGCAAACATGCAAAAGAAACAAAGATTTATATTCAAGTAGTTTATCCGTAGATTATTAATGTGGAAAAGAACTAGAGACAACCTAAATGTTAAATAAATGATGGCACAGCCATAAAACAGAATGGTATATCTTCATTAAAAATTACATCTTGTAAGAATTTTCATAAAACGGGAAAATGCTCACAATATAAAGTTATATGAAATCAACAGAATACAGAACTGCATATATAGTATGATTTCAGTTTATAAAGAAAAAAATCACACATACACATGCATACGCATATGTAGACTAAGAGCAGCTGAGTGATTTTATGCAATATGTTGGTGGTAGAACCAGAGGACTGGGCATGGCATGGCATTGTTGCTCTATTCTTTGATTATAGCATGACACTATGACACGCACATCATCCTATGAGCTGGCTGAAAAAAATGAAAAGCCTATGAGGACATACCAGCACTGTTAATGTTAGCCTAGAGTTGGAAACAATCCAAATGTCCATCAAGAGTAGAGTGGATAAAGTGTGGCATATTCATACAATGACATACCACACAACAAAAAGATTGAATAAACCAAATTCAACAGGCAACAACCTGGAAAAACCTCACAAATAAAATGTTGAGCAAAAGAGTAAAGGAATACCTAGCATATGATTCAGTTTCTGTAACATTCAAAAGCAGGAAAAACTAATCTATGGTGATAGACATGAGAAGTGGTTACTTTTGGGGGCAGTGATTGGAAGGAGCTTAAGGGGGCTTCTGTAGGGGCTGCTGCAGGGCTGAAATATTCTACTTCTTGATCTGGGTGTTGATTGTCCGCGTGAGTTCATCTTGTGAAAATTTATCAAG
Organism: Trachops cirrhosus; assembly: GCA_028533065.1. Taxonomy (NCBI): domain Eukaryota; kingdom Metazoa; phylum Chordata; class Mammalia; order Chiroptera; family Phyllostomidae; genus Trachops; species Trachops cirrhosus. Next base: position 151,608,993 of record CM052539.1, read on the forward strand.
CTGTACAGTTAAGATCTGTGCAATTTTCTCTATTATATTTCATTAAAAGGTTTACTTTAAAAACTAATCTACAGGAAAAAAAAAAACAAGAAGTGGCTGAACAGGAAAAGCTAAAATGGGCAGGTACCAGCCTGTAAATATTTACACTGGTTGGAAGCAAAAACTTCAGCTTTTTAACTAGGCGAGTCCCTACCAGGGCAAGTAGGAACATGGTAACTGTTCAATAATTTCTCAATATTATTACAGTAAAACTTAAGCTAAATTATTGGTGTTCGGAAAAGGGAAAGATTATTTGTCACTTGCAGAGAGGCTGGATAAAGGAACAAAATCAAGAAAAGCCAGGTATTCTAGTTTAGATAAAAATTAAAATTTTTGAGCTGGACGAGGAAGATAGTTCTAGTAAAGATAAAAGCTTTACAAGACCATGACTATTTTAAGCATTAAAAGGTTTAGATGAAGCTCTTTGCTTTTGTTTCGTTTCTCATATTTTAATAGATTTTATTTCTTTATCAAATAATGCATTCCTATGGTGAAAATTGGGAAAGTTCTGTTAAATGTAAAGAACTAGGAACTTTCTTCTCATAGTACCAGTAAGTACTCTGAGGGAACCATACTTAGCATATTTGGTTTCATATTTTTAATGTCTTTTTTCTTTACACCATCAAGATAATTCTTTATGAACAATTTGGTATCTACTGAGAAAAATTAAGATGAACAAAAATAAAGGTAAATAAAACAAGGAAAACATGTTAATATGTTCAAGATTTTATTAATCAAGATCTGATTTGCAAACAACGGACACTGATTATGAAAATTATTCAAAAGATATGGGACAATCTCAGAATCTTCAGAAATGCTGAGAACAAAGCTTAGACAGGCTGAGTAGCCAGGACATATCTCAAAATGATACCATAGAACTGGTCTGGCAAAGATACCACAGCTGTGCCGCTGAACACAGGCATCACGGCTTGTAACCACCAACACAACTGATTCAGGACACTTAGAACTGCCACCCTGCTGCCTCTGGTAACTGCATGGAGCTGTTGCTGTGGTCTCTCCCCATTTCCGGAATGTATTCTCTACAATATTGTTCCTTGGTATCACTAACTTCCCTTCCGATGCTAAGACTTTTGTTTTTCCTTTAAATTATTTTATTAAAATCTGTACCAGTTGATGAAGGGAAGACACATGTATACTCATACACACATGTGAAGAACAGAATGCCAAATACTCTGTGCAGGTTTAAAAACAATGGGTCCCCATTCCCCTCCCTCTTTCCCTGTTTCTCTCTCAGAGGCAGAGTGCCCAGAACCCAGGGAAACTGATCTGGGATAAACAAATGCTACATTCTCAGTGGGTCTCCCCTTATAGCCCTGTAGACACAGGGATGGGGCCCCGCTGGGCGATGCTCACAGAGCAGGGAGTGGTTCTGGCCACCTGTTTAGAGAAAGGGGCCTTGTGAAGCTGGGAGCCTGCACACACTCTGAGCACCTTCAACTGCACATTCTGGAAGTGCTGGGCTTTCCCTGCCATTCCCTCAAGGGTCTAAGTCCTCACTAGCCCTGAGGGGCCTCCCTACTGCTCAGTATCCCCAGAAGGCTTCACAGGCTGATAAGTTAATTCTTTCCTGGGACAATTCTGGCTTACTTGGCCTGCCACCAGGGTCCCCGCCTACACACAGAGGGACCCTAAGCTTCCTCCAGCCTGGGCTGCAGCACTGACTCACAGAAGCCCTGAGAGCAGTGGCTGTGAGGAAACCAGGCATCTGGGATCCATGACTTCTGTAAGAGCATCAGACTCTGCTGCATGTGGCAATTTCCCCAAATACAGGAAAGGAATCAGATGTTAAGTGACCATAGGAGACGTAAATTTCCACCACAGTTTACCCCCTTGGCTCCCCCAAATCAACATATATGTTTCTTCCCAAACATACACTACCTTGAAAACAATAACATCTAACACAATGCAACTACCTCTTATAATCTTTAATCCTCTTAAAAGTAGTTAAACCAAAGTCTCAATTATTGCATCCAGGATCATCTCAGGATGATGCTCATGTGTCTTTTAATTCTCTTAGATTCCATCTTGAAAATTTGTCCACTATCCTTTAAATGGTAAAATTAACAAGCATCTTTTTCTATATAAAATATTGAGGGAAAGGGAGAACAAAGAGAAAAATTAGTCTAAAATATACAGATATGTACATGAAAATGACAGAGGGTATTAAAGTCCTCATTCGTGCAACTGAATCCAAGGCCATAATTGATATTTATAATCTTCTTTCTCAAGTACCCATTGTTATCTTTGCATATAGCCAGCAGCAAGCACCTCAGCTGATCAAACCTTTATTCTAAGACTTGAATACTTAAGAATATTAAATTACATCTGCCTATTTGAGGTTACTATAGTTTTTCATGAACTTTCACCACCAGACTTGGCAGTACTGGTCAACAACCCACCATGAATTATGCTTTTTCTTAGTAGTACAACTATTAGTCCTTCCGTTTGGAGAGAAACCAACTGGTCCCAGAAGTGTCACTGAGATGACACACCATTATAATTTTATGGAATTCTTCTCCCACCCTCTGGCATAACTGTCTTTTACAAAGGTATCTAGAGTAAAAGCTTCCAGTTGTATGGGTCATTGTATCCGAAGGTCATCAGTGTAGTGGAATAGAGCAGACTGATGAAACCATAAAGGTTCCCATAGCACAGAGCCAGAGAATTGGCCTAATCTTGATGGCAGAGGATAAAGTTGTTCTGGGGTCCCTTCTAGGAAGAGGATGTTCTCAGTTATTGGAATCAAGAATAAATATAATTTGTTAGATCAATAGCTACATACCAGTTACTAGGACTCATGCTTATTTTATTTCCCCCAAAAGGAGACCCTAACTGGAATAGCAAATTCAACTGGGGTCATCACCTAATTAACTTTAAAATGAGACAATTCCCTGTCATTCTCCAACACTCATTTGCCTTTTGCACTGTCAAACCTGTGAGTTAAATGGATCTAAGACAGGATTAACCATCTTTGTGTCTCAGAAGTCTTTGATGTTGGCACTAATGTCTGTGGTTCTACAAAATTTCACTATGTTTGATAGGAAAGAAAAATTCCAGGGGCTTCCACTTGGCATTCCTACTATAATAACTCTTACTTCCTGGGTCAGAAAGACAATACAGGGATCATTCCACTGACCACATCCAGTAAATTTCTATGGTAAAACTCCCACAAAACACAATTGTCCAAAACATCAATTGCCAAAAATGCAGGAACATGTTATTGAGAAGCTAATAAAGAGTTTGGGGTGAGCCAAACTAGTATGGCTCCCTAGATCCAGATCCAGTGCTTTCCAAGCATATCTGTTCTGGTTGAGGTATGGCACCACCTGGTGGAAATGATCTAATCTCCTTTAAATGTTAATAGGGCTGAATCTGAGTCCTGTGGACAGCCAGGACTTCCAGAACAACTCCAATCATTCCAGGAATATCTTAACTAGTCGGCATTTGTTTAATTGGTCCAAATTAGGCATATTAGGTCAACCTCTACCTTATATTATCCACAAAAACTTTCTACTGTCAAAGAACAGTCTCTACAGGTCAATTTTTTTAAGTTGGTGGTCATTTCATGAAAGTATTTATCTGTGCTTCAGTGAGAGAAGCATCTCCTGGGTCCTTTCAGGACATAGCTAGAGGGTAGATGGACAGATTGCAAAAGAGAAATCCACTACAATGTTCCCATTTCTTTAAATCTACAGATTCCTCCTTTTACTTCATATCAAGAAATAACAAGAGATAGAGGTTTAAAAATTGGAAAGAGATAAAACTATCATCTTTTGCAAATGAATGTATCACCTATCTAGAAACAGCAATAGCATCTAGATACAAACTATTAGAACTAATAAGTTCAGTAAGTCCTCTGCATATAAAATCAACATACAAAAAAATAGCATTTCTCACACCATCAATAACCTACTAAAATATAAGTTAAAATAAAATACTATTCATAATTACCAAAATAAGTAAAGTATTTGGTCATTAATGTCTTGTGAAAAACACTTTTATGAAGAATATAGAAGGTGACTTGAATAAATGCAGAGCGATACTCTTGGAATGAAAGGCAATATTATAAAGATGTCAATTCTCTCCAAGTTAACCAATAAATTTGATGCAATCAAAAATCAAAATTTCACGTGGACTTTTTGAAAACTCAATAAACATCTCTATAATTTATTTAGAGAATAAAGATTTACAAATAACTAAGTCCATCTTTTTTTAAAAAGCATAAAGATGATATCTCAGAATTAAACCAAAGAAAAAGAACCAGTAGGAGATATATATAAAGAAATTTATTGCAAGAATTTTGCTCATATGATTGTGGGGGCAGCCGAGGCAAGCCTGAAATCAGAGGGCAGGCTGTCAGAAAAAGCAGGCAGGAACTTGCAGGCACAGCCTGAAACTGCAGTCCACAGGAAAAATTTCTTCTTTAAGGAAACCTCACCTCTGCTTTCAAGGCCTTTAAACTGATTGTATCAGGCCCACCTAGTTTATCTAAGATCATTTTCCTTACAAAGCCAACAGACTAAAGGAATTTAATCACATCTACAAAATACCCATACTACACCTGGGTCAGTTTTGATTGAACAACCAGCCAGTTGACATTTCAAAATCACAAAGGGGGACTTGTCCTACCAGTTTTAAAGACTTGCTCTAAAGCCTTATTAATAATTTCTTTTAAAAAAGCAGTATTGTTGCAAACACAATCAGATAAACCCTTGAAATAGGACAACTTAGAGATCGACGTGTATATGTGGGAATTTAATAAACAATAAAAGCAGCACCACAAAGTTATTGATTAAATAAAAAGTTATTTTTGCAATATTGATACCTAATACAGTCAAGCATTGTTCAATGACAGGGATATGTTCTGAGAAATGGGCGCTGGGCAATTGTGTAATATGCGAATGCTTAGGGGTCACAATGAACAAAACAATGTGAGATTAAATCAAGCACAAGAGAAAATGATGCAATCAAGAGACAGCTGCAAGAGGCTGCCACTGGCGTAACATGGCATACTGTTTTACAGCAAACTTTTTTTCTTAAATATATTTTATTAATTATGCTATTACAGTTGTCCCCCTTCATTCCCCTCCACCCTGCACACCCTCTCCCACCCACATTCCCCCCCTTTAGTTCATGTCCATGTGTCGTAAGTTCTTTAGCTTCTACATTTCCCATACTATTCTTGCCCTCCCCCTGTCTATTTTCTATCTACCATCTATGTTACTTACTCTCTATACCTTTTCCCCCTCTCTCTTCCTCCCACTCCCCTGTTGCTAACCCTCCATGTGATCTCCATTTCTGTGGTTCTGCTCTTGTTCTAGTCGTTTGCTTAGTTTCTTCTTGTTTTTGTTTCAGGCACGGTTGTTAATAATTGTGAGTTTGCTGTCATTTTACTACACTTGTTTTTTATCTTCTTTTTCTTAGGTAAGTCCCTTTAACATTTCATACAATAAGGGCTTGGTGATGATGAACTCCTTGAACTTGACCTTATCTGAGAAGCGCTTGATCTGCCCTTCCATTCTAAATGAAAGCTTTGCTGGATAGAGCAATCTGGGATGTAGGTCCTTGTCTTTCATGACTTGGAATACTTCTTTCCAGCCCCTTCTTGCCTGTAAGGTCTCTTTTGAGAAATCAGCTGACAGTCTGATGGGAACTCCTTTGTAGGTTACTATCCCCTTATCTCTCCTTCATTTTTACCTTGGCTAATGTAATTACGATGTGCCTTGGTGTGTTCCT
>CM052539.1:151615288-151657805 GCA_028533065.1 Trachops cirrhosus
TTCTCCTTTATTATTTGTTCAAATAAGTTTCCTACTTGTTGTTCTTCCTCTTCCCCTTCTGGTACCCCTACAATTCGGATGTTGGAACATTTAAAGATGTCCCGGAGGTTCCCAAGCCTCTCCTCATTTTTTTGAATTCTTATTTTTTCATTCCTTTCTGGTTGTATATCTTTTTTCTTCCTTCTGGTCCACTCCAATGATGTGAGACCCATCTTTCATTCCATCACCATTGGTTCCCTGTGCATTTTTCTTCATTAAACTTATTGTAGCCTGCATTTTTCCATCTAATTTGCGACCAAAATTAACCAATTCTGTGAGCATCCTGATCACCAGTGCTTTGAACTGTTCATATGATAGGTTGGCTATCTCTTGGTCACTTAAAAGGATGGGTTCTGGGGCTTTCAATTCTTCTTCTATTTGAGCCATCTTTTTGCTGGGTTTTTGTTTTTGTTTTTTTGTTGTTGTTTTTTGGTCTTATCGAGCTCCTGTAGTGAGGGGCAGGGCCCTAGGAGTTCACCAGGGCGGGGCACCCCAGTAGCTGGGTTGTGACAGGGTACGTGGGGACAGGATCCGAGGAGGAACAATGGCGCTTGCTCTGCTCTCTGTAGGACCCCAGCCCCTTCCGCCGCTTTCTGAAAGCCAACGGGGCCTCTCCGGCACCAATTCCGGTGTGGGTGGGCCTGTGCACCCTGCGGGACCTTCCTTTTCAGTCAGTGCCCCAAAGCTCTATTTCCCGGTGCTGGGACCCTGAGTTGAGCACAGTGCCTTGCTTCACAATGGCCGCCTCACTGGGTCTGCTGGTCGCCACCCACTAGCTGGGGCCCACCAGCCACCACCGCTTGTGTGCCCAGGGTTTGCCTGCTGTGGACTTGTGCGCCGCCCCAGTTGCTCTGTGCTCCGCTCCGCGTCCCTCGCCCGGCCAACTCCGCCCCTCCTACCAGTCTGGATGAACGCGTCTATTTTTAAATCCTTGGGTGTCCGACTTCCATACACTTCAATTTTCTGTCAGTTCTGGTTGTTATTTTGTTTCTATATTGTTGTTGTCCCTATCTTGGTTGTGCAAGGAGGCACAGTGCATCTACCTATGCCTCCATCTTGGCTGGAAGTCTCACAGCAAACTTTATTTTTTAATTTTTTTTATGTTTTGGGAAACTTTGTTATATTTAGTTTTATTATTTTGCTTTTTATCTGCTTTTTTGTGTGTGTGTGTTGAAATTTTTTTTATTGTTGTTCAATTACAGTTGTCCCCACTTTTCCCCCATTATTTCCCCTGCCCTACCCAATCCCCACCTCCTACATTCAATCCTCCCCCCACCCCCATTGTCTTTGTCCAGGCGTCCTTTATACATGTGCCCTGACTTAATCTTTCCCCTTCCATCCCCCTTCTCCCTCTCCTCTGGTCACTGTTGGTTTGTTCTTTATTTCCATGTCACTGGTTCTATTTTGCTCCCTTGTTTGTTTTGTTGATTAGGTTCCACTTATAGGTAAGATCATATGGTATTTGCCTTTCACTGCAGGGCTTATTTCACTTAGCATAATGCTCTCCAGAACCATCCATGCTGTTGTAAAGGGTAGGAGTTCCTTCTTTCTTTCTGTACAGCAAAATTTTTAATCAGTAGAAAGAGTACACACTAAAAAATGGTAAATAGCATAGTAAATATATAAACCAATAACACATTCACTTATTATAAAGTATTGTATACTTCAGATAATTGTATGTGCTATAGTTTTATAAGATGGCAGTGAAGTAGGCTTGTTTACACCAGCATCACTACATTATGATGGCTTACGATGTCACTTGGCAATAGGAATGTTTCACCTCCACTATCTTATGGGATCACCATCACATATGTAATCTGTCACTGATCAAAACTGTATTGGAAAAACTGGTGATAACCAAATGGAAAAAAATAAAATGACCTATGTCTCACACCAGCCACAAAAGTGGACTTTAGATGGAATTCAACCTGAATGTGATAGATGAATAGAAGAAATAGAAGAACATATAGAATATCTTCGTAACTGGTGGGTAAGGAAAGACTTCATAAACAAAATTTCTCAGTATACTAGTAACCAGTTTGGGACCTTAATGTCCTCATCATCAGTAAACGAGTGACAGCCACAGAGTCTCCTAAGATACTGAGAGGCAAGCCATGCAGCCTAAGTCAGAGCCAACTCCCATGGTCCTGCACAAGGAGGAAGCAGGTGAGACTCACTTCCATAGGGACTTCTTGGACTAATCAGTAAGGATTGGGACTGACTGGGGAATCTAAAGAAAAAATAAATGAACAAACAAAATAAAAACAAGCTCAAGATACAGAGAACAAACTGATGGTTGCCTGATAGCAGGTGGGTTGGCGATGAGTGAAAAAGGTGAAGGTATTATGAAGTACAAACTAGTAGTTATAAAATAGTCATAGAGATATAAAGTACAGCATAGGGTGTATAGTCAGTAATATTTTAATAACTATGGATGGTGCCAGGTGGGTACTGGACTTATTGGGGAATCACTTCATAAATTATATAAATGTCTAACCACTATCATGTTCACATGAAACTAATATAAAATAAACTAATATAAAATATTGAATGTCAACTGTAATTAACAAACAAAAAGAGAGATGTGCCTCCATGTTCTTTGCAGCATTATTTACAATAGCCAAAACATGAAAACAACCTAAACATTCATCGATGAATAAATGTGTATTTAAATGGAACATTACTCAAACATTAAAAAAATCTTCCCAGTACAACAGCATGGATGGGCCTTGAGGGTATTATGCTAAACAAAATAAGTCAGACAAAAAAATGATAAATACCGTATGATCTCACTTATATGTGGAATCTAATAAAACAAAACAAAAAACTGAGCTCATGGATTTAGAGAACAGGTTGGTAGTTGCTTGAGGAAGGGTAGACAAAATGGGTAAAGGGGGTCAAAAAGTACAAATTTCCAGTTATAAAATTAGTAAGTCATGGGGATGTAATGTACAGCATGGTGACTATAGTTAATAATACTGTATTACATAGTTAAAAGTAGCTAGAAGAGTGGATCTTGAAAGTTCTCATCACAAGAAAAAAAATTTTTGTAACTGTATGGTGATGGGTATTAACTGGACCTGTCATGATCATTTTGTAATATATACAAATATAAGATCACTACATTAAACATCTGAAAATTATAATGTTATGTCCATTATACCTCAAAAAATAACTTTTAAAAAAGAGTCTAGCAACTGGTATCCTGGCTTATCTGTCACTGGCCCAAATGGTGTTTTGTTTGAACTTGAAAAAAGGAAGCTCTTCCTCTGGGTGTATAAAGCACAGTGCTTAGATCTCTGCTTTCATGGACCCTTGCTAGGTGCTCCCAGCAGAGGCCTTGTTCCTCATATGCCCCGTCTCCAGTTTTCCTCGCCCACATCGCTCCCAGATTTATGCTCCACACTGCCACCACTTTTCCAAAAACCTAGGTTTTTCCAAAATCTACTTATGTGCCACCACATAACTCACCTTTTTAACCCGTCACTACCTCCCTATTGCCTAGTAAATAAAATCTAAACTCCTTAGAAAGGCATGCAAGGATCCTCTGTGATTTGCCCTTTGTTGACTTCTCCAGGTTATTGAATGACAAAATGAGCAAAAATAAAATAAGAAACTGAAGAAAGAATGAACTAGTAAATTCCAGGACAGATGCTGAACAAAGAAGAGGTGTTGGGGGAGTCTACACTCTGTAATCCGTAATCAAATTTGGAGGCAGCCTCTGGCTTTTCTCTAAGCTGTGGGAATAAACCTCAGAGAATATTCCCAACAACCCACATTGCTTCTTTCTGCATATGCCTCCCCTACCCACAAAACTTTTATGGTTATTTTTTACTATTTCTTTTCCTTTTATCCTCTCATACAGTAGTCCCTCCATATCCACAAGGGAGTGGTTCCAGGACCCTCTGCAGATACCAAAATCTGAGGATACTCAAGTCCCTTATATAAAATGGCAAACACATATAACCTATGCATTGCTCCCTGTATACTTTGAATAATCTCTAGATTACTTACAATACCTAATACAATGTAAATACTATGGAAATAGTTGTCAGACTATATTGTTTAGGAAATAATGACAAGGAAAAAAGTCTGTATGTGTTCAGTACAGACACAACCACCATAGGTCTAACTATGTGTCAGCAACAATACAACATTTTTGGGAATATTTCTGATCTGTTGTTAGTTGAATCCATGGATGTGGAACCCATGGATACTGAAGGCCAACTGATTCCCCATCATTAAGACCAGTGAGGTCTGCCCTCTTAAGAGTTGGCCCAATGGCTGTTTACTTTCCACTCCTACCGCCATGAGAGTCCAGTCCTCATCACCTTGTATTTATAGTACGCATCCCACATAGCCACTCATTCAATAGTCTGACCCTGTTCTAGGTGCTGAAGATACAAATGTGAATGACACATAAGCCCTCCAGCCTGACTTCCATGTCTTTTCCAGAACAATCTTCCCTGCTTTCAGCAAGTCAGTCAGGAACTTATAAAGGCAATTATTCTAAATTCTGTTCTAAAACTATTCTGCTCTATCAATTCTAAATTCATGCTTTGCTTTCCTTCATTCTCTCAACAAGCGCCCTGTCCTCAAGGAACTTACAGTCTAGTGGAGAAGACAGACATGAAAACCAAAATCACAGAAATAATTATGGCAATGTGTGGTTGCCTCTTGAGCATGCCCCACTGGGGACCTGGGATGTGCCCTGACTGGGAATCCAACCATTGACCCTTTGGTTTTCAGGCCGGCACTTAATCCACTGAGTCACACCAGCCAGGGCTCAATTTAGTTTCTAAGATACTTATTTTCCAGGTGAGTGAATTGAGGAGGCCCTGATAAATGGTATAGGGGTGGGGGAGACAGAGAAGAAAAAATGAATTTTTTAAAAGATTCTATTTATTTTTAGAGAGAGGGGAAGGAAGGGAGAAAGAAAGGGAAAGAAACATCAATGTGTGGTTGCCTCTTGCATGCCCTCAATTGGGGGACCTGGTCTGCAATCCAGATATGTGCCCTTCAGTTTGCAGGTCAACACTCAATCCACTGAGCCACACCAGCCAAGTAAATTTTTAAAATAAAGGAAGTAGAATTGATAATGGGAGGAAGAAAGAAGAAACTTTTAGCAGAGTCATTTAGAGAGCAGAGGAGAGGTAGAATATTAAAATTATTTTAATTTCAATTTGGACATGTTAATTTTTATAAGACTCTGAAATATCCAAGTATATTCCAATAACATATACAATGGAATATTATTTGGCCAAATAAAGAATGAAATCTTACCATTTGATACAGCATGGATGGACCTATAGGATATTAAGCTAAGTGAAGTCAGAGAAGGACAAATACCATATGATTTCACTTATATGTGAAACCTAAGAAGAAAAATAAATGAACAAATAAAATAAAATAAATATTCCAGTAAGCAACTGAAATTTAAGCATAAAGCTGATGATGGTGTTCAATGCTGTAAATATCAATTTGGAAACCATAAGCATATGGGTCCCTAACTGAAACCATGGAAGTATATGAAGTTGGCTCTGGATAACATGTAAAAAGAGATCTTCATTCATCACCAAATCTCTGTGTCTCAGTTGCCTTAAATACTGATGCTGTTCCAGATGACTATTTTAAACCAAGCAAGAATCTAATCACCAATTCTTTCAACTCAGTAATAAAGATTAATAACCCAACTAACAAATGGGCAAGGTTTCTGAATAAACATTTCTCCAAAGAAGATCTACAAATGGAAAAAACAAAATAAAACAAAACAAGACAAAACCCACACATGAAAAGATGCTCAACTTCATTATTACGGAAGTGTAAATCAAAACCACAGTGAAATACTACTTCACACTCATTAGAGTGGCTAGAATTAATGGCAGTTCCTCAAAAAAGTTAAACAGCGTTACCATACAACCCAGCAATTTCACTCCTAAATATATTTCCAAAGAACTAAGAATGGAAAATACAAGTTGATACAAAAACTTGCCCATGAATATTCATAGCAGCATTATTCATAATAGTTAAAAAATGGAAACCATCCAAAAATCTATTAACTGATTAAATATTAATAAAAATAACTGATTAATTGAAAGGTGATGTATTTATACAATGGAATATTGTTCAGCAATGAAAAGGAATTTCACTTATATGTGGAATCTAAAGAACAAAATAAACAAAATCGATACAGACTCATAGAGACAGAATAGACTGATCGTTGCCAGAGGGGAGAGGGCTTGGGGACTGGGTGAAAAGGTGAAAGGGTTAAGAAGTACAAACTGGTAGTTACAAAATAGTCAAGGGGAAGTATAGAACAGCATAAGGAACATAGTCAATAATATTGTAATAACTATGTACGGTGCAGGTGGGTCCTGGAAATGTCAGGGGGCGCACTTTGTAAAGTAGATGACTGTCTAACCACTATGCTACAAGCCGCACATTTAACTATTTGTCATAGTTTACAAATGTGCGTTTACCAGACTCCTGATAAGACCACAAACTTCTTCAGAATGGAGATTATGTCTGACTTTACTGCATCAAGATTTGGTTAAGTGCTTTGGCTTTTAATACATACTGAAATGAAACATTTATTCAAGAAGTTAAGATCTACAATTAAGACTAAATAAATGCAAAGTGCTGAACCCAGGTGCATGGAAAACTGCCCTCTCCAGCCAAAAGAAGGTACAAAAATAGAAATTAATAAAGCGGAAAAAAGAAATGAAAGATGGGAAAAACGAGGGGCATCTCCTTCCCTCCTTCCCCTGACTACGATGGTTTCCCTGGAGAGTTCCACAAAGTAGTCAGGGGTTACCGTTGGCATTAATGCGCCCCACGGTAACCAACACAGAGGTCACACTGCGTGCTTGCTTTCCCGCCTCACAGAAACAGACAACAGGGTGGCGCCCCGCCAGAGACGGTGTGATGTCACCTCCGGTCGGCGACGCGCGATTGCTGAAAGGGAAAACAAGGGCGGAGGGGAGGGGCCAAGAAAGCGCGCGTTCTGGGTGGGGGTGGAGCCGGGTTAAAGACGCTGCGTCACGTCCGGGAGCGACAGATCCCGTGTGGAGGTGGTGCGGAGCGGTTGGCTTCCTGGCGGCTTGGGGAGTAGTGTGTTCTGGCAGGCTGCGGCGGAACCTGTATAAAGAAGAAGCAAGAGGTTGGCATCTTCGATTGAAGCACTTCGAACCGAGCGGAGGCAGCACCTACGAGTCATGAGCGACAGCGGAGAGCAGAACTACGGCGAGCGGGTACGTGGAGGTGCTGCAGGGGCGGCTGTGTGGTCCCAGTTTCTTGCATCTGTTTCCAGACCCGTCGACCTCGGACCGGGAGACGGGCGATTTTGGCTCCGAAGCCTGAGGCCGGGAGAATGGGAGTCGGGTTATAAAAGTCTTTGTGGATAGGGCTTTTAGTCGTGAAGAGGCTGCAGGCAGGTTTATATGGCTTCGTACCCGAGTTGACGGTTTTTTCCGTTATTGGGGGGATTAAAAATGGCCGCTGCGTCCCCTCGGTGTTGGGGGAGGGGAGCGGTATCTTATTTCGCCGTTGCTCTCCTGCGAAGCCTCGCCGCAGCCATCTTGGGCTGGCGGGCTGGGCGCACTGCCAGAGGCACAAAATGGCGGCAGAGCCGCGCGTTCTCGCGGGCTGGGCTCGCGCCTCACAAGGCTACTAGGGTTAGGGAAAAAAAGGCATCGTTCTTTGGGGTCGTTCACGGGTGTTTAGGTTAGGAAAGGATCGTCTTATGGGCCCCCAAAGGGTGAAATTTAGTGTGTTCTTGGGGTTTTTAGGTTGGGGAGAAATAATTTGAGGTAGATTAAATTCCCCGTCCGTTAGTTTGAGTGGATTGCGCGCGCGGGCTTTGTGTTAGGTTTAAATGGAGTGTTTTTCTTTGATAACGAGAGGGTTTTCAGAGTATCAGGCTCGTTATCAGAGTATCCAAATAGAGTAGATCACGAGGTTTCGAGATTTTGTTATATAGAAAAGATATTTTTCCGCGGGAGTGTGTAGGAGAAATTGGCGGGCAACAATTCCTGGCGCGGTTATTTCCTTTGTTTTAAGGCATTCTAATTCTGTGGGCCACAACTTGTGCCTTTTTTTTTCTTTGTCTCCACGTCCCAGGTGTGGAGTTCGGTGAAGGTTGATTAAATTGTAGAGATGGAACAGTTCCTAGGTTTTAAGCAGCGTGATGTAAAGGTTGGTTGCGTGGTGTAGGTTCTAATGAAGGTGAAACAAAGCAAGGGTTGCCAGAGTCTTGAATATTTGGAGGTTAAGGAGAATTTGTTAGATTCTGAGTGATAAAGAACACTATACAAGTTGATTTTTTAACCTGGTGGGAATAATTTGGGTGTTTTTACAGTCTGTTACTTGTTAGGTTTTTCTTTTCGGGTGGAGCCACCTTTAAGTCTCGGTAATTATCAGGCAAATCTATCCAAATACCTTACCGAACTCGCAAAAAAAAAAAAAACCAGATTTGGGGTGGTTTAAAAATACACTGTATTAGTTCTTGGTATTTTAGTGAATTTACTGTGCAACTTGGTTTGAACTAATCAGGTCTCTTTTATACTAAAACAATTATTGGGTACTTTTGCACACAGTTTAGGGACTACAAAATGATTGGTTTCTGACTAGAGGAGTTCCCAGTTCAATGTACCTGAATAAGTTACTTGTGGTGTGGTCGGGGAGATGAAAAAATGCCCAAAGGAAAATAAATTAGTATAACTTATAAGGGGGAAACAGTTGTAATTACTATAGGTTCTGGTTTGAGACAACTCAAGAAGTGTCATTCATTAGATTTTTTTTTTTTTGCAGGGATGTATTTTCAGCTAATAGGGTGTATATCCTAGTGATTTTCACAGTGCTGTCACATAGAATATGGAATGAGAGAAAGCCGTAAAATAACTGTAAGCTACATACAGTAATTAGTACTTTTGTTTTTTCTTAGAAATCCAGACTTTTCCTGGGAGGGATTTCCAAACTTTGAAGTGGTGGGATACTTCCATTTCGTTTGGTTTGGCGTTTGTATGTTGATTGCTTTCTAACTGGTGGTTTCAAAACGGAAATTGTTAGAATAGACCTAAAGTAAACATGTGTTTGAACTCCCAAAAACTGCTTGGCAAACCAAAAGGTCAGTGTAACAGTTAAATAAAATGCCATAAAAAGGGTAGGTAGGTAGAGCAGTCAGGTTGGATTGGCTAAAAACTTCATTTTCAAAGTGTCTGAAAGTAGTGAAAAATTGGCATTCATAGCAGTAATCTTTTACAAGCCTCTAGCCTCAGGAGCCAGAAAAATTCATTCCCCTCTAGACTCTCAAACATTCCCAACTGGTCTTGTAAATCACTAGTACAAATCTCAGTTCAGCTGTAATCTCACCCCTTACTTTTATCTAAATCTCTGATCCAGACACTCACTCATATCCCAAAGTAACACTAGAAATTTCCCCCCAATCCTTTAGGTATCGGAAGTTGTTCTTTTCTAAACAGAATGGTTGTGTGTGCTGCAAATAATAAATGAATTCTCTTAGGACTGGTTTAGTGTGTCCCCTTGTCTTAGTTTTCAATGCATTGGTAGGGTACGTCCTTGAATGTTTGTGGATTGTGTCACAGTTTCATGGCAGAGTCTACCTTTTATCCTCTACCTTAGGTTTTTGAGTCAAAGTTGATAATAAATTCAAGAAATGTGTCTAATTAGAGTTGACTTTCCTGATCTGGTCAAACCCATATAGAAGTAAAATGTTTTTCTTCAAATTCACGTCTTCCCAGAATTTCCAAAAATTATCCACGTTAATATTATATTTTACTTATTTATGCAAAGAGGCTGATACCTTTGCTGTAAGAGGCACTATTAGCAGTTTTGTAAGTCAAAATTTGGTAGAACATTGGCTATTTTTGTGGAAGTAATACATTTGCAATCTAGGGACTGCAGTCTTTATTTTCTGTAGAGATGAATAACATCTGGATACCATCCCATCATCAGACTGCCTTTCAGATTCTGCATTTTTCTTTTCTGCTTAATCAAGAATTCTTTTTGTACTATTTTTTACCCCAACTCCAAATTTTCTAACTTTAAAAACGAACATCTTGATCTGTTTTCTAGATCATTGTAGCCATTGCACCAAATTCCCTTAATAAAATGAATTTATGTGGAGCAGGAAGAAATAGTTTTGCATTGTTTTGTTTATTTCACTGTGAGTGATTAGGTATGAGTCTCTTGAACAACCAGGTTAATTAAATGTTTTAATGTGGATATTGTCTGAAACTGGAAGGTGGCATTTTCAAACTGAAATTCCAAGTGATTATAAGGTAAGTACTACTGGTTTTGGTCAAAAAAATTGAAAAGGAATTCAGATGGTGAGAAGTGGTGTAAATTAAATTTGCCTTGTACAGCCTTTTCCCTTATGGTAAATCAAAACCCAAAGCTAAATAATATCAATATTTTTATAGTTGACCTTAAACATTTTTGTCCAAGAAGAGAGTACAATTGTGTATATCTTTTGAGTTTTAGCATTGTCTTATGTTGATCAGTTTTTACACATAAATTGTATTTTCTCACAACATACAATGATGGGGTGGGGTGGATGGTAAGTGTTTTTACCAAGGTTAGTGGTGGGTGGGTACATCAAATTAGATGATATTGTCCGTTTTGTTTTTAAGCTGCAATCCAGGGGAAAGTTCTTAACTATACAACAAGTAAGTCTTCAGGTTCCCCCAAATCTTTGCTTTGGATTGGGTTTTGGAGTTCATGGTTGCTAGTTTTTATCAACATAGGTGGTCTAATATGACAGGGTGAGATGAAGCCCCTGTTTTTGCATAGATTTTTGTGCTTAGATATTAGATGAAAAGGTAGTCTTCTGAAAGTCAGAAATCATAGTTAAACTTGTTATTGCTGGAAAGTACTGAATGTTTTTGAATGTACATTCAGAGGATACTGTTTTTGCAAGAGAACACTTCAAAAGCATAGAGGTACGACTGATTTAGGCATGTCAGGTGGTGGGGATTTTTTCAGAGCATGTTCTCAGTCTCAGGATTTTTCTGTCCACCCAGCCATCTGGTAGAGTGGCTATAGGAAAATGTAAAATAGCCTTTATACTGATAGGAGTATTGACCTCTGTGGCAGGATTGATTTGCTTCCTCCCAATTTTTAAATTATTAATCACCTTGTAATCAGCCTAATGAGTTTGCACCTCTTTTTTTTAAACGTTATATGAATTCCCGTTGTAATCCCTAGAGTCATTTTAACAAGTTGTGTTGGTGATGGGACAAGTTTCTGCTTATTTCTAAGTAGGGTCTCTTAACTAAATATTACCTCAGTTGGGCTTTTCTGGTTTTATAAAGTGACCACTTAGCTGAGTTGAAATAATAAACCTCATTTACATTTATTTAGTAGTGTATTTTGTAGTTCAAACATAAAAGAAGAAGGAAGGTTGGGAGGGGGTGATGAAGTAACAGCAGGATGGAGTCCATATTGAAAAGTTATGATACCTAGATCTTTGGCCTCAGTTCCAGTATCTTCTGCATCTAAGTCCTGTATCTGTACATACTCTTTAGGAGCCCATAAGAGGAAACCTGCTTGGGCATTCTGATTCCACGATTACATTTGTGCTGCCAACAAACATTTCCCATTACATTTTAGTGATGGATATTAAAAGGAAAGAAATTACTGACTCCCTTAAATAAAGTTATTTGAATTTTTCCTGGATTAAATAAATAATAATTGACTTTTTTAAACTATATTGAAAAATATACTTAAAAAGACATCACAGCACTTCCCACAATAGCCATGGCTATCTTTATGCCCAGATGGGTATGAAGACTTAACTTTTTTAAAGAAAGCTTTCATTTTTTTCCCCCAGAAAGAAAATAAAATGAGAGGAAATTGTTGACAGTGAAATAAAATATCATAAGATGAACTAACTGCAGGGAAACTAGGATGTTTTATGAAGGCCTTATTTTGTTTAGGGTGTTAGACACTATTACACTTTATTGATATTAAACCTTTTTAGTAATTCAGGAGGTGAGCTATTATTTTTTCCCATATTTGCCACCTTTAAAAGTAGTATTTCTCCTTTGGACTGCAGAAGATTTTAAATAGTTGTTCACTGAGGGGGGGGGAGTTTATTTGAAAACACCAGTGTTGCATTCTAGTTCTGTTTTCCTTCATAGCTACTCGTAGTTGGTTGATTTGGTTTTAGTTCTAAATTTAGTAGTTGGACCTTTAAAAATGTAGAGTCTCACTAGAGCAACTTGCTAGGGAGGGATAGGTTGAACACTTCCCTGTGGTCCAAATTTTCAGATTCCCTGACACTACCTTTCTATAGAGCTCTTTAGAAATGTGGTATAAAATGTGTGAAATTAAATACATTTCTTGACCTTACCCACACAAGTCACAGTTTGTAAACTGCTCCAACTGAGCCCTGTCATTGTACAAATGAATTGTCCCTGCTTTCCTTTCTTGCACTTTTGTATTAGTGTGTCACTTTTTTAAACTAGAGTTGTGCTTTTGACACTTAACATTTTCTATTGATGAATAAGAAGTGTGAAATGTAATTATAGTTTTTAAACTGTTAGATGAACAGTAAATGTTCAGTTGCGCACTTCACATTCAACTTAAGCATGATAAAGCTATTTTGGAGTAGACAAACGAGGTTGATTACCAAAATAGGAAACTATATATAGTTTCAGTTTTTTGAGCTGCATATTCTAGGTTTTTTTTTAAATCCGAAACAAGGGATTTTTTTTTTTTTTTCTAGTTTCAGTTTTGGCACTGGATTTTATCCTGGAGTTTTAAAATATTCTTCATCCTGTTCTTTTTCTATTAAGGTTAATGTTGAAGAAGGAAAATGCGGAAGTCGTCATTTGACAAGTTTTATAAATGAGTATTTGAAGCTCAGGAATAAGTGAAGCTGAAATTTGAAAAAAATAAAAGAAAGAATGCATGCTAATTATCAGACCAGAAGTCCCACTTGTAGAATATTGAGCAATTTGTGTGAAGTGGGGAAGATGAAAGAAGTCAGAATTTGAAACGGAAGAATGAAGAAAAGAAATAAAAATGAAGTTAAGATAAGAAGTAATCTGGAATCAGAAAGCACTACGCTAAGTAATTACTAGTCTGTTTATGTGTCCCTGTATATTTTGCTAAACATGCATGCATTATTTGTTTAATAGAAGAAAATATATACAGGGTAAAGAAGTGCCTTCCAGGGGAAACGTTTAAATTAGGTAATTCTAATTTTAACTTCTTAGTTAAATTTTTGAAATGCCATTTTTTTAAAAAATGACCCTTTGTAGTCAAATATCAGGCAGGAATGAGTTCTCCAGCATGGGTAACAGTTGACTTCATGATGTTCCCTTTAGGTTTTTTTTGTGTGTGTGTTTCTAGCTCTGCTGATCCTGGAGCATGAGTGAGTACCTCCAGAGTTGGAACTGGTGGTCTCTGCCACCCCTCCCCCACACCACTCCTGGACTTGTACAATATACTGATCCTTGTCCTTTGGTAGTGAGCTGTATAAGGTGGGGCAAAGGTAGGTTTACAGTTGTGAATACATGAAACAGTTTATTCTCCTGCATTATTTTCTAATATTTTACATATGAACAACTGTAAATCTACTTTTGCGCCATCTTATATAGTAGGATGTCAGGTTTCCTAAAGAATGTCAGCAGGATGGTTATAAAACCAAACACTTAAGATCCAAGCAAAGAATTGAACAGGATACTTTGGGCATTTATGAGAACATTAATTTCTTTCCAGATGGCAATAGTGGAAAGCCATGACCACTTAGGTCTTAACGTTGTGTGTGTGCTAGATTCACAAGAATGACTTCTTTTCTGTTTGCTTGTTCCAGCTGAATGACAGGGGTTGTTGCTAAAAATCTAGTGGCTTCCCTTAGATTAAGGTGGGTCACACATGCAAGTGAACAGGATATCTAACTCAAAGTGGCAATAGCAGCAGGTGCTTCATTCATTTTCTCATTTTCTGCTATTAACAGTTAGCTATTATAATGATGTAAGAAGTATAGGTTATAAAGTAGCTTTATTCTAGTTTCCCACTCCATTGCTTTTTGAGAGAATAAATTTAAAAGTTACGTCATTTTCTATTGTTGTTTTGCTTTAGCTGAATTAAAGTAGTTAGGTGAATGTAATGTTACCCTTTAGTTGAATGGGTCAAGTACACATCCAAGTAATACTCAATGGTAGCCAACCAGTAGCAGTCTTTACCCTATATTGGGGATGCCAAGGTTATTACTTATTTCTGAAATAAAGAGCCTAAAAAACTTTTCCTCTCACCTGAAACATACAATTTTATTAACCAATGTCACCCCAATAAGTTAATAAAAATTAAAACTTAAGGAAAACCTTCCTCTGGGAGTTGTCAAATCTACCACTCATGGGGGAAAGTGGCTTAAATTTCATTTCTAGAGGGATCCATTTTCTGAGACTTTTATTTATCTTGCAAGAAGAAAATTATTTCCATTTACAGTAAGACAGTTTCCAGCATTTGCTTTGCCCTGTTACTGCTTTATAAAAAATTTTTGCTGCATACAAACTTAATGTTAACTTTGTGTTCTGAATCAGATTAGGCAGAGTTGAGGTAAAACTGACGTGAAAAGGAGATTTCTATTCAAGTCCATGGGTTCTTGTATTAGGAGACCTGAAAGGTCCTTGGGATCCCAAAGAGAAAAAACTTACTAGACTTTGAAGAGGTAGAAGGGAGTGTGTAGGGTTTGACTAAATAGCCTAATGTAGAGTAGAGATGAAAATAAACATTGATACAATTAGACCATCCTACATCCATTTGGTGGTTTGTCTCCTGTGGCCAGAGGCTTTCCTGTGCCCCCCACCCCCACTCCCTAAGCCAAATGAGGGGGTATGGGGGGGACATGCCTCTTGTTCTGGGCAGTAAGGTACACACCCCAAGAGGGTTGATCAGTGCTTTGGGGGCGCGGGCAAGTGGAGCAGAGGTTACAGGAGATACCTTTGCCAAGAAAAACCAGATAGGTAAGATGGCATAAAATTTCAGAAGTTTACTAAATCAGTGAGGCTTACCTAGCATCATTAACACTTACGGTGCTTTTAAGGAATGTAGATACCCAACTGTAGACTTAGTAAAATCAGCTCCAGTATGGAGACTTGATGTTTTAAATGCTGTGTAGGTTTACAAGAGCCAGTTTTAAGTCTAATTTACGTCATCCTGGTTTTTAAATAATACAGGAAAAACTTAGCATTTGGATGGTTATTCCCACTTCTGTCACCTCTCAAAAAGTTTTTACTAAGATAATTCTGCCTTCTCAGAAGAGGGAGGTGAAGGAATTTTGTTGGGCAGCTGAGTTTGGTTGTAGGTTGCATGTAAGTTCACAACAAAGCTCAATCTATAAGAACTGAATTCCTTGAGCAGTTTTTAGTGAGGTTTTTGTCTTTATTTTAATTAATGCTCATCTTAGTTTCATGATCCTTTTCTTTGAGGTACTGATGTCCAGAGTAGTGCTTTTTTGGTAGGGTTTTAATGTGTTGGCGACTCTAGCTCTGTCAGCTGAGAGTGGACTTCCAATTTTCCTTGTGTGTAGATGGTTCCCAGCTGGCTTTACAGATTTGCCTGTGGATTAAGGTTTAAAGTTAAATATATATTTTTAGATTTGGCTAATGATTTTAAGTCTCATTTCTTCTAGACAGGCTAAATTTCCTTGCACGTATTTCCAGACCAGCTAATGGCCAACAAAGGGGTTTAACTTCTTGAAGAATATCCCTGATGAGGAAAGTAGGTAGAGGCATTGTTTAGATACTAGACTAACCAAGTATTAGTATAGGAGGAAAAATCTTTGCATTCTGGTGTTTTCCCAGGGATTCCTGGCATAAGAAATGATCACAAGATACCAGCATATAGCCAGTTAGTTTCAGAGGTTGAGTGAAAAGTCTTATAGTTTGACAGCTCCTGTATCTTTGACACTAGATCTGTTAGAATTTCATGGGGGAAATCTCCTTAAGGATTAACAGTACTATCTCTTCTATTTCTTAGTGGTGAAAAGCATCTCAGCTTGGAATGAGGCTCTTCTGTTTAATGAAGCAAGAGGCTTAAAGAAGGGGGGTGATCTTGACACTCTACTTTCTTCCTTTCTACTCAGATCCTTAGGCTGGCTGGTTTCCGTTAACTGCGATAGCTTTGTTGGTAATCTTTTTATTATATTGAGCTCACCCTTCCAGAGCAAGTTGTGCTTTCTTTGGTTTCCACTAAAGGTTATAATTGTTCCATGATGTAGTCTAACAGTGCAATGAACAAGGTATTTGGGAACTTTTGGGTCCCTGTTACTATCTCCTCTTCTAGATTAGTTTATGCCTGTGGTAGAAACAACATTCACATTTTTGAAAACTATTGTCTGGAGTATAATCTTTGTCGAGAGAACCACCCACCCCCACCCCCTGTTTTCATTTTTAAATCTCAACATGGTGGAAAGTTCCATATTTCATGTCACATCACACAATGTTGATGTGTGTTGTGAATGTTGACTTTGAAATGTTGGAAAGTTTTTAAAGTTGTTTCGGGCCTAGAGGCCAGATCTCATTTTACCAGTTCTTGTTTCTTATTCCAGTCTTCAAATTTTAATTAGTCTCTTCTTTGTTGCATATACTTTTTTTCTCTGGCTGTCATAGGAAGGATTCTCCAAACTTTCTCTGTTATTCTGTAAATCCAGAGCATAGTCTAATATGTTTGGGACTGTAATTTAAAAATAATCCTGTCTTTTGTTTTTTCAAGAATGGCCGAAATATTCCAAAGGTCTACCATAAAAGGAGGTCTCTTTATAATGACTTGTATTCAGCAGCTTCAATGTTGATTTTTGCCTATACACTAATGTTGGTTTCTTTTGAGTCTGGCCATATTTTGCTCGCTCTTGGGTGGAAAAACTCACTGGACTGTATACCCCTTAATTTCCTTAAGATTAGCTGACTTAGAAGATTGTCTTGCTTGGTGATACCTTAGTTACCTATCAGTGTGAGTGTTCTTTATCCAGTTTTCTGTTTCTGCACCTCGGCAGAATGTTTCTCTGGCTTCGTTATTTAATTATATATGTATGTGTTTTCTGCTGATGAGTTGACCATTGGTGAACCACTAGTTATCCTATTTACTTATTTCATTGCTAGGTGGGGTTTTTGTTTGTTTGGAGAGAGCAAGATCTTCCTTTTTATGCCACTACTACTAGCTAGTCCTAGTTTTGATTGGGAAAGCTGTGGGTATATAGTATACGGCTGGACTTTGTTTTTTGTGTATAATTCCTGAATTCTCTTTCTGAGTCTAGATTCGAAGTGTCTTATTTAATGTTCTGGTACTTCATGTACTTTAGATAGATTTTTAAACTTATCTTCAGTTTGCCTTGGCTCATCTCTAACTGAGGAAGCTGTAGGTCTCTGGCACCCTCTCTACTCCTTTGCATAATCCACTGCCTTTCTGCTGTAGCTCCATCTGGTTCCTTTGAGGATCTTACAGGGCCTCCCACCATGGTTAGATCGAACAGGGTTTAGTGTTCTTCAAGCTGGTCCTTGCTTTCCACTAGGCTTCTACATTTCCCCAGTACTTGAAAAAGGTTGTCCTTGTCTCTTTTCCCACTAGAATAATAAGCATAATCTGGAAGGTTGAGGTCTTATTTTAAAGTGAAAAGCATTTTAAAAGTAAGTTTTATGAATTTCATAGGGCTTTGTTTTTATTGGTGGTAATTTGATTGAGATAGGCATAAAGTATAGGTGTCATAGTTATTAATAAGGTTCTTTCTCACCCTAGTCTTTATGGCGTAACACTCCCTAAACAGTCCTTGGGCAGTCCCTCAGCTGCTTGGCTTTGACACCCCTTTCTGGAGAGAGTGGGGTCAATTAACTCTTAATCCCTGCTCCAAAAAAAAGGTGAAAGTTAAAGTTAATTGACTTATGTCAATTGGAGCAATGTGATTGTTACACCAGGTATATTCAGTTCCTGCCCTTACCTATGTTTTCTTATCTTGGAAGGGGATTGCTTTCCCTCACCATTTATCTTACAGCAGCTTATTTGTTTTTAAAGTTGCCCAGAAAGTATACAAATTAAACTTTTGACATCTACGTGTAGGAATCCCGTTCTGCTTCCAGAAGTGGAAGTGCTCATGGATCTGGGAAATCTGCAAGGCATACCCCTGCAAGGTCTCGCTCCAAGGAAGATTCCAGGCGTTCCAGATCAAAGTCCAGGTCCAGATCTGAATCTAGGTAAGAAAGACTGTCTTGGGATTTCCTTCTGTTATTCTCTTAGCTTTGAAATTGGTTTGAGCTTTGTAAACTAGGAAGATAGAGAGGGTTAGATCATTTGTTGGCCTATATAATGCTAGGGCTAGAAACGAACGTAATTGAAAGTTTTGGGAGACTGAAGACTTAAGTGGTTAAGAGCCTGGGCTTTTCAGTTAGGCTTCGAATCTTACCTCTGTTTTTTCTGGCTTGGGCAGATTACTTAACCTTTTTCTACTTGAGCTTGCTTGTCTATGAAGGCAAGTTAGTATTAGTACTAGTTCTTCAGAATTGTTGTGAGGATTCACTATGAGTTTAAGTAAACTGCTTATTAGTATGGCAAATACACTGCAGAACATGTCTTTCAGTAACTGCAATTTTTGATAAATAGCTGTAGTCTAATATTATACATGTAGGTATAAAAAATTATGATACAGTGCACTATTTTTAAAATGTCGGTCAAGAGTAGCCCATACATCCTCGTTTGCTCAGAATAGCCCCGGTTTATGCCTGTTGTCAGGCATAATTAACAGCATCTCTTTTCTTTTACAATGTGTCCTTCCTGCTTTAGATGACTAGTCATATGATTGCTCTAGTTAAGAACAACACTGCTGGGGGAAAACTACTGGTGATCTTTGTCTTAAGTGAATAGTGTGGGCATAATGGGAAAACCAGAAAAATAGGATGATGGTGTATTCTGAGGGGGAGGGGAGGCACAAATCAAGTATGAAATGGCATGTTTTCTGATTTTCCAAAAACAATTGAAATTGTTTTATTATTTTAAGAAACGTTGGGAGACAGCTAGTGGTTTTGGAACTCTTCCTAGTAGAGTTGAATTGACAGCAAAAAAATTGATTTCACTTGTTACCACGTTAGTATATGCCTGGATTGTGTTCTGTCCCCTGAAGTTTAAACTCTAGAGTAGACTGTGGAAAGAATTTGAAAGCCATATCTTGTCAGCTATTTTAGTCATGACCTTGAGGCCTTTGTTTTGCAGGTCTAGATCCAGAAGAAGTTCTCGAAGGCATTATACAAGGTCACGATCTCGGTCTCGCTCCCATAGACGATCCCGTAGCAGATCTTACAGTCGAGATTATCGAAGACGTCATAGCCACAGTCATTCTCCCATGTCTACTCGGAGGCGTCACGTCGGGAATCGGGTAAGATGAAAAGTAACTTTGTTTTTGAAGCAATGGACTTCTAGAACCATCTTATTTAATAGTTTTCTCGAGGGTGTTGTTTGAAGTTAGAACTGATTTTGACAGTGGAGCAATGGAATTGAATAATATGTGGATTACCTTTTTGAGGCTTTTTAGTGTTTTGAGATAGTCTTTTTAAAAGGTATCTGTCTCCCAGCTCAGGTAGCTCAGTTAGAGCATTGTACAGATGTGCCAAGGTTGCAGGTTTGATTTCTGATCAGGGCACAGAGAAGAATCAATCTATGGATGTATAAATAAGTGGAACAACAAATTGATTCCTCTCTTGAAACAAAAACAATTTTTTACTCAAAGGATGTTTCCCATGTAATGGTCTCTACTTGGACAATAGGTTACTTTATTCATTCATTCATTCATTCATTCATATTTATAAGATTTTTAAATTTACTTTTAGAGAGAGGGAAAGAAACACCAGTGTGCTAGAAATACATCGATCCGTTTCCTCGTGCATGCGCACAACTGGGGACCTGGCCAACAACCCAGTGTTGTAACCTGACTGGGAATTGAACCAGTGATCTCTGTCAGTTCACAGGCCAGCACTAAGTCCATTGAGCCACATCAGCCAAAGCTCAGTTGACATTTAAGTGTAACATTTTCATATTGGTAACTTGGCCAATGAAATTTTAAAAAGTCTCCATTGTGCATTACTATTATGAGTATATTAGATTATATTTTGTGTGTGTGTGTTCCATAGTGATGTTACTCAGGTTCTGGGTTTAATACCTTTTAAATAACGCTTTTCTGGCTTTCCCATTTAACTGTAAGTAAATTTCTTTTAGGTGTTGAGGCTTTTTATTGTCCTCCATGAGAGGTTCCGAATGAGATGGCATTTAGTGTGTTCATGTTGTGATTTCATTGTGTGATCCAAATGGTTTTGTTAGGTCTGTGCTTATTTTTGAGAGTGCAATGGAATTTATAGTAAATGAATGAGGAATAAATGAAAACTTGAGGTAAATTCATGGCAGCTGGAATGTCAGCAAGATGTGTCTTGTTTTTCTTCATTAAGATAATCCAAGCGAGCTGCTTAAATGTCTGTTAAAAGTTTAATGCACATCTTTGACTTTGTGTGTATATATGAAGAGCTTGCATATATAATGTTTTTAAAAATAGAATTGAGTTGAGCATACCCTATATCTTTGGCCATTTTAAGTATTCTGTTGTATGGGCAGTATATCTTAAATCAGCATTTTAATATAATTTTATCACTTCTCTTGCTTGTAGAGATAATGCTATTCTGATTATCTGTGTACAAACTTGTGAGTGTGTGGATATTTCTTGGAATAAATTCCTAGAAAGTGTTTTAGTCTATTTATTATCTAATGGGTTGGCCCAAAAGTTTGGCTGGTTTTTTGGTTGGTATAATAGCTCCAGTAGCATTTAGTTCTCTAACTTCATTCAAAACAATTTGGTAGATTGTATTGTGATAGCTGCCATATCGGTGTGCGTTTAAAAAAAATTGGTGAGTTTTGTTCCTCTACTTTAATACTGAAGATGGAAGATGATAATGCAGTCTTTTCAGTGTATTACACATTTTTACTTCAAGAAATGTAAAAACAACTGAACAAAAAAGGTTTGTGTAGTGTGTGGAGATGGTGATGTGAATGATCATGTGATTTGTGAATTTGTACTGTTGGTATTTTGTCCAAATAATGCTTTGCTGTAGGGCTGTCTTATGCATTGGGAGATGTTCAGCAGCACCCCTGGCCTCTCCCCACTAGAAGCCAGTAGCAGGAGATAGTTGACATACTCAAAATATCCAAATCAATAAAGTTACTGGTGTAAATGAAAAAAGTATCTTTTGTGGAAAAACTCATACGGACTTTTTGGCCAACCCAGTACTTTCATTGGTAGTGACATTTTTGGCTAATTTGTGTGGTTCCCTTTCTATTAAAAGTTGAAAATCCATTTTTCTATTTCTAGGCAAATCCCGATCCCAACTGTTGCCTTGGAGTATTTGGATTGAGCTTGTACACTACAGAAAGAGATCTAAGAGAAGTATTCTCTAAATATGGTCCCATTGCTGATGTGTCTATTGTATATGACCAGCAGTCTAGACGTTCAAGAGGATTTGCCTTTGTTTATTTTGAAAATGTAGATGATGCCAAGGAAGTAAGTAAAAGCTTATCTGTGCCTTGTAAAATAACGCTCATGTTGTGAACGCTCAAGTACTAAATCAAGTACTTGGGTAAGGACAATTTTTGTTTTATATATTGTAAATAGGATGTGTAAGCTGTAGCTTGATTTAAAGCACATTTCTTCTGCGAATAGATTGGAGTGATGCTTTTAACTTTTTCTTCCTTGTATTATGGGAAATTTCAAATATATATGGAATAACCAAAAAGTATGACTTAAAGCAACTGTTCCTATTCTCCCCCACCCCCCAAGGGTCCTTCGATTCTGGCCTACTATATTCCAGCTCAGTCCCACCACTACCACCACGTTATTTTGAAGTAAATTTTGACATATATGGCTATTTCCAGATGCGGGAGGGGGTGTCTAAATACAGGAATCAAAAATACAAGAATGTTAATATCTTCAGAGTATTTAATCAGTGTTTATTTACATTGAGCAATTTTCTAAAATGGAGGACATTTACAAATGATAGTTTCCACTAAGAAAAAAGTTTTGTCATATATATTGATAAAGTGGTTTCATATTTAGATGTTAATTGACTTAAGAATTAAGAACTCAATGTAGGAAGTAACCTTTTTTTACTATGTAGACTAAAAGTAAAAGTGTAATGCATGAGTCTGGGTCGCATTTTAAGTATTTGGGCTTTTATATGCGTATGGATTGATAGCTGATGTCATCTCCAAGGGATGTATACGGGAGAGGAAAGCTTTAGGAAACAATGAAAAACCATCTGAGATCAATGTTGAGATTGGGGATTCAGCTCTAGATAAAATTGTGTGGTTATTTATGAAAACTATACTAACTTTTGAAAACCAGTAAACTGAACTACTAAAGGAAGAATGGAAAACTAAATGCAAGTAATTACAACGGATGACTGATATTCAAGAGATTTGAAGGAATGATTTAGGACAGGGGTGTCCAGCCCGTGGGTGGCCCAGGATGGCTATGAATGCAGCTCAACACAGAATTGTAAATTAACTTAAAATATTACTTAGTTTTATTGCTTAGATATGTACATTTTCTATATTAGTGGTCACAAACTTGGGACCTGCTGGATGATCTTAAAAGATTGTCAGAAGGGCTGCTGCATAATTAGAGTTGTTGTGTGAGGACTTTTTTGCTTATCTGTGGTGGTGGATATCATGAAAACTATACACACACACACCCTTTTTTTGGCTTACCAATTTTTGTTAGTGTTTGTATATTTAATATATGGCCCAGAGACACCAAAAGGTTGGGCTCCCCTGCTTTAAGATTTCTTTTGGCCTTGCTTTAATATAATTGATGCCCAAAGATATGAATAGAATTTTTTCTAAGATTCACTTAATAGTATAGGCTTGGTTTCCCTAATTTTTTGCTACAGGTGTGGAGTTATGGTAGCTTTCTGAAGAATAGCATATTTTGTATCTGAACCAGTAGTGCCAGAACACATTCTCTCAGCATTAACCTTTCAAATTAGAAAATAGCAGAATTGGAATTAGAAATTAAAATACACTTAGGTGGAGGGATGCTCTTTAAATGAGTTGTGAACAAACTGCTAATATTGGAGTAGGAGTTTTTAGTTTTATTTATCCTACCTTTGAAGTACATACTGTTTCAGTTACTGTATATTCTAGATGAAAGAATGTATTCTACATTTTTTGCTTCTATAGCAGGGATCCGTCAACTCATCTGTTAAAAATTAAGACAGTAAATATTTGAGGCCACATGAGCCACCGCTTTCCTGCCCTGCTATTGAAATGCAAAAGCAGCCCTGTGGACAATATATAAATTAATGACGGGGGCTTTGTATCACATTTGTGGCCACTGATACTTGAATTTCATGTAATTTTCATTTATGAAATTTTACTCCCAGCCATTTCAAATCTTCGCTCATGGATCATAGTTTGCCAGATACACACTACTTTAGAGCTAGATGCACTGTAAATTTGTTAGTGTAATTCAAGTATTTCGTGTTTTAAATTGGCCTTTGTAGCTTTTTGGATAAACTCTTCCAAGTTTTTACAGGAAAAACAAAAGTTGAGACCATAATGTTCTACCAGTGTTAATTTAATGCATCTAACTGAAACATACATACAGACTTTACTTAAAGCTACTGGATAGTTTGTGACTTTGTCCAGGATGTGTATATAACAACTTAATGTACTTTTTGAAGGCAAAGGAGCGTGCCAATGGAATGGAGCTTGATGGACGTAGAATCAGAGTTGATTTCTCTATAACAAAAAGACCACATACCCCAACACCAGGAATTTACATGGGGAGACCTACCTAGTAAGTTTATTTTGAAGGTAAAAATTTGATTGTCTAGTCAGTGTGTTCACTTTCTCCAAGAAATACATGTACTGCAGGGAAATCTTGGGCATTTCATCTAGTTTTGTCACAGTATAAAAATCCTTTTTCTTGGTTTTTCTTAACTGGCTAAAACTGTATTTGATGTTCAGAGGAAACATTCTGTTTGTGCCACCAATTCTGATGAACACCATCACATTGCATAGGTCACATCCCACTTCATCATAAAAGAATATCATGTATTTGGCTTCGCTGGGTAATTAACTGTTTCTGATTAGACCATTTTACCCATAAAATCAAGTTTGTATAACTCCTACTCAGATGCACTTTCTATTTTTTATTTCCATAAGCAGAATGGAAAGCAGACTTCAGTTTTTACAATGAACTAATAATATAAGATAGTTCTCCTTTGTCTTCATTCTTACCAGTGTATATGTTACAGCTTTAAATTGAATTCATTGTTTAATTTAAATAGAAGGCCCTTATAATTGTACCATACACACAGGATTGTACCATTAATTGTCCTGTTACTAATAGGCTAAATGTTTTCCCACTCTTGAAACTGTATTCTCCATGTGATTTTATTTGCCTACATGGGTGTCCAACCTACAGCCCAACACAAAATTGTAAATTTACTTATGAGATTTTTTTGTGATCACATGTTGTAGCATACTTAATGTGTGGCCCAGAGAAGCTAAAAGATTGGATACCCCTGCTAGGGAAAATGTGGCATTGGCAACCTGACTAAAGTGAAAAGCAAGTTAGTAGAGCATATTTATACATTGTTAGAAGGGAAGAGAAGGAGCATTATTTATTCACTATCAGTGAGAATTCAATGGAAGTAATACTCAGTTAATTCATAGGCAGGCCTATGAATTTTTTGCCCAGGGGGGAAGAGAATAAATGTTAACTTGAAGCAGTTTCCCAGTCATGTCCACAGAGCTTGGCTGTGTAGGTCGTATTACCCTTCAGATCCAGCTGAACGTGGCATGGCTCTGCTGCTGTTAATAAATGTCTGAACAGTTTTTAACAGCCAAAGTCATGCCTAGAAAGATAGGGAAGGACACTTGATATTTGATGAAGATACATTATTATTCACAGTGGCAGCTCACGCCGTCGTGATTACTATGACAGAGGATACGATCGAGGCTATGATGATCGGGACTACTATAGCAGGTCATACAGGTAAGTTAACCATAACATCAGTTTTCAGTTGCCAAAAACTTGAAGGAAGCATCCACTCTTTTGAATATCTGTTGCAACATAATTTAAAGCAGCTCTATACTTGTAGCCTTTCATAAAAGCATTAGGTTTTATATCAAGATACGAGAACTAGAATTTAAACTAATATTTTAAGGTTTTGTGTCTTTTTAAATAACATGTATTTCAAACATGACAATGGAAAGAGAATTAGAGGCCATACTTCAATGTCCCTTCCCCTTTTTATAGCATAAAGTTGTATTTTGAAAGTTAGTGTTTTATGAAGCAATTTTTTTATATATCTAGTGTGTTATATTATGCACTAAAAGGCAGAAAAACTGATTCTCTGAAGAGTCCATGAAAGTAATTTAGAATAATAATTCAGTATTAACATGGTAAGTTTGTTCATTACTAAGCTATTGATAAAATTTTAGGGGGTTATTAGGAAAATGTTTATCATACTTGAAAAACAAAAGGCCTTTTTTAGAATACATTCAAATATAAAAAATAAAGTACAAGTTTCTTTTATATTAGCAACAGCAAGTAATTTAGACCTTGCCTTGTCAAAATGTAAATTATGTAGTAAGTGTTAACTGTAGTAGTAATCCATGGTACCTAATGTGATGTGGTGAGGTATGGACATCTTTTTGCACACTATTTGGTAATGTTGTAAGAAGTTGACGGTTACTGATGTGTTTTATTACTCATTATCTATGGAAATGAGTCTTTAAGGGTGCTCTTGACATCATTCCTCCAGCCTTTTATTGCTGACAGCAAGTACTTTTGCATTAAATGGCACTTGAGGGATTGATTTGTGGGAGCCAAGAAGGTTACAGTGGTAGGCTTGATTTTTATTTTAATTAACTTGAGCACGCACTTAGAAATGTTCTTTGTTCTAATGATACTCATTTTAACCACCAGAGAGAGCTCTATGCCAGTTTGTAGAGTTAGCATTTTACTTATAAGAAACTAGATTTCATTTTCACGTTTTAGTTTTACTGCGTGTTTTTTCAAAAACTCACAAAAAGAACTGCATTTCTGCCTTCACAGAGGAGGAGGTGGAGGAGGAGGAGGATGGAGAGCTGCTCAAGACAGGGATCAGATTTACAGGTATGTCATGATTTAAAATCTGTACAATACAAATGGCTCACTTGCAGACACTTTGGTATAGGTATTTTGGTAGTTAAATTATATGTGGCATTGCACACAATTGGATTGCATGAAGTTAATAAATACTGTATTGTAACTGAAGCCAAGTGATGTGTCCATTGCTTTGTGTGTTTTCAGAAATTAATTGGGCTTTTACTCAGTGGCACCATTTTATATTTATTTAATGAGATGTTGGTATAGATTAAGGTCATTGGCATAAACCCATAATATTTTTAGTCTTTATTCCTGATACCTATCCTCTTGCACTACATTTTCTTTGTTGGCTTTTTATAAGCATCTTGGAATAAGCGTGTGAGCACTTGAGTCTTTCACAAAATGAAATCACTTTGGGTGCACTGACATTTGTTTTTTGGGTGTGGTTTATGAGGGTGTGGTTAGAATTAGTGGGAAGGAATTTTTTCTTTAATATTTAACTGAATAGGATTTAAAATGGGTTAGAGTATCAGTGGTTGAGACTTGACATCTGATAGTTTTGAGTGATTGTTACTGGCCTTTATACTGTGCTTCATTCTCAGGGCTGAAACAGACCTTGAAGTCCCATGACTTAATGCAAAATTTTTGAAGGTCATTGATGGCCTTCTAGTATCAGGCACTGATAAAGAGATTGTGTGTCATCTTTGTTATTTTATTTAATTTTGATCTGTGGGGTCTTAGATGGTCTTGACATTTGTTTACAGAAGGCGGTCACCTTCTCCTTACTATAGTCGTGGAGGATATAGATCCCGTTCCAGATCTCGATCATACTCACCTCGTAAGTGTTTCTCTTGATAAATTTTAGTTTATATAATGTAACTGTGTGGCTTGCCCTAACTTACCAGGCCACAGCACAGTAACTTTCTTGGCTGAGAAAGGGTTAACATAAGTAGTTTTATGGTTGTGTGTGTGTGTGTCCCAACCTATGTATGGGGTTCCCACAAAGGCTGAAAACAACCCTTGGGATCTTGTTGCTAATCGAAATAGTAAATGTATATTCTGTCACCATTTGTAACTTTTCTTTTTCTGAGGAGTGCTTGTACTTTTTGCACAGCTTGGAAATATCTGAGTGACATGAAACCTTAGCTTAATATACTGAGTTATACTTCCCTATTGTTTCACATTGGTTTTCATTTCTAGTGTGACTCTTGTGTGAAGGTCTTACTATATTTTCACAGAAGAGAATCTGGTACATAGGAATGACTGAATGGCAGAGCAGTCTAAAATTCTAAACATTAAATATACTTGATAATCAGTTCTCATTGTTGATGCCTCTTTTTTTTTCCTTTCTCTCTTTTTTTTTAAAAATCCCAGGTCGCTATTAAAGCATGAAGTGGAAGACTTCCTGACACCTGCCCTAGAGTTTGGATATTGTTTGTGGACAATATTTTTTATTGTCTCCTGTTTAAAAAGTGAACAGTGCCTAGTGAAGTTAGGTGACTTTTACACCTTTTATGATGACTACTTTTGGTGGAGTTGAAATGCTGTTCTCATTCTGCATTTGTGTAGTTCGGTGCTTTGTTCAAAGTTAAGTGTTTTCAGAAAAGTATGTTTTGCATGTATTTTTTTACAGTCTAAATTTTGACTGCTGAGAAGTTTCTATTGTACAAAACTTCATTTAAAAGGTTTTTCTACTGAATCCAGGGTATTCTGAAGATCGAAGCCTGTGTGTAAAATGCTACCAAATGGCAAAAAGCAACAATAAAGTTTGATTTTTACTTTTCTTTCTAACATATCAGTGCTTAGCAGAACTGTTCAGATTAGGTTGTCAGTAGTAAATTTGAAGACCAAAATGCCCATTTTCCTTCAGTCCATAAAACATACAATACTTAATATACCTGCAACTAAGTGTTAAAAATTATGCTCTGTAACTCAGTACTGCTAGTTATTAGAACTAATGATCTTTCAATAACAGCAAATGCTTAATGCTTATATAAATGTGGATCTGTCAGCCTTTATATAATCTGTATTGTTTATAGCAGGGTGTAAGAAAAGAGTTACACAATGTATGGCTTTAAAAGGCTATTTCTTGAAGCTGTTTTAAGGGGAAGATGGTATTTCAACTGGTTATCAGTAAGTGACAATACATTCCACCACAAATGTACTTTTGTTCTAGCTTTTAGACTATATTTCAAAACAAAACAAAACTGGGTGCTTCAGAGTTCAGGAAAAGAGAAGGGAACACTACTGTGTTGTGGATGAACTGAAGACTGCCTGTTCATTTTTTAAATATTATTTTCAGATCCTTTGCTTAACAGAGGAGGCCCAATTTCACTCAAATGTTTTGAGAACTGTGTTAAATAAACGCAAATGAAAAGTAAAAGGCTGGTACAACTCAGTTTACAAAGAAGATTTTGTTTATTTAAACCTTGTTGCTTAGAATCGATACATAGTTTTTAGTCCCTTGTGCAGTGTCCCTTGTACAGGTGTATTTTTGGTGCTGGTTTTTTAAAAACACCACCAAGCATGAATTGTATATTTTTGGGATATATGTTAAGAGCAAGTAACTAGATGTTGGGGTGATTCATTCCATTGGGAAGTATTAAATAACTCTAGTCTTCATGCTTGCTCTGGGAATGCCTGAAATACATGTTTTCTGTATGTTGGTTTCCTGAATTTCAGTTACTTGCATGGCCAGTTTGAAGGAAATTGCTATACATAGGGTAACTTTGTTGGCCTGCACCTTTACACTATGGGCATATCTCAGAGGTATTGCAGGTTTGGTTCTAGACCATCACAATGAAGTAAGTTAATGTGAGTTTTTTAATTCCCCAGTGCATAGAAAAGTGATGTTTATACTGTATTTTTATGAAGTACAGTAGCATTGTCCTTCTAAACAGTGTACATAATTTAATTTTAAAACATTGCTAAAAAAGGCTAACCATCTGAAACTTGCCATATTTACCTTTTGGTGGTGGTTGGTCTTGCCTTGATATTGGTGAAAATTCAGTGCCTGCGAAACGCAATAAATGGTTATGCCTGTACTTACATACTTACTGTGTCCAAGGTACTTTATAAAGTACTTTTTTTATATGTGTTCATTTAGTTTGTGGCAATCATAATGTATTTTACCTTGAATCAAATAGCAATTAAAAGGTGCAGTGTCAGGATCAGGACCTGGGTATCCAGTTAGCCCTTATAATTACGCCATTCTGCCTCTAATCGGGGTAACTGGATGACTGAAAACATTAATGGAGAATAGACAATATTTGCAGGCATTAATTTGTCAGACTTCACTGGGCAGAGTGTCTCACATGTATGCCTCTTATACTTTTGGTAGCTGTTATGTACACATACAATCCCACCCCTGCATGTTTGTATTTCTAGTAAGCATCCAGAACTGAGTATACTGTTCCTGGTAGATTTTTAAAATGTAATCATAACTAGTTTGGAAATAAGAATTGGCCCCTTGTGTGATTATGCACTTTGAGTTATAGAATGTGGTCCACAAGGGGTTGGATTATAAGGGACAGGTTAAAGGTTGAGAAAGCCTAGTTTTGTGATAAAAGTATATGCGAAGGAGTGTAGTACTGCTTACAGGTGTCTTGCTAGGTGGCAGAATGGGTAGACTAGAAGCACCAAAGCAGTGGGGCTTCGTCAGTGGGCATCTGATCTGGCACAGGTCTCCATAAGCTGCCCTAGCCAGTGATTGTTGCATTAAAGATTTCCAGCTATCTAATTGGCCCAGGGAGGGTAGGGTGTAAGCACATCTTTGGAAAAACAACCAGGTCTAATTCATACGTCAGAGAAGATGTTGGCTTGCAGTTAAAATGTATGTAAGCCATCCATTATGCTGTCAATGAAGAGGTTTGTTGGTTTAATAATAGTGTCAGTTGGGATTTCTTAACTTTTGGACCTGGAAGAAGTTTAATTAAAAATTTTTTTTATCAGCGAGCCCTGGCTGGTGTAGCTCAGTGGATTGAGCGCGAGCCTGCGAACCAAAAGATCGCGGTTCGATTCCCAGTCAGGGCACATGCCTGGGTTGCAGGCCAGTTCCCAGCAGGGGACCCAGGAGAGGCAACCATACATTGATATTTCCCTTCCTCTCTCCTTCCCTTCCACTCTAAAAAGATAAATAAAATCTTTTTAAAAAAATTATCAGCGGGGTAAGGCTCTTTTCCTATTCTGGGGTAGGAAGGCAGATAGTAGTTTATTCTGGTGATCATCTGGTTCCATGGAATCAGTTTTGTGATCCTTTGGTTTAACTACTAACAGATGATTTTAAACATACAAAATGTCCTGGCCATGGGGTAAATGATATTAGATCATTTAGGGATAGGATAAATTAGTCTTGATATACTTGCCTAAAGGCAAAGGAACCCAGGATTTTTCTATGCCAATATTACCAATATATTGTTTTGTAGCTGCAGGGCTAAGATGACTGAAACCAAATGCATTGAGTTGATTTGGAAAATTACTGAGTCAAAATAGTTAAGAACTGTAATACTATGTATGGTCTTGTGATGAAAGCACATTATTTAGGAAGCAAGATAGGGTCCCAACAGTTGGCATAGTTTTTGGAGGCCTTGGAGAACCCCAAGCCCTCTGAAATGTTCATGAGTTACTTTGCATGGGGAAGGTATGCCTCGAGATAATTCTAAACCCTCGTTCTCCTTAGTATTTGAACTTAACAATGCTGTGAAGGGGGGGAGTCAAATTCTGATTTAGACTTCAAAAAGTTTCCACCAAGAATAAACAGGATTTTAGCAAATTTTATAGGAATGGATTTTGAGGATGAAAGGAGCTGGATTTATCTATGAGTGCATATACCAGCAATTTTGCCTTGGTCAACAGACTAAGGTTTTACTAGAGTATATATAACCCAAAATCTAAAACTCATGAACCATAGACCTGGCACGATAGAGAATTCATGGACAGCCCTTTGAAAAGGGGGCCAGAAATCACAGACAACCTGTGTATATGGTGAACTTGACTAGTTTTGCTAAGACATTTCCAAAACCTACTCATGTAACTATTGCAGAAAAATACTCAGACTTGAGGAAATAGTGGACACTGATTTGCAGTTAAAACTAGTTGATGTGAATCAAGAACACCACTGTGACCAAAACTCTGGATGAGTGCTTAGGGTGACTAGGTAATAGGATTTTCTGAGCCTGGTTTGCAGTTGAGACTCTACCCACTAAGCCAGCATGAGTGCCTAATATTAAAGACACTCAGGTGAGCCTAATGGGTAATGTCTTCCCAGTTAAAACTAAGCACTGTGTTATCTTTCTTTGGTCTGAAACAGAACAAGTTCATGGACATCTAGACAGTGTTCTCCCTGTATAGGTGCTGGTTTGGCAGTAGCAGACAGGACGGGAATGTTGGTAATGTCAGTTTGGATGTCCATTTACTTAGGCTAAATATTACTGTCATTCCTGAGGGCCTTAACTTGACGGTAGTAATGACCAGCTCCAATGTGAAGTAATAGTGAAGGAGAATAACTGCAATAGGTAGTAACATTGAGCTTCCACTGTGAAGTGGACAGTGGTTCCCATTATAAATGTAGGGTGGGGCAAAAGTTAGGTTTACAGTTGTGAGCATGCAATACTATATTTTTTCGATCTACATTCTGATTCTCAATTTGCTAGTTATGCCATTACCTGCACCACACATCTTAGCAGTCATGGTTCTCCAGAGAACTGAACCAACAGAACAGGGATTCATACAAAGTCATCTTTTTATAGTTTTACATACATATACTTCAGCTTCTTGGTATTCCTATCATAAAGATGCTCTTAAAAATATTTTTTAAATAACAATATTCATGTTAACTTCTATTCTCCATAAATCCTAAAATGGACTTTAGGTTGTAGAATATGAACACTTTTAAGGCTCAGAAATGCACCAATACATATCACTTATTTTCTAGGAGTCTACTACTTTATCCTCCCCAGCAAAGTGTTTTCAAATTTGATAGGGAAAGCACTTGGCTCAAGTATTTTAAAATACAGGTTATCCAGCAGAGTTATATCTTTGCTTGTATCTTTGAGTTTAATTAATTTTTTCAGAGCATCCCAAGACAGCACAACGGTCTTCAATTATCCATTCCGTTCACTGCTGCTAGCTAAACTCCCCACTATAAGATGTGATGACGGGACTGTACCATAAATTTTGACATTTCATAGGAAAACTAAATTAGAAGTTTACCTAGATAGATCTCTGAGAAGTTAACAGATGCCATCTGTTTTTAACTATTCAGCTTTTTTTTTTTTTTTAAAGATTTTATTTATCTTCAGAGGGGGAGAGAAGGAGAGGAGAGAAATATCAATGTATGGTTGCTTCCTGTGCATTCCCTGCTGGGAATTGGCCTGCAACCCAGGCATGTGCCCTGACTGGGAATCGAACCGTGATCTCTTGGTTCACAGGCCCATGCTCAATCCACTAAGCTACACCAGCCAGGGCCTATTCAGCTTTAACTTTGTGTATTCACCATTTATAAGTTAACACTAAGTCCTGAGGTTATAGCAATGGAGAAAAGGTACTATGGGAAAGTGTAAGGCAGAAAAGGTTAGTATTATAAATTGGTCAGGTAAAGCTGTATTTAATAGGACATTTGAAAAGAAGGGTGAGAGTGAGCCATGTGAATATTGGGAAGGAATATTGTGTACAGGAGTAGGAATTTGTTGAAATCTTAAGGTACATCAATGTGATTAAAAAGATGGGGGTAATGGGGCCACATCAGTTAAGATTTTATAGATAATCATAAGGGATATTTTTGCATTCATGAAATGGGGAACCATTGGTAGTGTTAAGGGAAAGTGACAATTACATAAATGGCTCAAGTGTGAGTCCCAAACATAACTATAAAATGAGTTCTCAAATCTAGTGGTAATGACAGTCATGTATATGGGTAATTTAATTTTAGTATGGAAGAGGAGTGAGTTCTTGGGTGAGGTGACATTACTAGGTTTATGATCATGTCTAGAAAACAGGATTTTGAAAAGGATCATACAGTCTAAATTGTCACTTCTCAGAATTGAGTACAGATGGATAATAAGACATACAAATCTGGAACATTCTTTGTTCCCATGGTTTGAGCTTTCTTATATTGGGTTGGCCAAAATGTCCATCTAGTTTCTGTAAGCTAACACGTTTTTCATTTTCATCAGTAACTTAACTTGGGTACTTAGGTATGTAAGCCATCTCCCCATGTTATATTCTCAGTGACTTGATTTTTATCACTATCAGTGTCATCTGGTCTACCTGACTTGGAGCATCATCCAGTAAGAAATTTCCAGTGTGGAATTTTGCAAACAACTTTTTAACCCTCATTCTAACCATCTCCATATGCTGCATAAATCTTAAATGTTTCAGTTTTTACCTTTCCTGAAGTAATAAAACAGTATGCTGAAAATGCATTTTCTTTCATCTTCAGTATTAAAGTGGTTAGGCAGAAATGCATTGATTTTTTTAAAATGCAGATAGATACAACAGCTGTCAGAAACAATTGATTTGAATGAAGTTAAAAGACAACTAAATGCTACTAGAGTGATCTTAACGGAAAACCAAACTTTTTGGCCAACTCACTACTTAGTGGCCAACTTTTCATTACCTTTGTGGAGCTCCTCACAATACTCTCCAAGTGTATTTCATCAGCTATTGCATGGTGGACCATAAAAACTCAGAAGCATACAGTAAGTATTCAGCTGTTCATCTTAGCTGCAAGACAAGAGGGGTTCATCTAATTCAGAGGTTGGATTAAATCATTCCAGGTTTCAAGTCGCTTCCACATGTCTTGGTCTTAAATTGGTAAGTTGGTACATTCCTCACTGAGTGCAGAAGCTTGAGACCAAATTCAGTCACATTGCAATCCTCTCTCACATCTGTTAGCTTCCCATAGGCAAACCCACTGCCAAGGAAAAGGTCGGGATGAGTAAATGGACTGCTTTCATTTAGGGAGAAGGCAAAGGGCATAAAGTGAGGTCAATGATTCAGCCTACTACATACCAAATTTTCCATTCTTGTGTTGGAGGTGTCTTCAGCTTGTGATCATGCAGACATGCCTTTGTTTAGGATAATGTCCCAGACAATTGAATCTTGGCAAAGCAGAACCTACCCAACACCATAGATGCTGAAAATCCCAAATACTTGCTTACCCAGACTCCCTTGCATCTAGAGCATATGCATGTGGCCTAGTCTTGGTCAATCAAATGCTTCCAAACCCCAGAAAGTAGGGACTGCAGAAAATCTGTGGGTAGAGTGGATAAATAGTGCCTCAAAGATACCAGCAAGGTGGGATAGGAATGAGGCGTGAAGGATGGGGGGAAGGTGGTTCTAGCTCTAATGGCAGCAGTGGAACAACTGTCTAGATTTGGTAGTGATGACCTCACTAAACTGGCTTTGTGATATGACTGGCTGTTAAACCCTTCCAATCCTGATAAACCCCTCCAGCAAAGTGTGCAGACTACCAACTGTGCTTTAAAACGAGACACTTCTGTTTAAAACAACTGGCGTCTTTAATACAATGCTTCATCATTCATGATGCCCAATTGGTAGCCGTCTCTCTAGTCTCAGTTCATATTTCCCTCCAATTCATTCTCCGCTTCCAGTGAAAGTCTTAAATCGTATCACATCTGCTTTGAAATCCTTCAATGGCTGTCATGGCTTTAAGTGTAAGTCTAAGTCCAAACATTGTTTAGTGACCTCCCCTTGCAACTTGTCACTACTAGAAGCAGGAGGGAACTTTAATAACCTGGTTGAGAAACCCTGACAGTAAGCCACTTAGTGAAGG
Source organism: Trachops cirrhosus (assembly GCA_028533065.1). Classification (NCBI taxonomy): domain Eukaryota; kingdom Metazoa; phylum Chordata; class Mammalia; order Chiroptera; family Phyllostomidae; genus Trachops; species Trachops cirrhosus. The sequence continues at coordinate 151,650,271 of CM052539.1, forward strand.
AGAGAAAGGAGGCAACATGGAGACAACTTAGACCTGCATGCCTCACTATGGTACATTGAGTCACAAGACCAGTTCCCTAATTTTGCTTACTGCCTGCTTGACCTTTTATTACAGCCTGTTTTAAAACATGCTTTAAAATATAAGCATCCTAAAATTTTTAAATTTCCTGAATCTGTAAAAGTTTACGGTCTCCTTGATTATGTTGATTTTCTCAGGTGCATTTTTTATTGAAGCTAAAAATTGATAGCATACATCTATATCTCTTCCCCCAAAAGATTGTCCATGGGTTATCTTGAAATTGTATTTATATATTATGATAATTCTTGTCTTTGGTCTACATGTATTTGAATGAAAAGTTACCAGATAACTTCTGGTTTTCAGTCCAGCATGTCAGGAGCTTGCAAGTCACTACTTCAGTCATGTCAAGAAGTAAAAAGCTAGACAAACTGAAAAATCAAGAGCTGTTTTTAAATCTAAGAGAGGTGAGGTCACAGGGCAAACCACTGCCCCCTAAATTGGAGAAACAAAAGTCGAATCAAAACTTACTGGAGAAAAAAACCCATAAGCAGAAAAGTCTGGAAAAACCAGTGCCAGGGTAGGAAAACCTAAATTAATTGATGAGTTGCTGGAGGCTCAGTGTGGACAGGTCTGAGTCAAAATCTCCAAGGGCACCCAGTCACAGGAGGATCCTCACATGTTTGTGAGTTTTGCATCCAAGGGCTCAACTAATTTCTCAAATGTTGGAAAGAGGTCTCCTTGTGCTTTGCTTCTGGGGAAAGGGAAAGAAACCACTGTGAAATTCACCAGAATGTTCAGTTTTTCTTAACAAAATCTCCCCTCAGGAGAAACCAACCAGAACCTAACAAATGGGTTTTATCAAGAGTCTGAGCTGAGATGAGGGAAATACCCAATTCCAGCCCCTTCTTGCCATCCTGTTCTAAGGGGTCGGTGTGCTTGCTGGTGGTGAGACTCAGAAGCACTTGAGAAGTTTACATTGCAGAGGCACAGGCACACTAAAGGATCCACTCGGGCAGCTATATCACCTCCTCTGCCCACACCTCATCACATTACTAAAGGCCTACTTCCAGCAATTCTGTTTATTCAGTACATCGTGTCCACCTGTCAAAAAAATTAGAAGGCATATTAAAAGGCAAAAACCACAGTTTGAGGAGAGTAAGCATTAGCACTAGACTCAAGGCAAGGATGTTGAAATTTGGCAATTTAAAGCAAGTTTGTTAAATATGCTAAGGGGTATAATTACATGCAGGGATAGGTAAACAGATGTAGAATTTTCTAAATTCTAATGCTAGATTAAAAATACTATAGTGAATGATTTTAATGAGCTTAATAGGATATAGCTGAGGAAGGTCTCAGTGCTCGAGGAATTCTCAATAGAAACTGGTAAAACTAAAGAGAAAAAATACATATATACATCCACCCTGACTGGTGTGACTCAGTGGGTTGAGTGCAAGCTTGCAAACCAAGGGGTTGCCAGTTTGATTCCCAGTCAGGGCACATGCCTGGGTCCCTGGGGGCTAGGTCCCCAAGGGGGGGGGCGCATGAGAGGCAACTGCCCATGGATGTTTCCCTCTTTCTCCCTTCCCCCTCTAAAAATAATTTTTTAAAAAATCCAAAGACTACAAGACGACTACAAAAACTAACTTAAACATCAAAAAGAAAAGAGGAACAGAAAAAAAGGATTTGAAACGACAGGATTTTCTTAATATCAGACTGTTACAGATATTTGTGTTTCCCCCAAAATCAGGTGTTGAAACCTAGTCCCTAAAGTGATATAATTTGGAGATTGGGCCTTTGGGGAGGGGGTTAGGTCATGAGAATGGGTCCCTCATAAATGGGATTAATACCTTTATAAAAGACACCAGAGAGAGCTCCCTTTCTCTTTCCACCACAGGATGAGTACACAGCAGAAAGACGAGAGGGCTATGAACCAGGAAGTGGATCCTTACATTGATTCTGCCAATGTCTTGATCTTGGACTTCCCAGCCTCCAGAATTGAGAGAAATAAATGTGCTGTTTAAAAGCCACCCAGTTTATGGTATTCTGTGACAGCAACCTGAACAGACTAAGACACCAAACCACAGATCCAGGAATCTCCGAGAACACCAAACAGGATAAACCGCCCCCCTCCCCCCCACACACACACCCGTCCTGCCCTACAAAACACGGAGGCATGTTGTTCTCAAATTACAAATAATCAAAGATGAAGAAAAATTCCTGAAAGCAGCCAGAGAAAAACCACACCTTACCTATAGAGGAGCAAACCTAAGAGTTTCATTTGGTTTCTCAGAAACCACGAAAGCAAGAAAAAAAGTATGTGAAATATTTAAAGTGTTGAGAGGGAAAAAAACCAAATTAGAATTCTGTGTCTCATAAAATTATCCTTCAAAAGTGAAATACTTTCTTAGACAAACAAAATTGAGGGAATTGGTTGCCAGTACATATGCCTTGCAAGAAATACTAAATGAAGCACTTTAGAGGGAAGGACAATGTCAAGATATTGAGAAGACAAGCCACAGACTGGGAGAAAATATTTACAAAGGACACACCTGATAAAGGACTATTATCCAAAATACACAAAGAATTCTTAAAATTCAGCATTAAGAAAATGAACTACCTGATTAAAAAATGGGCCAAATGTCTTGGCTGGTGTGGCTCAGTGGATTCAGTGCCAGCCTGCAAACGAAAACGTTGCCGGTTCAATTCCCAGTCTAGGGCACATGCCTGGGTTGTGGGCTAGGTCCCCAGCCAGGGACTCACAAGAGGCAACCACACATCGATGTTTCTCTCCCTCTCATTCTCCCTCCCTTCCCCTCTCTCTAAAAATAAATAAATAAAATACTTAAATAATATATAAAAAATGGGGCAGGCCAAAGACTTTAAGAGACACGTTCACCAAAGAAGATACACAAAAGGCAAGTTAGCATATAAAAAGCTGCTACACATCATATGTCATAGGAAATGCAAACTAAAACAATAATAACATGACTATACTATACACCTACCTATTAGAATGGCCAAAATCCAGAACACAATGTCAAGTGTTAATGGTACTTTGAAGCAACAGAAATTCTCATTCACTGCTGGTGAGAAGCAAAATGGTGCAGCCATTTGGAAGACAGACTGGAAGCTTCTTACAAAACTAAAAATACTTTTAGCACATAATCCAGTAATCATGCTCCTTAGATTTATCCAAAGTTGAAAACTTACATCCACACAAAAACCTGTACACAAATGTTTATAGCTGCTTTATTCCTAACTGCCAAAAACTTGAAAGCATCCAAGATATTCTTCATTGGTTAAATGAATAAATAAACTGATACAACTAGACAACGAAATATTATTTAGCACTAAGAAGAAATCAGTTATCAAGCCATGAAAAGACATGGAGGAAATTTAAATGCACATTACCAACTGAACAAAGCCAATTTGAAAAGGATACATATCCTATAATTCCAACTATATGACATTCTGGAAAAGGAAAAACTATGAAGATGGTAAAAGACCAGTGGTTGCCAGGGGTTGGGGCTTGGCGGGAGAGATGAATAGGCAGACCACAGAGTTGTTTTAGGGCAGTGAAAGTATTTTGTATGACCCTATAATGATGAATATAGGTCGTTATACACATTCTTTTTTTAATTTACTGACCTTATTTTATTTTTAAATATATTTTATTGATTATGCTATTATAGCTGTTCCAGTTTTTTCCCTTTTGTCCCCATTTGTGCAGTGCCCCTTTCCCTCCAGCGATCAATCCCTCCGTTTAGTTCATGTCCCTGGATTGTGCATTAAGTTCTTTGGCTTCTCCATTTCCTATACTATTCTTAACCTCCCCCTATTTTGTACCTATCGATTATGCTTCTTATTTCCTGTACCCTTTCCCCCATTCTCCCTTTCCCCCTCTTAGCTGATAACCTTCCAAATGATCTCCACATCTATGATTCTGTTCCTGTTCTGGTGGTTTGCTTAGTGTTTTTCGTTTGGTTTTTTTTAGATCCAATGGTTGGTAGTTGTGAATTTCTTGCCATTTTAATGTTCATAGTTTTGATCTTTTTCTTAAATAAGTCCCTTTAACGTTTCATGTAATTATGGCTTGGTGATGATGAACTCCTTTAGTTTTACCTTTTCTGGGAAGCACTTTATCTGCCCTTTCATTCTAAATGATAGCTTTGCTGGATAGAGTAATTTAGGTTGTAGTTCCTTGCATTTCATCACTTCGAATACTTCTTGCCAGTCTCTTATTGCCTACAAAGTTTCTTTTGAGAAATTAGCTGATAGTCTTATGGGAACTCCTTTGTGGATAACTTTCTCCTTTTCTCTTGCTGCTTTTAAGATTCTCTTTATCTTTAACTTTTGGCATGTTAATTTTGATTACATTTGGAGATGTCCCAGAGGCTCCTTACACTATCCTCATTTTTTTAAAATACTTTTCTCTTCTTGCTGTTCTGGTTGACTGCTTATTTCTTCTGTATGTTCCAAATTATCGATTTGAATCCCAGCTTCATCCCCTCCACTGTTGATTCCCTGTAAATTTTTCTTTATTTCACTTGCTGTAACTTTCACTTCTTCCTAGGTCTTTTTTATGTTGTTGCCATACTCAGTGCATTCTTTGAGCATCCTGATCACCAGTTTTTGAACTCTGCGCCTACTAGTTTGGTTATCTCTGTTTCGTGCAGTTCTTTTTCTAGAGTTTTGTTCTGTTCTTTCATTTGGGCCATGTTTCTTTGTCTCCTCATTCTGGCAGCCTCCCTGTGTTTGTTTCTGTGTATTAGGTAGAACAGCTTTGTTTTGCTGTCTTAATGTATGCAAAATGTGCAAAACATGTAATTTTATGCACAGAGAAAGTAAACTAGTGGTTTCCTAGGGCTAGGAGTTTTCAGGAGGATTAGGAAGTACCTGGGAATAGACGTGTTTTTGCCCTGAGAATGATGAAAATATTCTAAAACTGACCGTGATGATTGTATAACTTTGGGAATATACAAAAGATATTGAATTGTATACTTTAGATAGATGAATGTTATCTTAATGAAGTTGCTAAGAACTTCTAGCCATCAAAAGGCAGCAGTAAGTAAGGGCGGGCCTGTGAACCAAGAGATCATGGTTCGATTCCCAGTCAGGGCACATGCCTGGGTTGCAGGCCAGTTCCCAGCAGGGAATGCACAGGAAGCAACCATACATTGATATTTCTCTCCTTCTCTCCTTCTCTCCTTCCCTTCCCCTCTGAAGATAAATAAAAAAAAAAAAAAGGCAGCAGTAAGTATTCTGCCTTGCTCTCTCTTGGGTCACTTGCTCTGAGCAAGGCCACCAATGAGGAAAGTGAAGCTATCCTATGAAGAGTCATGTGGCAAGAACTATGGCCTCCTACCAACAGCCAGCACCAATTTGCCAGCCATGAGTAGGCAGGCCACTGGAAGTGGATGCTCCAACCCTACTCAAGTCCAAAGATAACTGCAGCCCTAGTTAAACTCTTGATTACAAATTCATGAGAAACCCCAAGCCAAAGCTTCCCATCTGTGCCACTCCAGAATTCCTGTTCTACAGAAACTGAGAAAATAATTTTTACTGGTGTTTTAAACCAATATGTCTTGAGGAAATTTGTTACTAAGAATAAATAATAAATACACAACCCAGTTTTCTAAAAATGTGCAAAATCTTGAACAGCAATTTCATGTAAAAAAAGAATATGCAAATATCTAATTAGTTGAGCAAAGAAATTAAAATTAAAGCTGTGATGAAATATTGCTATATACCCACTACAATGACTAAAATTTTCAAATTGACAATAAAAAGTGTTGGCCGTGATGTGGAGCACCTGGAACTTTCATACATTGCTGGCAGAAGTATAAATTTATACCAGCTACTTTGAAAACTATTTGACAATATATTTTTAAGCTAAACTTCATAAACCCTATTACCTAGAAATTTTACTCCGGGACACATATACCACCACAGAACTGAATGCTTACATCTATAAAAAAACGTACAGGAATGTTTGTAAGTAGCTTTGCTTGCAATAGACCCAAACTGGAAACAAGTCAAAAGTCTTTCAACAGAAATGAATAAATAAATTGTGGTATATTTATACAATAAAATACTAGGCAGCAATAAAATATAATTAACAACTGATACATCTGATTACATGGATAAATCTCACAGATATAATGTTATTGACTGGAATAAACCAGATTCAGAAGAGTTCATACTACATGGCCCCAAGGATGGGGAGTTCAACAACAAGCAAAATAAACTGCTTGTTGATAGGAATCATAAGAGTAATCACTTCTTAGGTGGTTGGATACAATTACCAATTACCTGGGATAGGTGATGAGGGAGCTTTTTGTGTTAATGAAATATACTATATCTTGATCTGGGTTTGGTTATATGAGTCTAATCAAGTGTAAAATTCATCAGGCTCTATAATCAAATTCTATATACATTTCAGTAAGCTATGCTTCAATTAAAAAATTAAACTATAGGGGACTTTCAGCCAAGATGGAGGCGTAAGTAGACACACTGCCTCCTCACACAATCAAAACTAAGGACAACAAAAATTTAGAAACAACAACAACAAAAAAACCACAGCAGAGAGAAATGAACTTTATGGAAGTCTGACACCCATTCATCCAGACCAGTAAGAGGGCAGAGTTGGAGGCCGACGGGGAGGGGTCGAGGGGTCCCAGCAGGAAAAAGTGGTGGCTGGCAGATGCAGGCACACAGGGCGCAGGTGGCAGTTGGCAGACCCCAGACACGCAGGGGTGGCTGACGAACAGTGGCAGACCCTGGGCACGGGAGGCAATGAGCAGACCCCATGAGGCGCGCAAGGCAGCTGGCTATCCACAGTCGGGCAGATAAACCAGGTAAAAACGGGCAGCAACACAGACCTCGCAACCCAGAGACCCAGCACCAGGAAATAAAGCCTAAAAGCACGGATTGAAAACACCTGTGGGGGTTGAGGTGCCCAGAGAATCTCCCAGCCTCACAGGAGTTCCTTGAGGAGACCCACAGGGTCCTAGAATGAACACAAGCCCATCCACCCAGGACCCAGCACCAGAAGGGCCCAATCTGCTTGTGGGAAGTGGAAGAGGGGACTGAAGTCCTAGAGAGAGTAGAGCAAGCGCCATTGTTCCCTCTCTGACCTTGCCCCCACATACAGCGTCACAACCCAGCAACTGGGTTGCCCTGCCCTGGAGAAGACCTAAGTCTCCACCCGTCATACATAACAGGCACGATCAGATTTCCCCCCCACCCCCACCAAAAAATGGCTCAAACAGAAGTACAAATCAAAGCCCCAGAGCCAATACTTTTAAGCGACCAAGAGATAGCCAACCTATCAGATGCACAGTTCAAAGCACTGGTGATCAGGCTGCTCACAGAATTGGTTGAATTTGGTCGCAAATTACATGAACAAATGAAGGCTACGATAAGAGAAATGAAGAAAAATTCACAGGGAACCAATAATGATGGGAAGGAAACTGGGGCTCAAAACAATAGAGTGGACCAGAAGGAAGAAAGAAACA
>CM052539.1:151658305-151681065 GCA_028533065.1 Trachops cirrhosus
AAAGATGTCCCGGAGGTTCCTAAGCCTCTCCTCATTTTTTTGAATTCTTATTTCTTCACACTTTTCTGGTTGTATATTTTTTTCCACTCCAATGATGTGAGACCCATCTTTCATTCCATCACTATTGGTTCCCTGTGCATTTTTCTTCATTAAACTTATTGTAGCCTGCATTTTTTCATCTAATTTGCGACCAAAATCAACCAATTCTGTGCGTATCCTGATCACCAGTGCTTTGAACTGTGCATCTGATAGGTTGGCTATCTCTTGGTCACTTAAAGGATGGGTCCTGGGGCTTTCCAATCCTCATCTGTTTGAGCCATCTTTTGCTGGGGTTTTTTTTTTTTTTGGTCTTGATAGGATCCCGTAGTGAGGGGCGGGGCCTAAGGTTTTCACCAGGTCGGGGCACCCCAGTCCCTGGGTTGTGACGCTGTATATGTGGGCGGGGTCCGAGAAGGAACAATGGCGCTTCCTCTGCTCTCTGTAGAACCTCTGAACCCTCCACCGCCTTCCACAAGCCAACCGGGCCCCTCTGGCACCAATCCTGGTGTGGGTGGGCCCGTGCACCCCGCGGGGCCCTCCTTTTCAGTCAGTGACCCAAAGCTCCACTTCCCGGTGCTGGGACCCTCAGCTGGGCACAGTGCCTTGCTTCACAATGGCCGCCTTGCTGGGTCTGCTGGTCGCCACCTCCCAGCCTGGCCCGCCAGCCACCGACACTTGTGCGCCCAGAGTCTGCCTGCTGCCGGCTTGTGCGCCCAGGGTCTGCCTGCTGGGGACTTGCACGCCGCCCTGGTTGCTCAGGTCTCTGGTTGCTCAGGTCTCTGCTCCGCATCCCTCAACCGGCCCGACTCTGCCCCTCCTACCGGCCTGGTCAATCAAGTCTATTTTCAACTCACTGGTTGTCGAACTGCCAGGCACTTCAATTTTCTGTCACTTCTGGTTGTTATTTTGTTTCTATATCGTTGTTGTCCCTATCTTGGTTGTGCAAGGAGGCACAGTGTGTCTACCTATGCCTCCATCTTGGCCGGAAGTCCTGTTTGAGCCATTTTTTTTGTGGGGGCGGCGGGGGCGGGGGGCGGTGGGGAACCTGGTTGTGCCTGCTACATATGAGGGGTGGAGACTGAGGTCTTCTCCAGGGCGGGGCAACCCAGTTGCTGGGTTGTGAGGCTGTATGTGGGGGCGGGGTCTGAGAGGAAACAATGGCACCTGCTCCTCTCTCCATCGGATTTCAGTCCCTTCCACCGCCTCCCCAAAGCTAACTGGGCCTTTCTGGTGCTAATTCCCACGTGGCTGGGCTTGTGTATGTTCCAGGACCCCATGGGTCTCTCCAACGCACTCTCCTGAGAGGCTGTGAGTCTATCCTGTGCCCCAACTCCCACAGGTGTCTTTAATCAGTGTCCTGAGGTTCTATTTCCCAGCACTGAGACCCTGGGCCACTCGGTCTCTCACTGCCCAGTTTTGCCTGGTTTATCTGCGTGCCAAAGTGGCCTGGACAGCCAGGCGCCTTGTGCGCGTTGCCTTGCTTCACGGTCGCCCCCTCGCTGGGTCTGCCAGCCGCCAGTGCACTTGGGATGCCTTACCCGCCCAGTGCCACTGGTTTTTGTGCCGCAACCCCTCTCGGCCCGGCTGCCCGATTCTGCCCTTCCTACCGGTCTGGATGAGTGCATATATTTTAACTCTTTGGTTGTCTGACTTCCATACAATTCAATTTTCTGTCAGATCTGGTTGTTATCTTGTTTCTAAATTGTTGCTGACCTTATTTTGGTTGTGCAAGAAGGCACAGTGTGTCTACTTACACCTGCATCTTGGCCGGAAGTCTCCCTGATGTTATTTCTTGATCTAGATGATGATTATACTAAAAAGTTCATGCTATCACTATAGTAAATTGTGCATATGTTTTAAGCACTTTTCTCAATGTATGTTTTATTTCACATAACAAAGATTTAAAATGAAGTAAAGATAAAGATTCTTTGAATAACAAAAAAGAAAACATCACATTGTATACCTCAAAAATACACAATTTTTATTTGTCAGTCATACCTGAGTAAAGCTGGGGAGGCAGGACAAAGGACACTAAAAAAAGCCATTCATAATATTTTTACATATTACAGTACATAATGTATTATAGTACTTGGACTCAGTAGTAAACTATACCAACATAGTCCAAATAAGGTAAACTCTGCATACTAGGACACTGAAAGTTGTATATACCTATGAGAGAATGGGGAGGAAGAAGAGGGTGGATGTATAAGTAAAGGGTGTTAAGATCTTCTATAACAAGAAATGAATAATGACAAACTGAGAAAGTAAGAAATAATATACGTATTATTTAGAAATAGAGGTATGTACTAGAAGAAATACTAAAAGTTAGAATAGGTGTTGGTGGTTGTTGCTGAGGGAAAAAACTGAGAACAGAGGAGAGTCTCCTGTGGGTTTACTTATAGTTTTTTTATTTTAATAAGATTTTTAAAGAATTTTTGCCTGAGAACCTAAAGGTCACCGGTTCGATTCCCAGTCAGGGCACATGCCTCGGTTTCGGGCCAGGTCCCCAGCAGGGGGTGTGTGAGAGCCAACTGATTGATGTTTCTTTCACACGTTGATGTTTCTCTCCCTCCCTTCCCCTCTCTCTAAAAATAAAACTAAATAAAATCTTTTTAAAAAGTATTTTGACAAAAATACCTTTCAAAAAATAAATTATGAACAAATTAATTTTGTTCCTCCCTTATTTACTTATTAATAGAAATTCCACATGTTGCAAATGAAGGAACTGATTTCACTAAACAATATAGAAAAGCATTACGCTCGGCCTGAAGTAAAAAGAAAAATGTGCAAAAAACCAAAGCAAAGCGGTTTTGTGTGTGTGTGTGTGCGCGCGCGCGCTAATGTAGACATGCTTTTCATCACTTTTTCTGACTAAATTTTTCCTTAACTTTCAGAGGCTAGTGTCTGCTTCTGAATTTCATGAGGTCTAGGAACTTTGAAAACAGGCCCTTCTGTATGATGTCCCTGTTATTTCTGGTTAGAAATTTTGGCTCAGCTGTGTGGCATTTTGTGGAATTTAACCACCCTGCTAGTGGTAACACTGACCTGTTGAGAAATCGAGAAGTGGACAGATGAGAGGCTTGTTTATAGCTCAAAAGAACAATAGAAAAGAAAATGAAACTCTACTTAGAACAAGCAAAGGTTGTGAGAAAATAAAACCGAAACCTATATAATTTTGTTAACCAGTGTCACCCCAATACATTCAATAAAAAGGAGGGGACCTCATTCTGGAGGATCGGGCTGTGTTTATGAGCTGTGGTCTTGCTAGTGATGGTAGTGTTTGGCTTTTTCTTGAAAGGTTACATGGACCAAAAATGTGGATTTGTAGGTGAACTAGAGAACACAAATATTATACAGAGTTGTTTCCTGAGGAAAGTGGTTCCGTTGTTTTAAATTTGGTGTGATGAAGAGAAACAAATGGTTAATACCTGTTAAAGCCATTCATTCATTTTTTTATTCAATAGACCGTTACTGTGTCAGGTATTTTACTAGTCACTGAGAGTGAAGGTAAGAGGTGGGGCAAGTGGATGGAGACAAAGAGAAATTGGCATACACACACTGACTTTAACAGACTGTATTTAAGAGAGGTACTGAAATAAATGCAGCACATGTGGAAAGTGATAAAAGAGGCACAGATGAAAGCCAGCAGAAGCAGCCATCATTCTGAATTGGGGGAACCAGAGCTTGTGTGGCTATAATGTAAGCTTGTGCCTTGGAGGATGGGTAGGGCATGTGGGCTGGATCTCATACAAAGAAGTTACAAAGGGAAGGGCTTACAGATATTTATGACCCATATTAAGGGATTAATAATATTTAGTTAATGGTCTATCTGAGAGCTGGACTTGATTTCCCTGAGACACTCACTTCCACCCAGCAGAAAGCAGGACTATGTCCAGCAAGTCACTCTCAGACCGGAAACTGCTGACACCAGGCACCGGCAGGCCTGCTGACTCAGGGCAGTGGGAGCGGCTGAACCCTCGCCACCCCTCGGTGCATGAGTCTTTACTACAGCTGCTGGAACAGGGCCAGGCTTGCAAACTGCCTTTCATGCCACTTGCCAAGAGTGAATGTTCACTAACATTTTTCCCCTTGGGCAGAGAAATAAATGACAATGATGTCCTTGGCTTTCTCTTCCAAGGTAGTTGGTTCAAAATGTAGAGTCTGGTAAGCTTTGTGCATTTATGTACAGCCCCGAGGCTAGAAGTTATATTGCATAAATATACTTACATTTGTGAGTTTGCCTATTTATTCTCGTGTCACTTAAAAATAGCTAGATGGATAAAACACTTATGTCAAGTTTAAAGGCAGGGAAAACAGTAACATTTATTGACAGACATACATATAAAGTAAGATGATACATACAGATGAAGTAAGATGAGAAAAACAAGCATGAAGGTAACAAACACAAAGTCCAAGACAGTGGTTAGCTCTTCAGGGGAGGAGGGAGACACTAGGAGCTGGTCGCATTTCTGCTGGCTTGTTTTGTAATCCAAGTGGTAAGAGCATTTCCTTATTTGTGTACCTGAAATACCTATAATATTATCGCTTTATCTCAAAGTCTCTTTTTGTCTTTTTATGAGCTTTATTGAGGTATAATTTATATACACTAAAATTTACCAATGTTTAGTAAAAATTGTGTACTAAGGTGTCACTGAGTTGTGATAAATATATAGTCATGTAACCACCACAGAAATCGTGACGTGGACCATTTCCATCATCTTCCAAGGTTAGAAACATTAAATCGGCTGAGAGGTCAGGATTTATGTTTCTAGCCATGACAGAAACTGATCTTCAACCAGCCCTCTCACTGCACACAACTGTAAAACTGGGCAAAATATGTGAAATAGCTGCTTTCAGATACTGCATAACAGGTAGCATATATATTGTAATCACCAGAGCAACTGGAAAAAAAAAAAGACTGTGTAGAGATGTGGCAAAAAACAAACAAACAAACAAACAAAAAATGGATTTAATTGAAAAGGAATCCTAAAAAATCAAATACATAAAAATAAAAGTCATGAAAGGAAAAAACAGAAGAGGGCACAAAGAGAAGGTGAGTAGTAAAATGGTAGCCCTAAATCCAAATATGTCAGTAATTAGACTACGTATAAATAGTCTGAGCACACTCCTTCAAAGACACATTGCCAGATTAAATAAGATAACAAGATCCAACTATATGCTGTCCATAGGAAACTCACTTTAAGGAAAATGATATGAGTGGGTTAACCGTAAAAGGATAGGAAAAGGTGCCCCATGCAAATACAGTGAAAAGAAAGCTGAAGTGGCTGTATTAACATCAGACAAAACAGATGTCAAAGCAAGGACACTTACCAGGCACAAAGAGGGATGTCACATAGTGACAAGAGTCAATTCACCCAGAAGACATAACAATCCTAAAGGTTTATAATTTAACACCAGAGTTTCAAAATAATAGAAGCAAAAACTGATAGAAATGAAAGGAGATGAGGACAAACCCAAAACCCTCCCTTCTCAGTAATCCGTACAACATGTAGACAGAAAATCAGCAAGAACATATAACTTATAAACACCATCAACCACCATAAAAGAAAAGACATCATATAACAGATGTTTTCTGACAATAATGGAATTAAAATAAAATGAACAGAATTATTATAAAATGCTAATGAAAGAAATCAAAGAAAACTTAACCAAAGAGAGAAACATACTGTGTGCGTGGCTTGGAAGGTACAGATATGTAGGAAGTCAAGTCTCCCCAAATGCCCTGCCCTGTCCTGCAGGGGCACACTCGCCAGCATCACGCGCACCGAGCACTGAGAGCCTGTCTGTGCACTATGCTGTCTCCCATCACAGCTCAGTAACTGAGTGCCTACTGGGGGTTTGGCCCTAGGCTTGGGGAATAAATACAAGTGGTTTATGATCTTCTCAGGGACAAAAAATTTACATGTATTATTATACAAAACACATGAGAAAATAATGCAAGGCATGATTAAGATGTTGCCTGAGAATATCTCAGGAGTAACGCGGGACCTTGGAGGAAGACTGATGGACACAAAGCGAGAGCAGCTTTAAATTTTTATTTTTTCCCCACAGTGAAGCTCATCTTGTAAAAAAAATTGTTTATCTGCCAAATACCTAACAAGATATTTGTTTTCCAATTCTTAAATCAGGGATGTTTAACTGTCAGAGGTTTTTTTTTTAAGTTAGCAGGATGATTTAAATTAAATTGATATTACACAGGCAAAAAGCAGGCTGACAACAGCTTTTCACAGTGCTTTCCCCTCAATGGTTCTGCATCAATATCTGGTCATATTTGGCTTCTTCTACAAGAGCATCTCACACCACCTAGGGACATTTATTTTTTTTTGATATACATATTTTTTTTATCCTCATACGAGGACATTTTTTTAATTGATTTTTAAAAGAAAGGAAGGAAGAGAGAAACATTGATGGGAGAGAAGCATTGACTGGCTACCACCCGTATGCCCCCAAACCAGGGATCATATGTGCCTAGACCAGAGATTGAACCTGCAACCTAGGTATGTGCTCTGACCAGAAATTGAACCCTCAACCTTTCCATTACAGGTTACTGCTCTAACCAACTGAGTCACACTGGCCAGGGCCACCCAGGGATATTTAGGAATAAGCCACAGTTCTGATAATTTCAGATAAGACTTCCATCTTATTCAGAATTTTCTCTCAAAGTTTTCTCAAAGACTCTATTTTTCATCATTTGAGTTAGATTTGAAATTTGGAAATGACCAAAGCTCCTCAGTGTTCAGTCTGAGGCAAAGTGAGTGATTAGTGTAGAATTTAACTTTTTGTTCAGAACAAGGTGAAGGAATGACATGAATGGTTTCTAGAGAAGAGCAAGGAAGAGAAGCCTTTCAGCCATGATGCTGTTGGAGTGAAGGTGTAGTCCTAACTTAGGCCTGCTGGCCCATTTACAGTGGGACAGAAAAGACTGGGAAGGACAAGTCACATCTGATTGCCTAAAGGTGTTTTTTTTCCCCTTTCCCCTAGTTTTAAATATTCACAGCAGTCCAACATGATACACTCCACTTCTTTAAAAAGCTAAATTGATCTACTTAGAACACCAATCCTTCTCAAACTTTTCCAAAAATTAAGAGGAGGGAGCACTTCCAAACACATTTTATGAGGCCAGAATTACCCTGATTCCAAAATCAGACAAATACCCTACAAGGAGAGAAAACTACAGACTAATGTCCCTTGTATGCATTGATGCAAAAATCCTCAAAATACTAGCAAACTGAATCCAGCAGCATATTAGAAGTTTATACTCTATGACCATGTGGAATTTATTCTTGAAAGGCAAGGATGGTTCAACATATGCAATGAATCAAAGTAATACATCGCATTAATCAAATTCAGTTAAAAACTCACATTATCATCTCAACTGATGCAGAAAAAACACTTGACAGAATTCAACACCCTTTAATGATAAGGTCACTCAATGAACTAGGACTAGACAGAAATTACCCCAACATAATAAAAGTCACACATGAAAAACAGGAAGCAAACATCATACTCAGCGGTGAAAAGCTGAAAGCAAAGTAAATCACTGTTGTTTTACACCACTGAGTTTTGGGTGACTTTTTTATGCAATAATACAACCAAAACAGAGTGAATAAGTTGAAGATTCACTTTGAGGCTTATTACAGCGTATGACATGAGGTAGAAATCCAAGTTAATTTTAACTCCAGTGTCTTAATACTCATACACTTCTTAAGACTGAATATTATGTCTTATATTTTGTTCCAACATCAAAAATAATGGTAATACATAACAGGTACTAAAAGTGTTTCTTGAATCTACATATTCACTTTGAAAAAGTGTCATCTTGACTGTATTGATCCTTCTCAAGCAAGATTTATCTTGTCTATATTCATGTGTGCCTTTATTTATCCCATTAGACTTTTGTTGTTTTTTAAAAATAAATATCTTTGATTCCAAATCAAGTCAATAAAAATTGTATTACTATTGTAAATAGAAACTGTTTAAACTGCAATTCCAGATGTATGAAAATAGAACAGAAAAATAGAAATTTTAATCTTATACTGTGAAATTTTGCTTCAATTTAAAATTTAAATACCTCTAGTAATTTAGGTTGACTTCTGTAGTATCAAAAGATACCATATAGAAAATTGAAAAACAAGCCATAGACTGGAAGAAAATATTTGCAAATCACATGTCAGATGAATAACTTGTATTCAGAATATATAAAGAGTTCTTACATTTCAATAATAAAATGACATACTTAATTCGAAAAGTGGGCAAAAAACTTGAATAAGTATTTTTACTGAAAAGACTGGCTAATGTCTAATAAACACATGAAAATATGCTCAACACTACTAGTTATTAGAGAAATGCAAATTAAAACCACAGTGAGATACCACTTCACACCCACTAGAATGGCAATAATCATAAAGACAGACAGTAACAAGTATAGGTGAGGAAGTGAAAAAACTGGAACCCTTATACCTTGCTAGTAGAAATGTAAAATGCCACTTTGGAAAACAGTTTAACAGTTTCTTAAAAAGATAGACTTGCCATACAACCCAGCCAATCAATTCCTAGGAATCTACCCAAGAGAAATAAAGACATACTCATACAAAAGACAGGTATGCAAATGTTTGTAGCAGCATTCTTCACATAACCCAAAAGTGGAAACAACCAAAGTGTTCATTCATCACTTGATGAAGAGATAAACAAAATATGGCATATTGACATGAGCAAGTACTATTTGGCAATAAAAAGGAAGGTAATTCAAATTAGAATACATGCTTAAACATGGATACACCTCAAAAACATTAAGTGAAAGAAGCCAGACACAAACACTGCATATCATGATTCCATCTGCATGAAATGCCCAGAAGAGGCAAATTCATAGAAACAGATGGAAAACCTGGGTCTGGGGGTGGCGGGGGGAGATTAACCACAAATGAGCATAAGATTATTTCTTGATGTAATAGAAATATTTAAAAACTAGAGTATGGTGATAATTGTACAACTCTATAAATGTATTAAATGTCATTGGATTATACCCTTACAATGGCTGAATTTTATGATTGTAAATTATATTCAATACAGCTGTTTAAAAAAAGGTATGTAATTATGTTAGGTGTTAATCAAGAAAGAATGCTGACTTGTAATCAGTGCTAGCAAGCGCGGCAAAAATCCCCATTTAGTCAGAGGATATGGCTTTTTAAGAGAGGGAAACAATTGTTCCCAGAGGAATCTATTCAGGAAATTCTGAGCCACCTTGTTAAAAAGGAATGTTCGACTATATATCGTATTGATGCCAACTGTTTCTTTGGAAGCAATTCTGGCTATTAACTCCTTTCATCCATTCAGCAAAAGTCTTAGAGTGCTTACTTATTTGCCAAATATTATTTGTCAAACTGGAGGGGGATAACAAGAAAAGAAAAGGCATGGTTTGGCCTTTAATCTGCCAGCATTTCAAAACCTGTGACTCCATTAGGAGTTTGGCCCTTCTTCCTTTTCTAGCTATTATCCTCCCTCTTCACTTCGGAGAAAAACCCTCACTACCTCCAGTTCCTTGTTTCCCTATTCACCTGTTTTTCCTTTTAGCAATATTTCAAGCATATGGAAAAGTATACAGTAAAATTATAATAAACATCCATGTGCCCAGTTAGCTCTTAATCTTTCAGATTTTTAGGCTTAAATCTTAGATCTTAAAAAAAATATTGCAGATACAGCTGAAGCCCTTTATATTAACTTCTTTTTTCACAAAAGTAACTGGTACCTTGAGATTGGCATCCATCATCCCCACACATATTGATACGCTAACATTTTATTTGTATATGTCTTCATAAACAACATTGACAATTATTTTACAATTTACAAACTATATAATTGATGTGATACTTTATATTTTTCCTACATTTTGTGTTCTTCACTCAACATGTTTTTTTGAGGTTGGCACATTTTTAACTTCTATTTAATATTCCATCACATGAGTGAAGCAGAATTTATTTATCTATCCCCTTACTGTTGGACATGTAGGTTGTTCCCATTTTTTTCTATTGCAAACAATTTGGCAATAAACATTCTTGTATTTGTTTCTTATGCAAATATGCAAAGTTTTTATGGGCTGTACATCTAGTGGGGGAATTTCTGGGCCCTAGGGTGTGCACTTCTCAGCTTTGGCAGATATTTCCAAATTTCTCTGCAACAGCTGTTCAGTTTATACTCCCACTGGCAGGACCTGAGAATGCCCATTTGTCTACATTTTTGCCAACAAATGGCTTTATCAGATTAAATTTTGTCTATGTTATAATATAAAATGGCATCTCATGGTGGCCTTAATTTGCCTCTTCCTGATTATTAGGGAAGTGAGCATTTTTTTCATGTTTGTTGACTGCTTAAATTTCTTCCTCTGTAAGTTATGTCTTATTCTTTGACTAATTTTCTGTTGGATTGTTTTCTGTTGGATTCTTATTGATTTTTTTGTGGCTCTTTAACCTTTGTCTGTTATATGCATTTATCTTTTTTTAGTCTATCTTTTCCCTTTTTGTGATAAACTTTGTCAAACAGAATTTTTAAATCTTAAATGTTACATATATAAACTTTTTATTTATGATGTGTGCTTTTTATACCGTGTTAAGATAGCTTTTGAAAATTGTTTTTAATTTTGTTAAGTGTGCTAATGGTTTTATGTTAATTAGAGAAAGGTCTTTATCAATTAGAAATGAATACTGGAATATTTACAAGTGAAATCAAATGATATCTGGTATTTCCTCTAAATTGGTTCATAAAAATGGTGGAAGAGTGCAGATGAAACAATATTAGCAAAATGTTGACAATTATTGTAGCTGAGTAATAGGTACATGGAGGTTCATTATTCTAGCCTCGCTTTATTTTAGTCTTGGTTTGGAATTTTCCGTAATTGTAAATGTAGAAAGGGAGAGGGAGTGAAGAATTTTTTCCTAACTCAAAGGCATAAAGGTATTCTAAATTATTCACTTTTTAACCTAGTGAAAATTGTCTTCTGTCCTCACCATTCCACAAAACGGCTCTGAAAAAGCTACCAAGGGCACCTTATTTGCCAAAATAAATGTAATCTTCTTAGCTACCATTTTATTTGACCTCTCTGTGGAATCTTGCAATGTTGGTAACTCCTTTTTTCCTTTTGTTTAACTTTTCATTACTGGAAAATTTAACCCTATATAAAAGGAAGACGCAGCAGTACGAGGAGCTCCCAAGTGCTCACTACCATCAATGACCGACTCATAGCCACGCTTACGTCATCTGTCCAGCTACCTTCTCCCTTCCTATATTATTTTAAAGAAAATCCCAAATATTTTACTGATAAGTATTTAGTATGCATTATGAAAGTTTGAGAACTCATTTTTTAAATGAAAAATGCTATTTTGAATTTTTATTTATTTTTTATTCTCATCCAAGGATATTTTTTAATTGCTTTTAAGAAAGAGAGGGAAAGAGGAGGAGAGAGAGAGAGAAACATTGCTGTGAGGGAGAAGCATCAATTGGTTGCCTCCTGTATGCACCTGGACTGGGCATCACTTGTGCCTGGGCCACAGACCAAACCCACAACCTAGGTATGTGCTCTGACTGGAAATTACAGCCTTTCAGTTACAGCATGACACTCCAACCAACTGAGCCCCACAGGCCAGGGCAAATATGCTATTTCTTAAAGAAAAAAGCACAATATCTAGAAAAGCGATCAATAATTTCTTAATACCATTAAATATTCAGTCAGTGTTCAGTTTGCAATCATCTCAAATATGCTTGTGTGTATATGAGTATGCTTTATAAGTTGCTTGAATCATGATAAAAAAAGACCTCTACATTGTGATTGGTTGGCATGTCTCTTAATTCTTTTTCATTCTAGGTTCTTCCTCCACTTCTCTTTTCCCCTTGAAACTTATTTAAGAAAAAGGCTCATTTGTCCTGAAGAGCTTATCACAATCTGTAATTTGCTAACTGCATTCCCATGGTGCCATTTAACATATTTTTCTATGCTCTGGTGATTTCCCCCCTGTAAATTGGTAATTGGATGTAGAGGCCTGGTCATGTTTAAATTTTGGGGGCACAATAACTTCATAGGTGGTATTGTGACCTTCCCTTAAGAGGCATACCATGTCTAGTTGTCTCTGTTGGTGATGTTAGGAGGCGTTGAACATCAATAAGTAGATCCATTAATTCAGCAGGACTTCCAAATTTGATATTCATAGCCTGTGTATGTTCATCAGATGTTTTTTAATTTTTTGGCTGGAATACTTTTATAAAGAAAGCCTCTGATCTATTATTTAGTTACCCAATTGTATAGTATATAAAGGGAAAACAGAATATTTCGGAAAATAATGTATTGTTCACATGCATCTTCCAACAGTAACCAGTTAATTTTTTAGTATTATTGTGAACCGTTACAGACTTAAGAATATTTATATACACAAATTACCCCATCTTTGCCCAGTGGGAGACTCTGAAAATTGGCCTGTAAGCCCATTGGCAGGACCTCACTGGGGTTTGATAACTCTCTCTCTCTCATTTTAAAGTTTTATTTATTTATTTTTAGAGAGAGGGGAAGGGAGGGAGAAAGAGAGAGAGAGAGAAACATCACATGTGGTTGCCTCTCACACCCCTCCACTGGGTACCTCGCCCTCAACCCAGGCATTTGCCCTCACTGAGAATCGAACCAGCGACCCTTTGGTTCACAGCCTGTGCTCAATCCACTGAGCTACACCAGTCAGGGCTGATAAATTTCTTTCTATTGCATGCTACAGGCTGCCCAAAGAATCATAGTTCCTCTTAGTGGAAAATACAACCATGGTACTTTAAGATCACAATCTGGGTACCAGCGTGTTCATTTTTTACTTATGTGTTTAGGCCTTTGAAATGGACCGAACTAGAAAATATATTTTTCTAAGGTAAATTCATCATGAGTTTATGATACTTCCAATTCAAATTGAAGGTTTATACTTAACTTCTACTTACATCTGTATTTTCTTTTTCCCACGCTAAGAATCCTGGTTCTCAGTGACACTGGGAATGATACTAGAGTATCACATCACTATTTCATTTTCTCCACCCCACAGTACACATTGAAGTCTCAGAAACAATACCAACACTTCTACCAAAAATATGACTTCCATAAACAATTTAAAAATTTTTTGAGCAATTCTTTTTGTCTTTAGGGTATATCCTACTGGGATAAGCAATCAAATTACTGTTTAAACTCACTTGAAATAGATCCCCTCTGTGTGTCTTTGCCACTAACTTGATTCACAGTTAGGTTTATTTGTTTTATTTTGCTTTCAATTTTTAAGAGATTGTTTTTAAATCTTAATTTTGTTTTATAATTATATAAAATATTTACATAGTTGCTAAGTCAAAACTGCAAAAAAGGCTAGCTTCTATCCTCTTCTCCACTCTATTCCTCCCTCCTCCTACAGATAACCTTTCAAAAAATGTTATGGCTTATTCTTTCACATTTTAAAAAATATAAGCAGTTCTTTTAAATAAATACTTTTTACTATGAGATGCATTTTATTTGCACTTTCCCTTTATTTCTCTCTCAGTTTATGTTTTGGTATTTAGGAACGCCACCCCACAACCCATCATGGATCCCCCTTACACAGAAAGAGAACCTGAGAGGAAAAAAAAACAGGTACAATTTTTGGGATCAACAAGGACTTCCTGTCCAGAATGGATGAATGGTTGGGGGTCAGGGGAGAAAGAGGTCCCCCTTAGTTCTTAGCACCTTGTATATGGCTGATAAATGTAGAACAGTAGCTAGAGACACTTCTTGCAAATACCCCATCTTCTGCTAGACAACCCACTTGAGGTTCTTCTAGATGGCCTAGTTTGTGTTTTTTGTTTTGTTTTGTTTTGTTTTTTTGCTCTGAGGATTTGACTACTTGTAGAAACCTAAGATCAGGTTTGTGGAGAAATCTGAGAAATCATGCTTTTGGTTTCCTGGCAGGTAGAGGATAAGGGACATGGGTTGTTCTCCTGAACCTGACCCACTACTGACCATGAACTACATTGGGCCCTACCTGTTCAGTCATTCCACCTGCCAAGTGGTAGTCTTGAGGGACGTGGGTGGGTGGTACCAATGTATATTTGCTTCTTGTTAGCAGCTAGATTGGAGAGTAACCTGTGTGGTCTCAGTTCTTGGAGGACCTCGGGGACTATACTATAAATAGGCCAGGCACTCGATATTATCTGAAGGATTACTACCCTGGAGCTCTTAACCCCATGATACATAATCCCATCAACCTCCAGATTCTTACTGGCCCCTCTGGACATGCCTACTTCTATCTAGAAGGCACCACCTTCTTTCTACTCAGAAACCAAACCCACTGACCCAAACAGTGCGTCTAAGTACTATATGAGTGAGGTACCAGATTCCTAGTGGTACCGACTTCAACACCCAGTTGCTTGCGGGGAGCACAGGCGCACAGGCTGGAGGATAGCCCTGGGAACTGGACTACTGCCTGAAGCTCTTTACTGTCTCTAGGAATTGGCTAGTCCTGGAAGGAGCAGTCTTTCCAGAGTCAGCAAGGCCTCAGATGTTAAAGCATCAGAAATACAAAAGATAAAAAGGTTTGATTAATATGTCCCATGGGCCAGGATTCAGAACTCTACTTAAGCATACGCTTACCTATTGACATATTATTTTCCTCTGCTGGTCTATAGGAAAAACTTTTAAATAAAATTAATTTGCCTTAATATCTTCAGTGCTTAGCACAGTGCATTCTAGCCCATTATAAGCAGCCAGAACCAACTGGGTGGGATGGAGAGTAGCAGATGGTGACAAGAAAGCAATGATGGTTATTCTAGTAGTCTCCTCCTTCTCCTGGTCACATTGTCATGTGAAGCCCATCCAGATTCCATCCTGGGTCACTTTCTCCTTTCGCTGTACACTGTCTTCTGACATAAGTTCATTTGTGACTATGGCTCTCATTGTCATAATAAGCAGGTAACTCCTTTCTCTGAATTCCCAACTCCAAGTTCATGTATCCAGGTGGCCAAAGGACTTTCTCCTCGGATATCTCCCTGGCATTTGGAACTCAACATGCTCAAACTGAATTGCCAACTTCTTCCCCAAACCAGCTCCTCCTCCCATGTTGTATTTCAATTTGAGTCACCCTCACCCTCCTACATGTTTTACCTGAAAACCAGGAGAGCATACTTGACTCCTTCTCCCCACTTCCCTTATCCTATCAAGCATTCAATCATACTGATTCCATCTTCTAAATGTATAGTGAGCCCTAGCCCCTGTGGTTCGGTTGATTGGAGTGTCATCACGTACACTGAAAGGTCATGGGTTTGATTCCCGGTCAGGGCACATACCTGGGTTGCAGATTCGGTCCCCAGTTGGGGCACGTATGAGAGGCAACCAATCTATGTTTCTCTCTCACATCACTGTTCTCTCTCTCTCTCTCTCTCTTTCTTTCTCCCCTCTTCTCTCTCTCTCAAAGCAATAAATGTATTTTTGGGCAAGGATGAAAAGAATTAAATATACTGTGAATGGACTTCTGGTCAAGATGGCAGCACAGGTAAGCATGGCTCACCTCCTCACACAACCACATCAAATGACAACTAAAATATAGAACAACCATCACTCAGAACCATCAGAAATAGAGCTAAATAAAAGTCTAACAAATATGGAAATAAAGAAACCATATCCATCCAGACTATTAGGAGGGGTAGAGACAAGGAATAGACTGATCCCACGTGGCTGGTCCTGGCTCATGCTTCACAACTTCCTAAATCCTATCAAACAATCAATAGCTGGCCTCAGTGAGCCTCCAGCCTGTGTACCTCTTGCTAAGTGATCGGGCCTGGCACTAGCAGCAGCCAGCCTTGATTCACAGTTTGGCTTCTCCTGGGAATCTCCAAGCCTAGCACAAGTAGCAGCTTTCTCAGATTACTTTATAGCTCAGTCAGGGTGATCCTTGGCAGAACACAGGTGGGGCTGACCTTGGCCTGTACCACCCAGGAAACCCCAGAGCCTGAGCACCCAGTGGACAGCTACAGACCATGTCATAGCACCACCACTCTGCCACCACAGGCTGATCCTCCATGGATGCGGAGGTTGGTGGTCAGTGATCACAGCCAGTCCTTGCATCTAACTGGCCTGTGTAAGTCCCTCCCACTGACCTGCCAATAGCAATCAAGGCTCAACTACAAGAGGAGGGTGTACGTAGCCCACATGAAGGGCGCACCTTGAGTACCCAGCTTCGATGATAGGGGAGGTTGTGCCACAGGACCCTACAGGACTCCTACTACATTAGGCCATACTACCAAGATAGAGAGTCATAGCAGATCTACATAATGCATAGCAAGAAACACAGGAAGGGTGCCTAAATGAGCAGACAAACATGGTACAAATGAAAAAAAATCAAAACTCCAGAAAAAGAACTAAACAAAAGTTATTTTAGTTCTTATCTTGGTGATAAACAATCTATCAGATGCAGTGTTCAAAACACTGGTTATAAGGATGCTCAAGGAACTTAGTGAGAACATCAATAGCATAAAAAAGATCCAGTCAGAAATGAAGCATACACTAATTGAAATAAAGAACAATTTACAGGGAAACAAAAGTAGAATGGATGAAACCAAGAATCAAATCAGTGATTTGAAACCAAGGAAGCAATAAGCAACCAATCAGAACAACAAGAAGAAAAAAGAATTTGGAAAAAATGAGGATAGAGTAAGCAGCCTCTGGGACAACTTTAAGCATTTCAATACTTGCATCATAGGAGTGCCAGAAGGAAAAGAGAAAGAGCAAGAAATTGGAAATCTATTTGAAAAAATAATGAAAAAAACTTCCCTAACTTGGTGAAGGAAATAGACATGCAACTCCAGGAAGCACAGAGAGTCCCAAACAACATGGATGCAAAGAGGCCCACTCCAAGACACTTCATAATTAAAATGCCAAAAGTTAAAGATAATGAGAGGATCTTAAAAGCAGCAAGAGAAAAGAAGTTAATTACCTACAGGGGAGTACCCATAAGACTGTCAGCTGATTTCTCAAAAGAAACTGCAGGCTGGAAGGGATTGGCAAGAAGTATTCAAAGTCATGAAAAGCAGGAACCTATAGCCAAGATTGTCCTACCCAGCAAAGCTATCATTTAGAACCAAAAGGCATCAGAAGGGAGGGGAAAGGGGGATACTGGTGGAAAGAAGGGGAAGGGACTAGACAAAGAACATGTATGAATGACCCACAGACATGGACAACAGTGTGGTAATTAACTGTGCGAGTGGGGGGTAGGATGGGCAGAGGAGGACAAAGGGGGAAAACTGGGACAACTATAATAGAATAAAAATAAAGAGTGATTAAAAAAAGGATCAAAGCTCAGGTAAAGAACTTCTCAGATAAGAAAGAACTAAAGGAATTCATCATCAGCAAACCATTGTTATATGAAATGTTAAAAGGACTTTTAAAGAAAAAGAAGATCAAAACTATGAACAATAAAATGGCAATAGATACATATCTATCAACAATTGAATCTAAAAAAAAACAGACAAAATCAAGGATAGGGGAGGGTTTTGATGGTTGCCAGATGGGAAGGGAGTATGGGGGAATGGGTGAAGAGGTGAGGGGAATAAGAAGTACAGATTAGTAGGTAGAAAATAGCAGGATGTTTAGGAACAGTATAGGAAAATGGAGTAGCCAAAGAACGTATACACAGGACCCATGGACATGAACAATGGTGGGGGGATTGCCTGAGGGAGAGGGGTGTGCTGGGTGGAGGAGGCAAAAGGAGGAACACTGGGACAACTATAATAGCATAATCAATAAAATATAATTAAAAAGTAAATATGTTATGAATGGATCTATTTCACCATCCTCACTGCTAACTCCCCTGCACAAGCCACCCTGCCCTCTCACCTGGATACAGTAACAACCTCCTAACTGGCCTCTCTCCCCTCAGTGTTCTCTGCAATATACCCACACTTATTTAAGTCACAGAATCAGGGATTACTCAGGTAAGTCTTTAAATTAATACAAAATTAAAATTTTTCATAACTTTAGAATCCCAACTCAGTTCTAAATGCAGAAAAGGATATAGTTGGCTTTCCTATATACAGTTCTATTTATTGACTTGTTCCAATGAGTATGTATCCCCTTTGTATTTGAAAGAAAAATACAATAAGCCATATTAAATAGGGCACAGTCACATCTAAGAGACCTGAAAAGGAGACTCAGAATTGCCAGAGAAAAGAAGAATGTTATTATACAGGCCCAGGTAAGAGAAGGGTTCAAAGAAGAGGGTGGTAAATGATGCCAGTGCTGCAGAGAGCATTCAAGTTGGATGACAACTCCATAGCGTCACAGAATTTGACAACTACACGGACTGTAGTGACCAGGGCAGGTGTTCATTAAGGAGGAATCGTGGGAGCAAAGTGAATGTAGTGGGCTGTCAAATGAACCAGGGTGAAAATGTGGAGATAATGAAATTTGACTGTGAAGGATCAGAGAAAGATATGGCAGTAGCTAGTGGAGAATATCTTTGAGAGAATAGTTTTAAGGATGGGGAGATGGATGGTTTAATAAGCAGTTATCACTAGGCAACATGCTAAAAGAACAAAGGGGTGGGACTGTGGTGTCTTACTGGCCATTAAACCTTGAAGGACAGGGCCTTCCTTCAATTCATCAGCTACAGGGATGCTGAGATGACATAGGTGACAAGGATAGTGATGTCAAGAGGCTGCCATAGCCAGGCTGTCAGAGTGTAGGGCAGGGAGACGTGCACAAGATCGTGCAGGCTTAGTTTCTTCTTGTTTTTGTTTTAGGTGCGGTTGTTAATAATTGTGAGTTTGCTGTCATTTTACTATACGTGTTTTTTATCTTCATTTTCTTAGATAAGTCCCTTTAACATTTCATAAAATAAGATCTTGGTGATGATGAACTCCTTTAACTTGACCTTATCTGAGAAGCACTTTATCTGAAACAAGAAGAAACTAAGCAAACAACTAGAACAGGAACAGAACCACAGAAATGGAGATCACATGGAGGGTTAGCAACAGGGGAGTGGGAGGAGGAGAGGGGGGAAAGGTACGAAGAATAAGTAGCATGGATGGTAGGTAGAAAATAGACAGGGGGAGGGCAAGAATAGTGTGGGAAATGTAGAGGCTAAAGAACCTATGACACATGGACATGAATTAAGGGGGGGAATGTGGGTGGGGGAAGGTGTGCAGGGTGGAGGGGGATAGAGGGGGCAATGGGACAGCTGTAATAGCATAATCAATAAAATATATTAAAAATAGTAATAAGAACAAACATTAATTTAAAAAAAAAAAAGATCGTGCAGGCTGGAAGGGCTGACGTGAGGATACCAGGCCTGGAGCCGGAACACAGACACACCTCTCGGACTGGAAGGGTTGGTGCCTGCATATTCAGAAAAGTAAGCGTTGAGGAATTTTGTTTTTAAAACCACCTTAATCATCAATGCTTATGGATATTTCATCCTCTTTTAATTGTGTGCCTTTTGACCATGATTCACAATAAGAAATACATTTTACATTGTGACCTAATGAAATACATTTAAGAAACAAAGATTTCACAAAAGAGTATGTTCTTGCTATGCATGAGAAAAAAAGTCTAACAAAGTTTGTATTAGATACTATTAATATTTAAATACAATACAGAGAAATTTCAAATAAATAATACAAAAACATTGAGAAAGTTTGGGATTTGAAAAATGTCTCAAACCAGAATCTCGTTTCTAGTTCCACATAACCTGCTTACTGTTTTCCCAACAAAGCTGGTTACATATAGTTCCAATATTTTAACCAACTATTTTTAAAGGTAATTTATTTAATTATTTATAACAAAAGACTAGAAAGAACCCAATATAGGATATGAATCAATAAAATATCTGACAACAAACTCATAACTATCAGCAACTGAACCTAAAAAAAACAAAAACAAAAACTAAGCAAACAACTAGAACAGGAACAGAATCACAGAAATGGAGATCACATGGAGGGTTATTAGGGGGGGGTGGGGGGTAGTTACAGGGAATAAGAAGCATAATTGGTAGGCATAAAATAGAAGGGAAGGTTAAGAATAGTACAGGAAAGAGAGAAGCTAAAGATCTTATATGTATAACCCATGGACATGAATTAAGGGACGGAAATACAGGAAGGTAGAGGGGTGCAGGGTGGAGGGGGAGAAAGGGGAGAAAAAATTGGGACAACTGTAACAGCATAATCAATAAAATATACTTAAAAAAAAAGAATATCCATCAAGATGGAACTGGTGGGATTAACTGTACATGCATACAATGGAATCCCATGAGGTGTAAAAGGACACGAGGACTACATTTATATGTTACTGTAGAGTGACACACCAGACATATTAGGAAAGGAAAAAAAGCAACAAAGAAGTGTGTGTGGTGCAGTACAGGGAAGGAGAAGCTAGAAGAAACATGGACAGAAGCTAAAACTCTGAATGTATCTTGTTTGATCCATTTGACTACGGGGTCATACAAACACTTTATGTAATCATAAAATGTGTAATTTTGAAAAGCAATCCCTAAAAATCAAAAGCAAAATTAAATAAATAAACCTAACTGTATATTGAGTTGGTGGCATAACCATACAAATACGAATTGTCTCAAATGAGTTTAAAATGCTGTAATTTGATTGTATATTCTTAGTGGGATGTGCCCTAAGGACAAAAAACTGGAAAAAAAATCTTAAACTGCTTTCAGTAATTACCATGTTTGTGTTAGTGTCAGTCCTGTTATTCTAAGATTGTGGTGTGTGCCTTGTGGGATAAAGCAAAAGAATGATTACATTGGTTTTTCAGTGTTGAGAAAAAAAGTAGAAATAGACTAAGATAGATGAGGTTAAGTAAAAATCCTGTAACTCTGAAGTTGAATTGGAAATATCCCTATAAACTCATTATGTATTTTATCATTTAATAGAAAGTATTTCCTCGCTGTGTTTATTGAAAAGGCCTTGAAACACGGCCCAATCGAGCATCAGTGAGCACCCTACCCAGAGAAATGATTGATTCCATATCTGGGGCAGGAAATATGTAAATTGAACCTGAAACATGTCAGGAAATAAGAAAGCCATTAGAAGCTATGAGGGTATGTTAAAATGGTCCAAGAACCAATTTGAAGAGGCATCCACTGCCCCAGAATGGGACAATTGCCCAAAAATGTCCATAAGAACAATGCAATTATTTGAAATACCTGAAATATGTTCAAAGGTTCATAAAAACCCTTGAAAAACAAAAAACAAAAAAGCTTACTAGTCACCTTTTGAAGATACTAGGAAACTGAATCATTATTTTGAACTCTGGTAATTAAAAGGGGAGAAAAGCAAGCATTTATCTTGCTTTTCTGTTATGAATTGTACGTTGGAGTAAACAAACAGTTGACAAAAAGTTTCTCTTTATAGAAGTATTTCAGCTAATAAATCAAGAATGATGTAATACTGCCATTCTGCAAACATAGAATAGTGGATCTCTGCATTGATCACCAATGACTGCTGACATCATGGAGACAACCAAACATTATTTGCTTCCTGATAAAAATATACAGCTGCTGTTTACATTTTGCCTCTTCCCTTCCCCCAAATCAAACCTCAATCTGATCGCCCTCCAGATCTAACTACCAGTTTACAGGAAATAAAAGGGACAGGGGAACAGGGTAAGAGATGCTACAGGGACACAATCAGCAAAATCCAGAATCTAGACTGAAAAATTATGCAGGATAAATGAATTGCTAGGAAAAAAAAAAGAAACAGGAGAGGGCCTGCAGGGTTCGACATGGAAAGTAGGACCATTTTGGATGACAGAAGAGGTTTATTTTAGGACTTAGACCTGACATAATAGGAGAGCTGGCTGAGCAGCAGGTGGAATCAGCTGTCTCTGCATCTGGTGCTAGGCCTGAAGGCGGAGAGGCTGTGGAAGAGCAGCAACAAGCTGCAACCCGTGTTGGGCTCTCACCAGTCCCAAGCCTCCAACTTTGAAGATGTGGATGATAGACAGAAAGACTAGTGCAGTTCTCAATAAAGCTGCACATAACCTGGTCCATTAATCATTATGTCCAGTAATGGGACACTTGAACTTCAAGTTCAGTAAACTTGAACTTGCTGCTATATTTTTCTCTTCATCATTTTATACTACTGATCAATTTTAATCAATTTATTTAATCAACATATATACATACACTCCTAAATGATATGTATATCACTTAGGGATATGGCTTTTTATATTTTTTAATATATTTTATTGATTATGCTATTACAGTTGTCCTATTATCCCCCCTTCATTCCCCTCCACCCTGAACACCATCTCCCACCCACATTCCCCCCATTTAGTTCATGTCCATGTGTCATAAGTTCTTTAGCTTCTACATTTCCCACTATTCTTACCCTCCCCCTATTTATTTTCTATCTACCTTCATTGCTACTTATTCTTTGTACCTTTCCCCCTCTCTCTTCCCCCCACTCCCCTGTTGCTAACCCTCCATGTGATCTCCATTTCTATGGTCCTGTTCCTGTTCTAGTTGTTTGCTTACTTTCTTCTTGTTTTTGTTTCAGGTGTGGTTGTTAATAATTATGAGTTTGCTGTCATTTTACTACACGTGTTTTTTATCTTCTTTTTCTTAGATAAGTCCCTTTAACATTTCATACAATAAGGGCTTGGTGATGATGAACTCCTTTAACTTGACCTTATCTGAGAAGCACTTGCTCTGCCCTTCCAT
>CM052539.1:151681565-151739761 GCA_028533065.1 Trachops cirrhosus
AGACCCATCTTTCATTCCATCACTATTGGTTCCCTGTGCATTTTTCTTCATTAAACTTATTGTAGCCTGCATTTTTTCATCTAATTTGTGACCAAAATCAACCAGTTCTGTGAGTATCCTGATCACCAGTGCTTTGAACTGTGCATCTGATAGGTTGGCTATCTCTTGGTCGCTTAAAAGGATGGGTTCTGGGGCTTTCCATTGTTCTTCTGTTTGAGCCATCTTTTTGCTGTTTTTGTTTTGTTTTGTTTTTTTGGTCTTGTTGAGCTCCTGTAGTGAGGGGTGGGCCTTAGGCATTCACCAGGGCGGGGCACCCCACTTGCAGGGTTGTGAGGTTGTATGTGGGGGCAGGGTCCAAGAAGGAACAATGGCACTTGCTCTGCTCTCTGTAGGACCTCAGACACTTCTGACGCTTTCCTCGAGCCAACTGGGCCCCTCTGGCACCAATTCCCGTGTGGGTGGGCCTGTGCACACCACGGGACCTTCCTTTTCAGTCAGTGACCCAAAGCTCTATTTCCCGGTGCTGGGACCCTGAGTTGAGCGCAGTGCCTTGCTTCACAATGGCCGCCTCTGTGGGTCTGCTGGTCGCAACCCCCTGACTGGGGCCCACCAGCCACTGCTGCTTGTGTGCCCAGGGTCTGCTGGCTGCCGACTTGTGTGCCGCCCGGGTTGCTCAGCTCTCTGCTCTGCATCTCTCGCCCAACCCGACTCTGCCCATCCTACCGGTCTGGATGAACGTGTCTATTTTAAATCCTTGGGTGTCCGACTTCCATACCCTTCAATTTTCTGTCAGTTCTGGTTGTTATTTTGTTTCTATATTGTCATTGTCCCTATCTTGGTTGTGCGAGGAGGCACGGTGCATCTACCTATGCCTCCATCTTGGCCGGAAGTCCGGGATATGGCTTTTATGGTTTTTAAAAGATTGGAAAACTTCACTACACTAGCTTGTGACTACGCTCAAACAATGAAAAGAAATCGGCCGGGTAGAAAAAGAGAAAAGAGAAGTCTGGGTGCAGGAACAGTCCTTACATGTGCTCAGGGCTGTGACAGAGCTGGGCTGATTTGGGGGCTATGGGAGGTTTAAGATGATGAGCACGGAGAAGATGTTGAAGATGAGCATGGAGAGGTTGGCAGGGGCCAAGTCTTAAAGCACCTGTATGCTCTATGAAGGGAATTATACTGAAGGCAACTGAAGGATGTTTTGGGGGGTGTGGCAAAGGCAGATCTGTCTTTATAAAGCACCTATAAATTTCCTTCCACAGTCATAATTTCTTCTTTAATCTCTGGGAAAGTGGTAAATGTGGGCCTAGCCTGGCCTGAGTCTTAGCTGCTATTGGTGCTCCCACCAGAGCAGACACCCTCCTTCCCATGCTGACTTCCTCTTTCTTTTAAAGATTTTGATACTTACTGATTGCACGATTGGACACACATTGTGGTGTTTTATTACTGACTTACTGAATTGTTACCTTTAAACCATCACCATTTTAGTTTTTTTGCTGAGCGTATCAAGGAAGTTTCCAGTTCTGAGTTTACGGGGAGGCAGCAAAAGGAAGTGAAAAAAAATCTTAGGCTTGTAGTTTCAAGTACTTGACTCTGTACCTTGTCCTGCATGACTCTGGGCAAGTTACAATCTCCCTGAGCTTCAGTGTCTTCACGTGAAACGTGGAACTAATAATGCTCGCTCCATGAAACTGTTGTGGGGATTAGAGACGATGTTCTCTGAGTGCCTGAATCACAGTAGGTGTTCAATGACAGCAAACAAGACAGGTGCCCTCGGTGTCCTTACCCCCAGGCCTGCAGCACTCATTCTGCCCATATAACCTACAGCTCCTCATAGCAAGCACCTGGGCCTCTCTGCCTGAGGGCTTTCTCCAGCCACAGAAGTGTGATCAGCTCTTGCTTAGGGCAGGCTGGAAATGTCAAGGAGGTAATGTCCCCAGGTGCAGTCCTCTTAACCAATGAAGAACAGAAGTTGGTAGATTACAACTCCTTCTTTCTTATCCTCTGAGTGAGACAAACTGAAGCCTATTCTATATTCTATATATTCTCTCCAATAGATTGTGCCTCCATCATCTCCAAGTGGTACCTTCCCATTAGAACACCTTACATTGGCATCTTTCCCTTCCCTGCCTCCCGTTCCCCACACCCCTACCACTGATCACCTCCCAAATAAACTGCTTGCATTCAAATCCTTGTCTCATGGTCTCCTTCTGGGAACCCAGAGGAGGACAGTAGCTATCATTCATTTTCATTCATTCAGTAACTACTGAGTGCAGAAAATATGTCAGGCACTGTTTCTTATTATCGGCTCCATCGTCTTGTAAACCCTATATCTAGGATCAAATATTAAAGAAAAAATGTAGGGAAATGTCTTTCCCATAACATCATCAGTTTAGCACAAAAACTGTTTTTATTTCTTCCTATTCCATTCCTTATCCACGTATACACAATTTTACAGTTGCACTTATAGACAGAATCTAGTGATCCAAGCTTTATTTTTCCACTTCGTTTCTGACCATGCTCGTTTTTTCTAGCCTTCAAAATTAACACTTTAATGGCTGCCTTATATTCCCTTATGCCATTGTGTGCCATTATGATGGTTAGTTTTATGTGTCAATATTATGGACTGTGGTATACCCAGATATTGGGTCAAACATTATTCTAAGTGTTGTTGTGATGGGGTGAGGTTAACACTTCCATGGGTAGACTGAGTAGAGCAGATTGCCCCCTTGAATGTGGGTGGCCCTCATCCAATCTGGTGATGGGCCAAATAGAACAAAAAAAGCTGACCTTACCCCCAGAGACAGAATTCTTTCTAATAGAGAGGCAGAGAGAATTCCTTCTGTCTGACTGCATTCTGACTGGGACACAGTCTTTTTCCTGCCTTTGGATTCAAACGGAAACATTGGCCTTTCCTGGGTCTCCAGCTTGCTGACTCACCCTGGAGATCTTGGGACTTGTTAGCCTCCATAATTGTGTGAGCCAGTTCCTTCTAATACAATAAATCTATTTACACACACACACTATTGGTTCTGTTTCTCTTAAGAATCCTAATATGGACATGTAGGCTGTGTTTTTCCCCCCAGTTATGGCTAGCACTGCACATAAAGTCTTTATTCCCATAATAAATTATTTTTGTTTTTAATTTTATTTATTTTAAATGAGTAATATATAAACATTGCACAAATTGAAAAGGTTTTCCTCCCTCCACAAAGAACCTTGCTATTACAAATTTCTTATACACCTTTCAAAGACTACACTATGCCTATTTCATACAAAAGGCACACCCTGGCTGGGTAGCTCAGTTGGTAAGAGCATCATCCCAATAAGCCAAGGTTGCAGGTTTGATCCCCAGTCAGGGTAAATACAAGAATCAACCAATAAAAGAATAAATAGGTAGAACAACAAATTGATGTTTCTCTTTCTCTCCTTTCTCTCTTTCTCTAAAAATCAATAAATAAATTAAAAAAATTAAAGACAGCATACTACCACACTGTTCTGTGTTTTTCACACAGCGATACACCTTCACCTCCTTCCATGCCGGCTTGCATTGCCTCAGTGCTTCTGACAGGCTTGTTCCCTCAGCTTCTCCCACTGCTCTGTTTTGTGGGAATATCTCCCCAGCAAAGAGATTCATTCTTTCTCCTATGTAGACAAACCAATATTTTCCTTCTTTTTTCATTCACTTAGTCACTCTTTTAGTCACTTGACAAATGTTTACTGAGCATTTACGATCTGTTGAACACTGTTCTTGGCTATGGCATAGCATGGTGAGCAAAACGGGCGATGTCCCTGCCCTCATGGAGGTCAGTCTAGGCAAACAGAAGTATTGAACCAAACATTTCAGTAGAGCCAGATGAATGAAATGCTGAAGAATGTTTGGGGTACAATGGACCACCACACAGGAGGGAGAACCTAGCCCAGAAAGGCTTTCTGAAGAAAGTGTCACCTTGCTGAGACCTGAAGAATGAGGAGTTCACCAGGTGAAAGCACAGTGGGAAAGGTGTCCCTGGCAAGCGACAGTGCGAGAGGGAGACAGAGTGAGAGGGAGAATGGAGGGAAGAAGAGAAAGCTCAGTGTGCTGAAGAAAGGCCAGCAAAGCTGGCGGGGCCAGGCCATGCAGGCCTCGTGACTTTGGTCTTAGGGGCTAAGGGAAATCACTTAAGGGTCTGTTTTGGTTAATTCCTTCAGTTTTATGTTTATCTGTTCATCCTTTTCTATCTTTTAGATGTTAGAATACTTTTATCTATTGACTCTTTACTGTTTTCTGCATGGTTTTTAGTGTTTGTTATAGGGGTTACAGTAGGCATGCTTAACTTTTAACAGCCTAACTTAGAGGTAGGACCTTGAAACTACATAGGTCTGTTTACCCACCTGCCCCATCATCCTTTATGCAATATTTGTCACATGTGTAACTTCTGTGTACACTATAAATACCACTAGAAAGTGTTATGAGTTGGTTTTAAACAGTCTTGTTTATGTCAAGGAAATTAGAAGAAAAATAATCTTTTATATTTATGGAGATATTTACCATTTCTAATGCTTTTCACTCCTCCTTGCAGATGAATTTCCACTTCCCTTCAGCCTGAAGAACTTTATGATTTCTAGTAGTGTAGCCCTGCTGGCAAAAAATGTATCTTAGACTTTTAAATCTGGAAAAGTTATCCTTTCATTTTTATTACTGAAGCATATTGGTGGTGGATACATAATTCTTGGTTGACAAACATTTTTAACATTAAAAAATGTTTTTACTATGAACAATTACAGTGTGGGGCAAAAGTAGGTTTACAGTTGTTTGTATGGAAAATAATACAATTAACTAATAAAATATAATACAAGAATAAACTGTTTCACATACTCGCAACTGTAAACCTACTTTTGCCTCATCCTGTATATGCCAGCAAATTGGATAACCTAGAGGAAATGGTTAAAGTCCTAGGAACACACAGTCCACCAAGACTGAATCATGAATGGAAAATCTGAACAGACCAATTACTGGTAAGGAGATATCACAGTAATCAAAAACCTTTCAACAATCAAAAGTCCAGGACCAGATGGCTTCACTGGTGAATTCTACCAGACATTTAAAAAATTAATATGAATCCTTTTCAAACTGTACCAAAAAAAATTAGATGAGAAAGGAGCACTTCCAAACTTATTTAATAAGGTCAGCATTGCTGTGATACCAAAACCAGGCAAGGACACCATAAGAAAATTACAGGCCAATATCACTGATGAACATAGATGCAAAAATCCTCGACAAAATATCAGCAAAATGAATGCAACAATAATTAAAAGGATTACACACCATGATCAAGTGGGATTTATCTCTGGGATAAGAATCCCAGAGATAAATTGGGATTCTTGCTGGGAGCAAGAATGGTTCAAGATGCACAAATAAAAAAATGTGGTATACCACATTAACAAAATGAAGGATAGGAGACCCAGGATGACAGAGGAGTAAGTGGATGTTACACTAACCTCTTCCCAGGACCAAACTGAAATTACAACTAAACTGTAGAGAAATCACCCTGAATAACCAACTGAACACTAGTTACAGAGAAGCCTTATAACCAAGGACAGACAGAAGAAGCCACATCACCACGACGAGACAGGTAGGGAGCGCGGAGGAGGTGCGAGAGGGCTGGCTGGGCTCCCATGGGTGGCAGCTGAAGGGCTGGAGGGATATTTCAGTGGCTGGAGGGTTCCCCCTGAGAAACATTGGGTCTAAACCCTGAGTTGGGCTCCCCAGCCTACAGCACCAGAACCAGGAAAGGAACCCAAATAACATATGGCTGTGAAAAGCAGCAGGGCTTCTGTCCACCAGGTACAGACACCCGGAGACATACAGAACCTCTTAAAGGACCCGTGCACAAAACTCCATTTGCAGCCACTTACCCTGGGCTCTGGAAGAGGGAGGGCAGAGTGGAATAGAGATGCTTGGGGAGAGTCAGGGGCTGGTGGCTCCAGGGGAAGAACTGAAGGAACAGCCACCAGGATTCCTGCGCTGAGTCATTCCCCATATTTCAGGAGTCATCTTTCTCAGGCAGAGCACTCCCCTCCAAGTGGCATCAGCCTGAGGGGAAGCAATAGCCCTGCCCACAGAAATTATTCTGCTCCACCTTATGGTGCTTAAACCCTGCTGCTGAGGAGTATAGCTGGAAGACTTTCACTCTGTAAGCCTAAAAGAAAGCCTGCAGGCCGTGGCGGATCTCTGGGAGCTATGCGACTGTAGCTGACCATCCCCCAGATCGAGGAGGGCTAGTAAAGCCAGCCTTGGTGTGCGGTCTGGTTCTTTCTGCACACAAACAGGGGAAGCAGAGGGAAACACTCACTGTGGATCACTGATAGCTCTGAACAGGTTGCCCAGGGCCAGTTACAGGCCAGGTTTGACTTAAGTGTGAACCAGAGTCTTACAGATCTATCTGTCAAAGGTGGGCACAGGTAACCAGGTTCTTGGTGATCACGGACAAAGAACTGAACTGAACACACAGAGTTTACAGCATAGAGAGAGCAGATTTATTAAGCAATAGTGCACTCCACAGAACATGGGAGTGGGCCAACTCTGAGCAGAGATTGACCTCATGGGCTGGAGGGATTCTATTCTTACAGGATGGATCCTTCCTGGCTAGTTTTTGTGGGCTTTTATTGCTTATGTACAAGTAGTTGTATTTTAAATTTTTTTTAAAAAATTTTATATATTTATCTTTAGAGGGGAAGGGAAGGAGAGAGGGATGTATGGTTACTTCCTGTGCATTCCCTGCTGGGAACTGGCCTGCAACCCAGGCATGTGCCCTGACTGGGAATCGAACCGTGATCTCTTGGTTCACAGGCCCATGCTCAATCCACTAAGCCACACCAGCCAGGGCAGTAGTTGTATTTTAAAGCTACTGCATGTGTGGTCTCCCATGATTTTCCTTGATTGGCCACCGGAGAAGGGGATCACACAATGTTAATTTATTATAATGCTATTATAATGATGCAGGGGTCGTGTAGCATCTTCTGCGCAGGTACATTCATGAGTCACCATGATTCAGTGCTTTTCCAGGAAGCAGGAACAAAGACAGGGTCTCTGTCCTGTATTGTCCTTTATCTTAGCCCTGGGGCACCTCTGGAGTTTCCTCCTTCCTATCTCCTGCCTCATACCTAATACACAGAAACAAACTCAAAGAGGCAGCCAAAATGGGAAGGCAAAGAAACAGACCCCAAATGAAAGAAGAAAATTCTCCAGAAGAAGAACTAGATGAGATGGAGGCAAGAGTTTATCAGGTAGAGAGTTCAGAGTAATGACTATAAGGATACTCAACAGTATGAAAAATGGCATACAAACCATAAAAAAGGGCCAGTCAGACATAAAGAATGCAAAATAGACTCATGCATTTATATTTAATTAATACATAACAAAGGAGCCAAGAATACATTTGAAAAGGAGAGTCTCTTCAGAAAATGAATGGTGTTGGGAAAACTGGACAGTCACATGAAAAAGAATGAAACTGGACCACCACGGTACACCATACACAAAAATCAACTCAAAGTTGGTTAAAGACTTGAACGTAAGACTTGAATCACAAAAGTCTGATAGGAAACACAGGGGGTCAGCTCCTTGACATGGGTCTTGACAATGATTTTTGGAATTTGACTCCAAAAGGAAGGTAAAAAGCAAAAATAAACAAATGGGACTACATCAAACTAAAAAGGTCCTGTACAGCAAGGAAACTGCCAACAAAATGAAAAGGTAACAGTTCTGTAAGATGAGCTTTAAAACAGCACAACCCTCTGGGTCCAATCGTGCAATTAGTAATCTGTGGGGACACTAAATCTGCTAGGAGCTACTCAGCCAAACACTCTGGGGTCTATTCTTGTTTTGAATCATATACTTAGGATAAATTTTCAGGATTGGGACTTACGAAAAAAATATAAAAATTTTGTATCTTAGTATGCTTGCTTGTAAATATTTGCTTTTTATTGATTAATTTTAGAGAGACAAAGAGAGGAAGGGAGGGGAAGATAGATTGATTTTGTTGTTCCATTTATTTATGCAGTTATTGTTGATTCTTGTAAGTGCCCTGACTGGAGACTGAACCAGCAATCCAGTCATATTGGGATGATGCTGCAAAAAACTGAGCTACCTGACCAGGGCCTAAATATTTCCTATTAAATACTAATGAATATTTAGAGAATCTCATTTAAATGTATTTCTTGTTTCATTGTTTTGATTGAAATAAGTTTCTTTGACTTTTTTCTTTATTAACTTCCTTCTGGTAATTTTATTTAGCATGTTTGCTTTGAGTATTGATTCATATTTTTTAAAAAAAACAGTGTTAACATTGTTTTTTTAACAATGGAAGGTAGAACATGGGAGAAAGAGTTTCTATCTGTCTGAATTTTTATCCAGAATAAGCAGCCCTGGCTGGTGTAGCTTAGTGGATTAAGCGCGGGCCTGTGAACCAAGAGATCATGGTTCGATTCCCAGTCAGGGCACATGCCTGGGTTGCAGGCCAGTTCCCAGCAGGGAATGCACAGGAAGCAACCATACATTGATATTTCTCTCCCTCTCTCCTTCCCTTTCCCTCTAAAGATAAATAAATAAAATCTTTAAAAAAAAAATAAATTTCAAGCCTTTAAAAAAAAAAAAAAACAGAATAAGCAGATGCCCTAGGATGCAGGACCATAGAAAGGAATATTCCATAGCTATTACAAACTAAATTCTAGAAGAATACATTTGATGATTTGGAAAATAGTTCATTGTATACCACAAAATACAGTTAAGTAAAAGAATTATGATCTAACTTTTACCAAAAAAAGCAGAGGTAGTTATAAATGTGGGACCAGTGGGTGGACTCCAAGGGTTCACAGACTGAATGATGGTTCTTCAAAGCCCACACAGGTGCCCACAGTGACATGGTCCCAGGGCCTCTTAGCTCTAAACCCTCAGGTTGTTGAGCCAAGAGCCTGCTACCCTTCCCATCCACACCCTTGCTGTTGGCCTCATGACGGGCAGAATGCATTCCCACGCCCCCGAAGAAAATAACTTCTGCTTGAATTCTGGAGAGCCGCCTATTTCTTCTCCTGTCCTCATTTTTCACCCCTACTCTGGTCTTGGCCCACATCGACTTTTTTTCCAACACTAGAGTTAAGAGATTTGGGGTTTCTGTTCCTTTTTTCTCAGAATTCCATGGATTTTTATGTGAATTTCTCCCTCCTCACTGGATACCAGCTCTCACACCAAGCAATGAGGTACTTTGTACCAAATAAAAGGACTTGTTGTATACTTTACCAACTGAAAACCTGTATAACCCACGCCATCAGCATAGCCACATCTGGACTCCTATTGATGTTATCAAGAGACTCAGTTTTGTTACTTAATACAAACATCTTTCATTTGCTAAATATCTTAAGATTGGCTGAGATTTAAGCTTTAAGTAGCAGGTTGGGTCTATGTTTGCTCCATATACTAGTGTTTACCACTCTCCTTGGACCAGAGGGGACCTGAAGCAGATTACTCCCATGGCAAAAGGCAGGAGGAGGAGAGCAAAGGCCCAGCTGTGCTCGCCTATTTGAAGCCTTCCCTTTCAATACTCGCGCCCTCGATCCATCGTGGCCAAACCCAGAATCAAGGCGCATGGAATACATTCTATCCACCATGAGGCCCCAGCAAGGGTGTGAGTGTAAAACACTCCTACAGAGTAGTAAATAATTGGGACCAGTAATTCAATCGACCACCCTTAGGTTACTGTATTTTTACTTTGTTACAATTTAAGTAATACTCAGCATCTGTTAAAGCACAGACTTTACAGTCAAGTACATGGGTTTGAATCTTCATTCCAGCACTTCACTGGCTATGAGAACTTGGGCAGATTACCTCACTTCTCTGAATCATGGTTCCTAATAGTTCCCCATAAAGCATCCACAGTTCCATCACCCAGATTTAAACCCTGTAAATATTTTGGTGTTTATTTTTTTAAGCATATATTAATTTCCCCAACAAATTTAGAATAACAGTATGTTTTTATTCTATCTTTTAAAATGCATTTACCAAATAGTAAACATTTTTAAAAGAATGAAATGTTTTTTCTGCTGCTCTCCCCAATTCTTGTCAGAGTTCAGGACCTTTTGGTGGTGCTGTGCTTGGAGGGGAGGGCCAGAGGATCTCAGACTGTGCTTCTGTCAGAATCACAGGGAAACCTTGGTGAAAATATGGATTCTGGAGGCCTGCAGACTTGAAAAGACGAACCCCCTGGGGTTGTGCCTCTGGAGTGAGGCACACACACACACACACACTCACTCCACCCCACACACCACCCTGCCCTTTAGTATGTGCTAATTCTCACAGTCGAGGTTGGTTAAATTCCAGTGGAATCCAAGGTACTCCTGTATTCCATTCCAGAAGTCAGGGACACTCAGAGTGGTTTATCCAAATATTTTAAACTGACTGCCAGTTTCAGGGAAAAGCTTAGTTATTAATTGCTGCATAATTTTTGTCAAATGGATGTAACAATTTATTTTCCTTTTGCCGGGCATTCAGATTGTTTGCAATTTGTTATTAACTCAAATAAATAATGTAGCAATAAACATACATAAATCTTTGACCACATTTCTAATTATTTCCAGTGGAAAGATTCCTAGAAGTGTGATCACTGAGCCGAAAAGTAAAAACATTTTGAAAGCTCTTGATAAGTCCTATATTGCCAAATTGCTTGACGAAAAGGTAACACCGGTTTATTTTTGCACTGGCATAATCTTTAGAAGGCATTATTAATGCTTTTAGATGCAACTCCAAAGTGGCTGTTTTCACTTAGGGTGAAAATGTGACACTGTCATAGAACAGAACTGAATGTGGGAGCACATCCATATAATTAAAAAAAAATTTAAGTTGGATAAAATGTTTTGGATAGGAAAGATGATCTAATTTTTATTATATATATTAAAATGGATGTGCTGTAGAATAATGCTTATAGAAAGCAAACTGTAAGGCTAAGGAAACATTGCAAGTAATTTTCAGAGATTTCCAGGTAAAGAAAAATAGAGAGGACTAGGAAAAAAACCAGAATCTCTGTCAGTTCACTTCTAAGAAAAAGGAAAAGGAACAAAACGACCAAATGAACTCAAGCTAGAAAATAATTTAAGAACAATACAAAGGGGTTTAAGAAACATATTGAAAGGAAAACTGATATTTGGGAAAATGCCTTGTGTTCTAAACAAAATATTGGGGAGACAGAGGTAGATCCTATGGGACTTTGATATCATCCCTTAGACTGACACTCATGTGAAAAGGAAAAAAACACTGAAGACAAAGCTGGCACTGTGCTCAGCTTTGTCCCATCGTCACGGTCACCCACATGTCAGCCGGGCTCCGCTGGCCCCGTCATGCCTGAGCCCCACTGGGCCCAGCCCAGGTGCACAGCCCAACCACACCTCTGCTCCTTGTGGAATGCGTGCGTCTGGGAGGACTCTGCCTCCCAGCTCCGGCTTTTCTGAGAACATGTCTGCCCTCCAAAGCAGGAGCTGGTTCTTTGCTCCTCTTCCAACAAACCCTGACACACACAGAATATTACCACGTTCAAGTTCACTAAGACGTGGGGGTCTTGGGGAAGGGTCACATTGCCCTTTATACCATGAAGCACTTAAAATTACATTTCAGGCTTTCTGCTTCATAAACGTCCTTTGATCATTCCCTATGGGAGGTTTCTCGCTGGCTTCACCCCTCGTGGGGCCCTTACGCCAACAATTTC
Organism: Trachops cirrhosus; assembly: GCA_028533065.1. NCBI lineage: Eukaryota > Metazoa > Chordata > Mammalia > Chiroptera > Phyllostomidae > Trachops > Trachops cirrhosus. The sequence goes on from CM052539.1 coordinate 151,693,298, forward strand.
CTAGCCCTCCATTAACCTCTTCTCATTGCCCCACCCCATACAGAGCACCTTTTCCCCACCCTGGCCCCCAACAAAAATTAATTTCCTGCTTCTGCAAGTACAGCTCTTTGGTCCTTTTTGTTGCCTGAGCCCTAGCCAGCCCTTCCACCCTAGGGGCATATCATGGTATTTCCTGAAACAAAGACAGCTACTTTCCCAAGAAGAATTCTGTTCATAGATCTTATGCTGAAAGACACCCCCAGAAGATGTTTAGATCCAGCACTTTGCCTTCAGCAGGTAATTGAGACTTGGATATTAAATGATTTGCTCCATGTTCATAAGAGTGAAGAAGGGGTGAAAACTAGGTTTTCTATTTCTAAAGCTGTGCCTTTTCTTTATCATATTTACGTCTACCACATGCTGGTGGCCATTCTTTCGGTTTTGATATGAGTTAATAACTCACTTCAGAAAGCCTGCTTTTGTCTCTCATCAAGAACAGCATCTTTGTCACCAGTTTCTGTACCTTTTGTTTTTGGCAACAGTTTTTGGGAGTAACTGAGTGGGACAATTTATAATCCCTTACTGCTGGATTCAAAAAGCCAGAGAACTTCTAAATTGAATAATATTACAGACCTTGTAGATACAGTGACTACAGACCTCTACCTTACCTATCCTTGCCCTCCCAGAAAAGACAGACCAGATGAAAAGCTTAAACAGGGCTGATTGTAACATTAGTTTTTAGAATTGAATCACATTTCCCACTGACTTCATTATTAATTTGATGCTGCCTTATCACAGAAAAAAAGTTTTGCCTGTAAGACAAAAAGTATTAAAGGCAGCGATAAGATTTTATAAACCAGTCTTTTAGAAAATAATTCAAAGCCACGAAGGACACTTACTCTACCGAACCAAAACCAAGTTGGCGCTTTATGAAGCTGCAGGAACGCCCTTCCCAGACTGCAGAGCTGTGCAAATGTGCTCGCTGATGCCCTGCCTGCCTTTACACTCAATCTCTCAGTCTCTCTGGGGCCCAGGGTAAATGCCCTCGGAGAGAGTGGCGGGAGTTAGCCGTTTGTTTACTTCATTGATCTGGTGAGGACTGCTAATAGTCCCATGTTTAGTGGTTCTTTTCAAAATAGCAACAACCATAAAAAATTGCCTATAAGCAGCTGCATGTGTGTTATTTAAAACTGTCCATCTGAATAATGGCAAACTTCTGACAAAAACAACAATTTTTGTTTGGGCATGGTACATATTTAGCTGTTCTTTTTGACAGTAATTAGCTAATCAGATCAGCTGCTTCTGAAGACCACTTCTGGTATGACTGCTAAAAAAGTTTTTCATATAAAGGAGGGTGATCTTTTAAAAAATATATAGTCCAGGAGGGCTACTCATTCTAATATCAATGTTCATTGGTTTTTAAGATGCAGAAATGAAAACCTCAGAAACCAGTGACCAGATGTAGTACTGATCTTAACACAGATTACTGAGGCAAATGACATCTTGTTAAGTATGTTGGTAAATTACAGCAATTTCATAAAAAACATGTAACTTCTCTGAGGCCTTTTCAGTTGAATAATACAGTAATATTTTCAGCCATGCCGCCTCCTTTCCCTTAACAGAAGTGTTGTGAGAATCAGAAATAATTTCTCTGGCTCTGAACAAAAGGACTCTCCAGTGTTATTATGTCTTATTCCATGCAGTTCTTTATTGTGCCTTTTCTGTCAGCATTACCAGAAAATGCCAATAATGCTGGACTGTTAGAACTTTTGTTCATGTTTATGAGGTCTGTTCAGAAAGTACCCAGTCATGTAATATGAAAAATAGAGACATTTATTGAAGAAGATACAAGATACAAGAAATGTTGTACATAGAACCATGACACTTCAGCCCCCTTCAAAATAGATACCTTGGGACCTCATATAGTTCTCCCAATTGACAGCTGCCCTGTCATATTTTCCCGAATATCACTGATGGTCTCTTCATCAATCTCTTCCCTTCCTAAGGTGATTTTAGTTTTGGGAAAAGCCAGAAGTCACAGGGCACAGCACTGAGTCACCTGGGTGATTTGATGTTTCTCCAAAAACCTCTGCATGAGATGTGGTATATGAGCAGGCAAATCATTGTGATGAAGCTGGCAATCACCAGTTGCCCATAGCTGCAGCCTTATGAATCATCCGAATAGTTTCTGTGGAGGAATGTTCAAGCTTAATGCAAAATCTGATGCAGATCCATTGCTCTACTTGCTCAGTCATTTTGAATGTGACGGCCACACAGTACACATGCTCATTCAAGGGTGTCTGCCACCCTCACTGACTAGTACAGTAAAGTCATCATTATTCACACACGCACATTCCAGTCCACTCTCCTTGGCTACCAGGTAGTTGTCAGGAGAGCAACTCCCGCTACAGTCACACTAATATGCTCCAAGTCAAGAACCTCAGTAGGGGAGGGAAAGCCCAACAGTCTGCAGCAGGGCAGTAACCTCCTCACCTGCCACCTACTGAGTGACAGGCCTGGTGCCAGGTCTCGACACATGGCATCTTTAACTCTTAGAGCAAGTCTATAACATAGGTATTATTCTCCCTCTACAAAATGGAATTGAGGCTCCGAGACACTGAGTAACTTTTTTAAGGTCATACAGCTAGTAACTGAAAATTAGAGAATTAAATTCTAGGTCTACTGACTAAAGTACACCACTTACCACAATGCTTTCCTGTCTCAGAGGAGCAGTGTACAATGCAAGGTGGCAAAGGACAGAGAAAGGGTACAACATTCCTTCTCTGTCCAAGGAATCCAAATGCAGTATAAATGAGAAACCATGGCCTGTGGGCAAGGTGGGGGTGCTTACTTACCTGACGAGTTTGAGAGGCCAGAGTACTGATAACGGACATTTAATTGTAAAACAAGAGGCTGTTGGTGTTTCTGCTGACACACCGATTTGGACTGAATGTTTGCGGCCCCCTCCAGAGAATCCATCAGGACTTCCTCCCTGGGCACATCCCTCCAATCTCTCTTGAGACATTTACCACTTTTCAACCTTTACTATAATTATTTGATCCATGTTCCGTCAGACCATGGATTCACTGACTAAAATTGCTTTTTACTGTTACTCTATTGTTTTATTATAGGCTATACATTTACTTAAGTGTACTATAGTAATGCTTACTTATCTTCCATGTACCCCTCCAAACCCACTCGACACCCTCCCCGGCCCTGTTGTGTGCCCGGAGGCTGCCCGTTGCCAATGGCACAATCTGTCCTCTGCCTTCTGCTTTGGTTCAGCCATTAGGGGGCACTGGCAGGAGGGGGAGGAGAGTGAGATGATATTTACTCCCTCAGCGCCCAATCTGTCATGCTGCAATGAACAGTGACTGAGTTTCACCCAAGTGCAAGGTTTCTGCAGGGAGTCGTCTCCTGAGGCTCTGGTTCCTTTAAACTGTCCCTCCCATCACTCTTCGGGCCAAGAGGTGCTAATGGCTCCCTGTTGCTGCTAGTGGCAGGGTGCCGCCCCAGTCCTTGTTGAGTTCTTTAACCCCACTCACATCTCTAAACAGTATTTCTGTTAGACTCTCAGACACTCTGATTGCACGTGCCATCTGTTTCCGGCCAGGATCCTGACTAAAAGCCTCATTAAAACGCAAAAGTCTTCTCACTCCGGAAGCTTTTTCACTCTTGTAACTCTTCTCAATGGTATTTATCTATGTATGTCTAACTAATTTGCTTATACCATTCCTTGGTTTATCAGTTTTAGCCATAATCTATCGGCTGCCCATTGAGGTCAGTGATACTTGGCTCTCCCACATCTTCCTCTTTCTGACGTAGCTGATCCCAGTGGTTTTTGTTGAATGAGGCTGGTGAATGGAATGACAGCCTTTGTTCTTAGATAGGAAGGTTCAACATCATAAAGATGTCTGTTAACCCTAAGTTAATTTATAATGTAATGTAATCTCAGCAAAATACCAAAAACCTGTTATGGAGCTAGACAAGCTGGTGGAAAAACAAACTTGCAAGAATAGCCAGGAAAACACCAAAAAAGAAAAAAAAAAAGATACAAGGGCGACTAGGCATACCAGACATTACAACATACTATAAAGCCTTTATAATTAAACAGTGGGGTGTGCGCATGTGAGGAGACACACCGGGAGAAAAGAAAGGACAGAAATAGAACCAAGTTCATAGGAAACTCTAGCATGTGATAAAGGTGGCATCTCAAGATATCTGAGCCAAAAGGATTTTTTAATAAATAGTACTGGAACAATTAGGTAGCTATTTGGACAAAAAGGTAAAATTAGATCCATACTTCATAACCACACTCAAGAATAAATTCCAAATGGATCAGGGATCTAAATATATAAATGAAACCACACAAGCCCTATTTTTAAAAAATGAATAAATTTCTTTTTAACCTGAGTATACAGGAAAGCTTTCTCACTATAACTCAAAATCAAATGGAATGAAAGAGAAGATTGATAAGGTGGACTACATTTAAAAAACAACTTCTGCATGGAAAAAAAGACAAAACTTGGGAGAAAATATTTGTAACATGTTCACAAATAAAGGGCTTATATTCCTAATACTTAAGTAACTCATAAAAATTGAGAAGAAAAACAGATCAAAACCATAGACAAAAGATATGAATAAATGTACCAAAAAATAAAATAAATATGACCCTTAAACATATGAAAAGCAGTTTATCTTCACTCATAATAAGAGAAATACAAATTAAAACTACACTGAGATGCCTTTTCTCACCTGTCAGATTGGCAGAAATTAAAAAGTACAATCACACACCTGGTTGACAGGCTGTAGGGAAACAAACAGTGGGAATGCAAATTGGTACAATCTTTACAAAGGAGAATCTCACAATATGCATTTAAAACACACACACATACACATGTATAATCTTTTGACCTAGCAATCCCATTCCTAAGAATGTATCCTGAAGATAATCTCCAACAATACAAAAATATATACATAAAGGTTATTCAAGCATCATTGTTTTTTAAAAGATTTTATTTATTCATTTTTAGAAAGAGGGGAAGGGAGGGAGAAAGAGGGAAAGAAACATCAATGTGTGGTTGCCTCTCACACACCCTGAACTGGGGACCTGGTCCACAACCCAGGCATGTGCCCTGACTGGGAATTGAACTGGTGACCCTTTGGTTCGCAGGCTGGCGCTCAATCTACTGAGCCACACCAGCCAGGGCAGGGCTTGTTTTTATAAGTTAAAAAATATTAGAAGCCACTGACATGCATATATATGTGACATATGAGTACTATGCAGTTATTTTAAAAAAGAATAGGATTTCTATGTGGTATAGAGTGATTTTCAGGATATATTGTTAAGTGAAGAAATGAAAATGCAAAAGAGTACCTGCAATATGCTACCTTTTTTTTTGTGGAAAGGGGGAAATAAAAAAAACATACATGTATACATTCATTTATACAAAAAGAAACACAGGAAAGATAAACTAGCAACTAATAAGATTGGTTACCCCCAGGGATTGGTTGGGAATGCGTTGAATAGAATTACAGGAATGGGAGGGGATAGAAATCATCTGGCTATACCTTCTGTGTTTTGAAACCATGTTAATGTTTTATAGACTCGACAACAAGAAAAAGAGAAAAATAAATGAAATCAACAAAGATGATAGAAAAACTAAAATTTAAAAAACAAACATGAACTAACCAAATTTCAAATGAATAACATAACCAACACTAAAGGGGGAAGTAAAACTCAAATAACTTTTGAGCAGTGTATTTGGATCATGTGCCCTCAGGCTAAATACAAAAGAACTCGAAACTAATATTAGATAATAGTAAGGAATCTGGTTAAGAGTCTTCTGTTTCTGCAGAAGCATGGGTTAGCAACTCTGTGCATTCTAGGATTGAGCACGTAAGTCCATACACTGTGGGTGATGGGAGCTGGGTCTCACGCTGTTGAAGGAAAGCTGCAAACATGGACAGTGGGAAGGAGGAAAGAATGAACCCCCAGTGTTTCACTGCAGTTGGGTGTTAGTGTGAACTTGTGACTTTTAATGTAGTAATAGGTAAATATAGACAGGTATTCATCTTCATATATTTAGACATAATTTATTTCCCAGCTCTTAATGATCATAAAAGTTTGTAACATTTTGAATCAAATAAGAATTCATTAATCCACATTGGTATAATAAATGAAGGAGAAGGGGAAGCTCTTCCCTACAGTAGAAAGCAAACTAATATGAAGGGAGTGACAAAATTAGAACCACCATTTGGCAAACATAATAATAATAATTAATCTCTGCAAGAATCAACAGTAGATACTAAAACTAATGATTGAAATTTTGAGGAGTAACAGTGTTTACATAATTTCAAAGTAGCTCTCTGAGAGATACTTAGTAACTTTGTAATGAAGAAAAACCTGGCACACACCAGCTCTTAGCAAGTGAGCAAAGTCAATATCACCAGAGTTGGTAACAGGATAAATCAGCGTTGTGTGCTTCCGAATACAACGCACAATATCGCTTCTGCGGTATTCCTACAAGAAAATCTGTAACCTAAATCTAATCAGGAGGAAACATCAGACAAACCCAAACTGAGGGACATTCTACCAAATATGTATCGTGCTTTCATCAACAATGTCAATGCTGTGAAAACAAGACCAACTAAGGAACTGTCTGGATCAAAGGGGGGTAGAGACAAAACAAAAGCCAAAAACTGATTTGGGATTTCCTTTTGCTATGACACTGACACAACTGGTGAAATCTGAATAGGTTTGTAGGATAGGTAATAGTGTTTATGTTTATTTTCTAGTTTTGATCCTTCTACTGGGATTATATAAATTTCTCTCTCTTTTTTACTATATATTAACTGAAGTACTTAGGCATAAAGGAGCATCCTGTCTTCAGTTTACTTTCAAACTGTTCAAAGAAGCAATGAAAAGGATAAAACAAATACGGTAAAATGTCATCATTTAGGGAGTCTGGGTACACATTATAAAGGACTTCTTTGTACTATTTTTGCAACCTTCCTGTAAGTCTAACATTTTATAGGTATATATTCTATACAAAATGTTATATATAAGATATAGTTATATACAATTTACATATTATATAATATTTATAAACATTAAATATACTTATGTATAAAATATATAAATATATATGCATAAATATAAGTATGTACATACACACACACACACACACACACATATATATATATATATATATATATATATATATATAAACTTTAAAAAACTTTGTTTTTTTTTTTAAAGTTCAGATTCTTGGGCCCTAGCTCTAAAGTTTGGGGGTCAGGAGTCCTAGTGGGAGTCCTTGAGAAATTTGTACTTTTAAAGTTCTTTTGTTGGTTATGATGCTCAATCTCGTTTGAGAATCATCCCCTGCCAGATGGAGTAATAAAAATGTTGCTACTGAGGAAGGGGGGAGAAAAGGTTAACACCTACCACCCAGCTTTAAAAACAAAAACAAGTAGTTAGAATGAAAATTCCACGTGTGCCTCTCCAACTCCCATTCCCTTTTCTCTCATCCCAGAGGTGACCATGACCTGAAATTTGGGGCTTTCCCGTGATGACCATGATCTCAGATCTGAGCTTTGTGATTCCTGTGCATGTTTTCATACATTTATACCACACAAATATGTCCTTATCAGCCATATAATTGTTTTGCATGTTTTCAGACTTTATATAAATGGTATCATAACACAGCCTTCTACAATGTAACTTGTCATTCATAACAATGTGTTGGTTCTTAACATTGATACATGTAGACTATTTCATTCACTTCATCCAGAAGGGAAAAACTGATGACTCTAGAGGACATGAATAAATGTGCATACTCTGACCTGATGTATATTCAACTTGTGACTATTCCACAATTTATTTTTACCCATTCTCTTGCTGATGGACATTTGGGTTCCACTTTTTGTTATCCTAGTGCCACCACGAACCACGTCTGTTTCCTTGTACAAATATAGAATTTCTTCAGAGGAGAAATCACCAGGTCAGAGGGTGTGCGTTTCTTCATTTTCTCTGAAGTCATCAGTTCTTTCCTGTGCGGGATCACCAGCAGTCACAGGAAACAAGGCAGAGTCTATGGGTACCGATGCAGGTATGTGGCCAGATAAAGTCGGGATTTGTTGAAGCGCTCTTCGGATCACTTCTATTTTCTTAGTGAAATACAAGGCAAGGTTATCAGCTGACCCCTCGGGTAGATGAAGAGCAGTAGAAGGGTGTGAGGAGAGATGGCATGATAAGAGAAGGCTGTCCACGAGAAGGAAGAAGGATGGCCAGGGAGCGCTAAGGGCCTCTACCTTCAACTTTACTTGATATTGACAAACTGCTCCTCGGAGTAATCACACACATACTCTCGCCAGCAGTGGATGGCTGTCTCTGATGCTCCACATCTTCTTCACCAACTCCTTGTATTAACAGAATTGTAAATGTTTTTGTCAATCTGTAAATGATCCCAATTTCCCCAATTCCTCATGAGCAAAGCTTGCTGTCCACATGAGTTTCATCTTTGGTGAGTTAGCCCATTCATTTCCCCTGTTTTTCTAATGGGTTTTTTTTTCTGATTGATTGAAGTTCTCTCTATGCAGGTTGTATAACACATCATGTTTACACTATAACTGTTTGAATATTTTTATGGTTGCATCTATGACCATTGCTACTTTCTTGTATGACCATGTGTTTTCCCTAGAGTTAATGATTTCCTTGTTCTTCCATTTGCCTAGTTTTTTCTATACCTGTGATTTCCCTCCCAATTTCCAAGATGCCTGCCATTCTCTCAGAAATAATTACTATGCATTTATGTGAGCTCCCCTCCCCTTTTTTGTTTCTTGAAGTTGTCACTTCCCAAGCCAGCTGTCCTTTTCTAATCTGTGCTGCTTGCTCTCTGGATGGCTGCTCTGCTGGCATTCCAGACCTAATCTCATGTCTTCCTCGTCCCTGGCTTTGCTGGCATTTATCCTCCAGTGGTTTCCCTGAAATTGGGAAATGTTTAAACCCTTCATGTCTTTTGTCGTTGCTGTTGTTCTTGGGTATATTTGCTTTTTTACAGAGGCATGGGCTAGTTATTCTAAAAATGCATGTATTCCAGGATTGAGCAAATAAATAAACATATTGTGAATAATGGGGGGAAAAGGAAAAGGATTCGAGGTTTGAAATGGGCTGTATGATAGAGTAGGAAATGGTGCAAAAGACACTGGCCAACAGAGGCCTGTGACTTACCCAGGAATGCACAAGCCCTTGCTCTGGCACCTTTAGTTTCAATGACTCAAAAGAATAACAGATGACAGGAAGGGAAGGCTGTTCCATGGGGACAGGGCCCTTCTCGTCTTCTTAACTGAAGAAGGTCTTCTTGGTCTAACTAGGTTTAGAATTCTAGCTTGAAAATAATTCCCATTCAGTGTTGAAGGCATTGCTCTACTACCTCCCAGATTCCTTTATGTTTTCGAAAAATACATTCCCATTCACTTTCCAAATCATTTTTATGTGACCTATTTTCTCCCAGATGCTTTTATTTGATTGAGTTCTAATTTTCATCATGGTATGCTTTTGCTCTGGACCTTTTGTTTTGGAACTTCAGTAAACCCCTTCGATCGGGAGACCCATTTCTTTAATTCTGATTTTTTTTGCATTACTTTCTTAGTTCCCTTTTTCCCAAACTTATTTCTGAATCCATATTTGGATTTGATTTGATTGCACAGCTATGCTATTTCATGTCACTGTATCTTTGCATGTGCTATTCTTTCTGCCTAGGATGTATTTTCTTCTGCTACCTCTCCTATCTCAGCAAACCCCGACTTATCCTTCAAAAGCCATTTCCAACATCATTTCTTCCATGATCCCCTCCCTGACCTTAGACAGAATGAAGTGGTCTCTCCTCTGTTCACAGTCTACTGTGGCACCTGTAGTGCTATAATCTGTTTATTCGTTTGCCTCCCCCACTGATCATAAACTCCTTGAGAGCAGAATCATGTTTATCCACTTCTGTAACCTCAGTGCCTAACATTACAAAATGCCATGAATAGATGAATGAACTCAACAAGGCGAGAAAAGTGAAAATTTCCTCTTGCTACATGTCAAGCATTGTGCAAAATAGGTACCATCACATAACATCTTCATTTAGTCTTTATAGCAAACCTCAGATGATCATTGTTTAATCAACAAATGCTACTTGAGCCCCTATTATTACGCCAGGTTTGACACTGGCCAAAGGATAAAAAAACACAAGCCCTTATTTCTCCAGAAATTTACCATACAGTAGGGAAGAGAAGACTTTGTTTTCTCATACAATTTTTAAAAATCGACATTTAATTCACATACCATAAAATTCACCCATGTAAATGTACACTTCTGTAGTTTTTAGTATATTTACAAAATCATGCAACCTTCACCACTAGGCAAGATATATTTTATCTGTACAAGGGCTGTGTGTATCCTGGGGTCAAATCAGAGGAGGAGGCAGGAGTTTATCAGGGGAAGAAATGCACTCTAGGGGAAGGGAGCAAGCAGCATGTGCAATAGGGCAGAGCTCTGAGATGGCCCAGTATTTGGAAAACATGTAAAGGGCATTTGCACTGGGGGGCACAGATACTGTTTATTGAATGGCAGATGCAGAAAAGGTAGCTGGCTCCAGCAGAGAAGCAGAGGCAGCAGGTCATGCCGGGGTGCTGTGTGCATCTGGCAGCCAGGGCCATGTCCCCCATCCTAGGGGATGGAAATCACAGTGAGTAAGTTGGCTGGGCTTTTACAAATGAGGAATCTGAAGCTCGGAGAGCTGAATAAACTCAGCGAAGATCAATTTCTCTTTTGCCAACTGAAGAAAAGGTGGCAAGGAGGTCACCCTACCACTGAATCATCTGCAGCAAGCAGGGAGCAGCTGACAACACCCAATACTGTTTTTCCCTAAACAGCTCCGCAAATAAGCTTCATTTTCCTTACCATGCCTTATATTACCTAGAAAGATTGGCCATAATGACCACTAGCATTAGTTCAACAAAAACATTTCCAGCATGGTTTTGCAAATTCAAGAAGTTATGCTATCAGAAGTTGCCCTGGCCAGACAGAAATGTCTTGGTCATGAAAGTCCAAGATGAAGTCTTACTACTTCATCGGCCTTTGGTTAGCTAAAATGTTTAGCTGGTCATGTTTCAAGCCCTCTGTATAACCATGAGAAAACTGTTCTACTTTCCTAGGCCTCAGTTTTCCAGTCTTTGTACCTGCAAAGTGACATTAACAAATCTTTCCCCAGCTACCTTACCACCATTCTGCTAAGAATCATTGGGAAACCAAGAGGAACCTACTACCTTTGAAACTCTTGAGGAAAAGGTCAGTTAATACACGCTTTAAAAAGTAATTATGCCTACTGCAAGATTTTCTCCAAAATCTGACCTCTGCTGAACATTTATAAAATCTTGGCTCATTAGGTTTAAATTCAGTCCAGATCAAATCTTCATTTTATCTTTGGAACAGAGGTAAGAGTTAGGGGAATGCAAGAGAAAGCAAGTAGAAAATAAAGTTTTGTCTGGCAGGGAAAATGACCTCTTGGTTTGTGGTTTTGATTTTGGAGGCTGTCCCTACCTTCTTCTCTATTCTAGAAGGAACTGTGTGGGTGCTCCACATCAGAAACTTGGGGAAACTTGCCCTCCATCACCTTTACCATTCAAACCCTTCCTCAGCACCACAGCTTGCACACCACCAGCAGGATACAATATAAAAACTACAGCAAAGAGCAGTTATTTCTTAGGAAAAAAGTTTGAAAGCAACCTGGTGAAACAGGGTAGAAGAGTTCACCAGAAGCCACCTCTGCCAAGAACCCTGAGGTGCTTGCTGTCCACCAGAGAACCTGTGCTGAAATGCCTGCGGCTTTGAAGAACCAAGAAACTGACATATCTGAAAATATTTTACAACACAGTTTTACCAACCTTTCAGAGATGAATGAGACCAAGTATCCCCACCACTGTTTCTCTTTTAGAGATCTGAATTAGTGGAAATAAAATGAGCAAACGCAAAGGTGACCATTCCAAGTAGAGCATTGGTCTACGAAATCTGATTATAGTCACCTCCCAGCATGCTGAAATTTATGCACACATGGTAGTTTTCATTTGTGACTCTCCACTACGTTTTGGTAGAGAAGCATAATGCCTCGTTTATCTATTAGCTTGGGGAACAATGGCCATCCCCCACTCCAGGAACAGTAAAATCCAATTCCTTTTCTGGAGCAAGGAAATACGTGAATATTTGAGACAAAACCCAGAATTCAAGCAACTGCAAATATCTAGGTGAGAATAAATACATTGTTTTCTTGTCTGGATACATAATTACTTAAGGAGTTTCCTTCCCCAAAAGAAAATATTTTAAAGCTCATGAGTTTCTGGGGGAAAGAAAACAAACAAAACAAAAACCAAGCACTAAGCGTATGTCCACTGTGTCTCAACACACTTCTCAGTTATCCTTCATGTAGCCCTTATGACACTCCTGCCAAGGTTTGGTGGTTTTATCCTGTTTTTGTAGATAAAGAAACTTAGGCTCAGAAATGCTAGAACATTCCAGGATACACAGCTGGGGGCAGAAGGGAGGACGATCCGAGTGCTAAACAGGTAGGCCTTGCACCTGCCAGTATGTTTCCGCACAAGAACCACCTGGGGGTATTTGTGGACAATACAAAATCCAGGTTCACAGGGTCGGTCTTGAAGGGACGGGGAACGTGTTTTTCTCTCGCTTTCTTTCTTTTTTTTAAAACCAACCGTGCTCCCTCCACACCTTCATCAGGAAAGCTTGGGAAAAGCAGTACATCACAACCCAGCCAGGAGACTCGAACCTGTTCCATCCCAACATTGGTGGCTTCACCAACAGACCCCTCAAAAGCCCTAACCCTCCCCCCATTTCTCCTGTCGAACTACCTCTCCTAAGCCCCCCCGGAGTCCAGATCTTCGAATTTTCTTCTGCCCCCTTCACCTCTGAATCCTGCCAATTTTTCTTCTTTCCTGTAATACTTGATTTCCTGGCTGGGACTAGGCTCTAGCCGGCAGACTTTCAGCCGAGCCCCGGAACTCGCGAACGGTCCCCAGCCTGTCTGGCTCCTTCCCTATCCCCTTAGCTCGGGCAGCTCTCGTCCCAACCCTGCCTCTTCCGTCGGTCACGTTGTTTCCTCCACTAGCAAGGACCTCTTTCCTCCCCGGGCCCTTCCCAAGGCTCCGGGAACTCCTCCACAGCCCGAGCGCCTCGGCTTCCAGCCACCCTCGCCTCTTACTGCTCCGGTTTTGGGACCGAACCCAGTCTTGCAGCGAGCGCCCGTCCTCTCGGGCGCAGCCCCTGCTCGCTCCCCACTCGCCTCCCCACCGCCACCTGGCTTCGCAGCGGCCGCTCGGGAAGCCTCAGGCACTTTCCAGAATAGAGAGCAGCTGCTAACGTCAGGCTGCAGTCCGCGGCGAGGTCCCGGCGCACCGGGTGCCGGCGGAGGGGATGTGACTCCGCTCTGGCCTTCCGTCTCCCCACACGGGCCGGGAAACTGAGGCCCAGGACCAGAGAACTTCCGCGAGGTGCAGAGGACGTGAGGGCCCGACCAGTCCCGGGCCCCAAGCGTCCCGACTCCCGTCTGCGATTCCTCGACCACCCGCACCGCTGAGTTGCCCGGGAGAGCTGGGCGGGGAGCAGGTCTCGGAAGAAGCGCTCCGCCCGGGAACGCGCAGGGCGCTAGACCCGACTAACTCGCCGCGAGAAAGTTGTCGTCTCCCAGCTCGTCCTCGCCTCTCACCTCCGAGACACACCTTCCCGCGGGCCCTGGCAGCCGCGCTCTCACATCCGGTCCACCTTGCGCACACCCCTTTCCACGCTCTCTCACAGCCCTTCTCCCTCCCACGCCAATGGCTCCCAGCCGCTCCCCCGCGCCCCCTCGCGCACTCCCACCCGCGTCCGGGGCGCGCCTGGGGCGCGCCTTCCCCTCCGCGCCCGCCGGGATGCAGGCGCTCAGGAGCCCCAGTCCCGGGCCGCGACCCGCTTCCGCCTGCTCAGCGCTGGGCTGAAGCCCGGGGAGGCGCGCGGAGCGCTCGCAGCGCGAGGCTAGGGGCGCACAGCGCGGGGCGGGGAGGGGGCGCTCGCTCGCTCACTCTCAGCTGCGCACACGCCGGTACAAACTCTCACACAGACACGAGCGGGGTGCGCTGCCGCCGCCCGCCGCTGCTCCTCCTCCCGCCACCGCCTAGAGAGGGAGAGAGAGGGAGGCAGAGAGAGCGCTTTGTCCGCGCACCGCCGCCCGGCCCGGGACTCTGCCCCGAGGAGGGAGCCGCGCTGAGTCCCCGCCTCCGCCTATGCCTCTGCCCCCGGGCGGGCCGGGCGGCCGCGGTGGGGGGAGCCAGGCTGAGGGTGGGGGTGGGTGGCGGGCGGGCGGAGGGCGGGGAGGGGGGGCGGAGGAGGAGGAGGAGAGACGAGGGCAGCGGCGGAGGCGAGGAGCGCCGGGTACCGGGCCGGGGGAGCCGCGGGCTCTCGGGGAAGACACGGATGATGAACAAGCTTTACATCGGGAACCTGAGCCCCGCCGTCACCGCCGACGACCTCCGGCAGCTCTTCGGGGACAGGAAGCTGCCCCTGGCGGGACAGGTCCTGCTCAAGTCCGGCTACGCCTTCGTAGACTACCCCGACCAGAACTGGGCCATCCGCGCCATCGAGACCCTCTCGGGTGAGCACTCGGCGCTGTCCCCCTCCCCCCGCCTCTCCCTGCTCAGGCCCGGACGGCGCCCGGAGGGAGGCCGAGCCCGGCGGGCGGCGCCCGGCGGGGGCTCCAGTGCCCGCATGCTCACTTCCACGCACCAGACCCTCAACTCTGACCGCCGCTCCCCTCCCCCCACAGCTCCCGACTCACCCCTTGCCCTCCGAGCCGCAGCCCGAGGGCGACCCCTGTGCGGCTCCGAGGGTCCCCGAGGCTCGCTTGCTCTCTGGGAGCACCCTCGTTCCCCTGGCTCTCCGAGCTGCTCTCCAGAGTTCCCCCACCCCCCATCTTTAGAGGGCCCCGTCCCCCCTCTTCATTGACCTTCCTGTTACCCTCTTTGTCAGGGACCCCCAAATCCTGCATCTCCTCGCTTGATCGGACCTTATCCCTTACTGTGCCTCGTGCCCAGGACCTCTCGCCCTCTGGCGTCCCCAGAGCCGCACTCTCCTTTCGAGCCCCCTCCCCACCTAGTCCCGCGGTCCCCCACTTTCGGCACCCCCTTGGCGCCACCCTGATGTCCCCCTCCGAGGTTTCGAGGCTCCCCAAACCCCATCCCCTGTACGACGGCACATCTCTCTCGGTTTTCTCCCGAACCTCAGTTCCTTTTCGCTCGTCTCTCAAGCGCTCCTATTTTTCTCTGAATTTTTTGTCCGATTTTATTGAGAAGAACTCGAGGCTGGGGGCTTTCCGCCGCCTGTCCCCCCGCCTCCCGCTTGGCCAGAAGCACCTTTTTACGAGGTGCCCTGTCTCAACTCGGTGGGGGCCCGGGCTGAGAACCGGGAAAGAGGAGACCGGGGGGCCCCGCGAGCGCGCTGGAGCCCAGACGGGAGACGGAGAGCGACACACACACCCGCGCGCGCGCGCGCGCGCACTCACCAACTCTCCCTCTCGCTCACGCACCTCCTGGAACCGCGCTCGCCCCCAAACCACGAGCCTGCACCCCCGGAACTTCAGCCGGAGCCCCTTCCCCACCAGCGCGCGGAGTGGGGGCGGGGCGGCGGCGAGGCCAAGGTGACACCCAGAAGCCGGCGGGGACTAGGTTCTTGCAGCAGCGAACCCCAGGGGGCTTCTGCGCGTCTTCTAGGGGCCGCGGGGAGGAGAGGGCTGGGAGGGGAGCGCGGCGGAGGCTTCGGGACCCGGGTTAGCGGAATGGAGAGGTGGGGGGCCGAAAGAAGCGGGGCCGCGCCAGCCCTGCAGCTTGAGTTTCAAATGAGCTCATCCTTTCAAATTGGCGCCGCTCTTTATTAAATTTGTTTTTCCGGTAATGCCACCCACAGCTATACCTGGGGTCGGGTCCGGGCTCACACCCTGTCTTTTCCTCTTCGCCCGAGACTCGGGACTCCTGTGTTTCTTCCCACTGGGAACCAAGTTTGCCCAGCTGGAGCCGGGTGGGAGACCCCTTGAGGGCACCCGAAGGCGGAGCCCGAGCGTGGAGTTCAGTGCCTGCCCCTGCTAGACCCCCGCTGGTTTCACACCGGGAAGGTTCTGAGTGCTTTAATTTCTGTTTTAAAGGTAAAGTGGAATTGCATGGGAAAATCATGGAAGTTGATTACTCAGTCTCTAAAAAGCTCAGGTAAATATATTTTGCTTAGTTATTTTGTGATTGGGTTTACATATAAGTAAAATAATACACTCAAGTTTTTAAAAATGTGCTTTTGTAGTTTTGTAAAAAGGCTTCTATTTTGTTAGTGGAGATAACAGTTTAGAAAGTTACATATATATTTTTTACTTTCATTATATAAGGTGTTTACTGGCCTTGGAAAGTAATCTGGTGCCTTATTGGGGTGGGGGGTGGGGGTCGGATGCTAGCTGTGTTAAATTCGCAGGGGCTGTTGCACTTGTTTATCAAAACCTGCCTCCCACCCCTACCCCCAGCACAATGGCAACGCACGCTTGTCAAGACTTCCTGTGAGATGTTGAGAGTAAATATTTACTGTGTCAGCTAAATTGCTTAACTAAACTTCGCGATTAATTAGTTTTCTTTTTTAGATAGCTTAATGTTGAATAATACAATAATTTAGTAAGGGGTCAATATTTTGCATAGCACTCTAAAGAAAGAAGCTTGTTTGGATTGGATGGCAGTTAAAGCCAGACTTTTGTAGTCGCTGAGACTGCTGAATATTGCTTCTGAGCGTTTTGTTGTTGCTGCTGTTGCTTTTAAGATGTGTTTGAGGCTAAACAAATATCACTGTGAAATCTGTAGTTATATTTAAGTGCACTGTTGTTAATGAAGGAGTAAAAAGGTTTGTGGAGGTTGGAATTCTCCTGTGATTTGCTTACATGAGAAATATCTGTCCATGAGGAGAGAATGAAGAACATCTTTGTTTTAAAGTTTATTGTGGACTTTAAATTTGGGCCCTTTATTACTCATTCTAGATATTTTTTTCCTCCTGTGTTGTAACTTAGTTTATATCCCAGTCACTTACATTTCTTCACCATTAGTCATTAAGTAGCTGAATTGAAGAGAGACTAAGTGAAGCCTTTGATTTACCACCTTTAAAATCTCTGATACTCAAAAAAATCATTTTTTGCCAGGGTTTGAATAGATTTTTAAAACAAACTATCCGAATTTAATAAATACTTAAATGTTTTGTTAAAAGGTTTTTAAAAATTGTGTGCACATTTGCAGATATGTTTTATCTGAAGGAAGCAACAGAACATCTTTTGTTTGCAAATGGTTCTGTGGCATATCGGAAAACTTCATACCTTTTTAAAAAGTAAAAGTTATGATTTGCAGTTTCATATGCAATATTAAGCTAGTTCTCTCTAGGAAAAGATGTAATTGTAATGGGTTCGTTTTTCAATTAAGTATTCTAAATTTGCATACTTTAAATATTTTCTTTTGCTTGAGAAATTCATGTTGTAGCTTTCTGATATCTGAAGCATTTGTTTTAAATTTAAATTATTAGTCTTACAACAGTTGAAAATTTGAATATATTTAACAAAGTTTGATAAAAACCACCCCAAAATATTTGATGGGCCATGTTTCTATAAATGCCGAATTCTGTTGGCTATATAGTGGTTTTGAGTTCTTTTTGGGGGTTATAATTAGTAAAATTCACTGCTGTTTTAACTTTTGTGAGTTGGTGTCTCATTTCACGTTGCAATATAAGTGAAATACTAGTTTATCTAAAGTTACTAACATCTCTTACAACTTCACAAACATACTACTTCTTCATTCAAAAGGCAGAGTTTATTTGTTAGCTGGAGTGTCCTTTAAATAATTTTGTGGTGTTTCTAGAAGAGGTCAGAGTTGAGAGCATATCCCAAGTTTTTAGTGCTCATTAGATGAAGAGCAATGCAGGACTCACACAGCCCTAACAGTACATGACTTCTGTGAGCACGTGGGCGATGTGCACTACCTAGGAGGCAGATTACAGGGCGCTGTGCATGATTCACTGCGAGGAAGATGTCTGACATACCAAATGTATGCATAAGCTGCTGCTGTAGGGGGTTACATCACTTCTGATTGGATGGTTTTAGTCTTTTTTTCCCTTTCCTTTATTAGTTTAAAATGCAGAATTAGTTACTTGCACTGCAGTCTAAGAAGGGAGAGAGAGCTAATGCCTGGTGTTGTGTGCTGAGCTCAGACCCCTGGGAGGAAGCAGCTTTGTGTCCTCACATGCAGGGCACTGCCACCGTGGTGGCTTTCAGTAAGCTGGGTGCTGTGGCATTTGAAACCAAAGCTTTTATGTTATATGGTGACTGTTTGGGTGCTCATTTGTTGCATTTCTATGAAAATTAACAAGTTAGGAGTAAATTTGTCAGTGTGAAGTCAGTTCTATATGTGGTTTTTGTGTTAGTTGAAGTGAAAATGTGAAGAAAACAATTTATCTTCCTTGCTTGCTTACTTAAGTAATCATTCAATTGAGTGCTTGTTTTCTTTATATGGTTCTGATTTCTTTGTGTTCTCCAGAATCAGTTTTAATGTCTACATTCCAAATAGATTTTTTAAAGCTAATGATACTTTGGGAGGAGATGTTTTTAGCTTAAGTTATGAAATTATTGGCATGCCGTTTACCTACCAATTAGATCTTTTGTTAAATTATGATTTCTAGCATCATTTTTCTGTGTGCTGTCATGGTAGACTACATGCCATTGTTTTGTCAGGTCACTCAGAAACAGAAAACTCTTTTTTTCTTTTGCCATATGTGTTTCATGCTTATTAAATCCAACTTATTATAATGTATGCCATGTACAAACCATCTATTTCTCTCTCTAAGTTGGTTTCAGGGTCTGTTGAATAAAAATCTTTGGATCTTTCTTTTGTATCCCTATTTCTTGGTAGTATATATGAAACAAAGATTTCTTAACGAGGAGCAAACCAGTAACGTCTTTAAAGTTCTGCTGAAAGTTAGGGAAATTTCCTTGATAGGAATTTCATTTCCGATGTTGATGAGAGTTTAGGTTTGTGCGCTTGTAGATGAGTGCACCTACACATGCGTGCACGCACACACACTGTGTAAATTGTTTGCAGCTAAGACATTCTCCAACCTGAATGCACTTTGTAACTTTATAACTAAAGTTGAATGATTCTGTGAGAAACAAAACTCTGAAAAATGCGATTTCAGCCCACTTCTAGGAAGTAACTGAGTGGTGCTAGACATGCCTTCACTGAGATGGTGTGAATACTGTGAGGTAGTGTAGGAAAAAGCTATGAATTTGTCTTTCATGACTTAAAAATCAGTAATTGTGTTCTCTCCAATGCAAATGAATTTGGTCTCCTATAGGAATGTTAAAGGAAACAGTATCTCAATTGTATTTTGCTTGTATGTACTACATTGTGTATAGTTGAATTAAATACCAAAAAGGAAAAAAAAAGCCACCCAACCTCAAGCCTTCCAACAAAGGCTTTTGCTACATCAATTTTTAATTTTGTAGCAACAGAAAAGACTTTAAGAGGTTAAAACCACATGGTAGTCTCCTATACCAAGAATTTGTTGAATTAGACATTAATGCCTGCATTTAATTATATAGGTTCCATGTATGAATATGCCATGTATTAAGGAAAAATTTGTATCAAACTGTCAGGTTACTTTTGATTTGGCTTTGAGTTCTATGTATAGTTTCCCATTTTAAAAAAGACAAATAATTCTTTTAATGTGGGTCTAGGTAATGTTAGAGAGAATTACACATTTTTGTGACCTTTAAGAGATAAGTATTAAAATTAAAATAGAAGCCATAAAGAAAAAAAATTGCTTGATAACTCAAGTAATAGCATAGGTTCAAAATTGCACTTTATGTTTTTAAATGATTGGTTATTTGATGTTTTTACATTATTTAGTTAAATATTAAAAACCATTGAAATCTACAAATAAAAATAGATTTTACATACTGCCTGATTTTTCAATTTTCCAAATTCGCATCAATTTTAAACTTTTATAGCAATTTATAAAAGTGTTAAATGACTAAACACCTAAACATTAGTTCTAAAAGGTGATTTGGTGGTACATAATACATTTGCCAAATTGTGTTTTCAAAAACAGTAGTTATTTTTGACTTTTGACTGATTAGGACTGAGTGTAAGATGACCAGTAAAGGGTGGTCTCAGAGTTGTTTTTTATGTTACCTGTTATTATCATTTATATAGAGAAGATGAGAAGATTAGTATATTCAATGCCTTTTATATACAATGATTTAAAGTACAATGTATTAACAAAGAAGAAAAAGAGTTTTAAAAGGACATTAGAAAATTTATAACTAATTGCATACCCAAATTAACATTTCACTATTGTTTTGAGTAAATGTTTATTTTTATGGAGGTTGCTCTGCTTTTTAAGCTGGGGGATGTAAATAATGTGGAAATGTGCATAAAAGGAAAGCAACTTGGGCACAGTTATTAAAAGTCACAAAAGCTATGAAAGTCAGATTTCTACAGGAACTATTTATACATATTTGATACTTTTCAACTTTATAAATACTTGCTTGTTGATTGCTGAATCACTCTTCCAAGTCTGCTAATGAAATCCTCAAAAGTAGATGAGCAATCGGTCAGAGTTGTTAGAGGATATTATTTGAGCTAAGTGTGTCATCTCTGTGATTCAGTGGGGTGTGTTGTGGGGGACAGATGGTATCAAGAGGGGAGGGGAGGAAATCTTTAATTGAGCAACAACTGCTCTGGATTTTAGTCCTGAAAAGGCAAATGAAAATCAATAGGTGTTTGAACCTTGTGGCAAAGGGAATCAAATCCAATGACACATGCTTTGAGTGATTCATAACTTGTAGGAGGTCAGCCTCGTGGAAGCCAGGGCACTGGTACTGCGGTGGCCTCTTCAGTGAGCCTGCTGCTGCTGCAGGGACCGTCCAGTGCGAAAGGGACTCTCCTTCCTTTTTGCGTGGGTGTCCCCTCTCACTGATAGAATTAGCCATATGAGCCTGGGAAGGCTCTGATAATCTCTAATCCATTTTTTAAATGTTAGAAAATTCAAGATTTGAAAGAACATCTTTATTTAGAAATGCTGTACTGGGGAAGGCAACATATTATTTTGCAAAACAAAAGTACTCTGAGAAAAATCAGTTTCATTAGAAGAAGCATAGTATTAATGGTTCCTTTGGAGGATTTTAAAGAAGTTAAATAATACACTTCAAAAATTTTTTTGAAAATTCTATTTACATACTACCGAAGTGTCTTCAGTGTTCTTTTTGGTGTTAAAGAAGAGAGTGTGGGGCTTGGCTAAGCCAATTTTTAAAACCAATTTCCTAAAAGTTTTAGTCAAAAGCATAATCTCTCGAAAGTTATGGTTAATTTCTTAATTTGAAGGATGAGACAGTTCTGAATAAAACATGCCCAAATAATTTATTAGTTAAGGTTTATCCTTTTTACACATAAATTCAAGTTCAAATTAGTTTGGGCAGTCATTTAAAACACTGTTATTGAAGGAAACATAATAGCAAATAAACAAGAAATACCTACCAGTTAATAGTCTTTCCTCCCATTATCACCATTAAAATAAAAAAAATCTTTTACTTTATAATTTGACTTCATGCTTACAGACTTGTAATTTTCATTTGGTGACATGGACTGTATGGGTTCTATTTTGAGCAGCAAAATTGCAGAGTGCTCAAAGCATTATTTTTAAGGTTTTACTTTTCCTGTTTGGATGATGGGCTTTAGTCTGGTCTTTCCATAAAATAGTGAAGAAAAATTATTTTCTTTCACAGACAGATTCTATTGCTTTGGATTCCAAAGAAGAGGGGGACTATAATAACTGTTTCTTCAGTTTGGCTTAAGTTTAACGGCACATTGAGGTGTAGAGTAAGTTGACCAGAGAAAATGAATGCTTTTGCATTAATAGCAGATAATGAAGTCCAAAAGCTCAGCAGCTGTCCATCACTTAATGGACAAACCTGTGGTCCTCACTAAATAATAAGCTTGCAGTTTCGAGATACATTTTGTTTGTTCACTCCTGGATTTCCTGATTATTTATCTGCTCTACACTTTATTTCTTAAAATAAGAACATTTAGGTAGAATTTTTCCATTATGAAAATAAAGAGTTCTGATACATGCTTCAGACTTTCTAATACTTACCTACAAGAAATGCTGTACCTAGTGACCAGGAAAATACATATGGGACCATTGCAGTAAGAATGATATTTTCAATTTTTCTTATTATCATATTAAAAAATGTGTACAAACATGGGAGAATTTGCCTTAGGGGGAAGCTTTGGTTTTTAATTTTTGTTTTAAATGTGATCAGAAAGGCTGTTTCATGATTCCATGTGTTGATGGATAAATAATAGCGTCGTCTCAGGGAGGAAGATGTATTTTTAAGTACCTGCTGCATCTTACATTTATTTATATAGTACTAATGATGTCCCAACCTTTTTCACACATTATTTCATTTATTTCAAATAATAATTATGTGAGATGCAGCAATTAATATTACCTCCCTTTTTTTGAGATGAGGAAACTCATTCTCAGAGAAATGTAATAATTTGCCTAAGGCCACATGGACTTAAATGGTAGAGGTAGGGCTAGAACTTGGTCTTCTGCGTTCCAGTCGTGTTTCACCTACATTTACTTTTTTTAAATTAAATAAATCACCTGAAAGTGTTGTAAGATCCAAAGGGTACCATTCAAGAGTTGTGGAAATAGGTTTGTTTGTGAATGACCCTTTGCAATGATCTTACTCTTATATCAGTCTGCATGATCTGTACTTTGTTACAGATTTCTAGGAAAAAAGTAATGGGAAACAGTGGTAACTAAAAGTTACCAGCAGTATCACCTGCTCCCATCGCCATGGCTGCCCTTAGAAGTTGGGGGTGTGCCTAACTGAGCAGGCTGGGCTTTGTTTTTACGTTGGTGTTTTCAGGGTTGCTTTCCTTGTGTTATGAAATAGGACATTGCCAAGAAAGACGTTTCTTTCAACACCTGAGCCACACAGATCACCCAGGTAGTGCTGGTAAATGAAAGTGCCATGTGGTAAATGGAAGTTTAGGGTGGGTTCTTCAGAGGTTTCAGGCAACCATTGCCAGAGGGCAGAACTGTGTTTCCGTTTAAGTGCTTTCCTGGTGGCTACCAAGTCTTTCTCTAGATTTGGTGTCTCTCTCTGCTTCACTCTCCAGATAGAATGTAGCCTTTGGCCTCTCCTGTGGCAACAGATGGGATAGGTATTAACAGGATGGCATCCATGAAGTTTTCTCAGAGTTCCTCATTAATGAGAGGATCACTCAAAAACATGTAGTAAATAACTGAGCGTGTGAAGTACATCCCATTTCCCCTTAACTGTAAACTTTTTATGTGTTTATCCTCCTGTTTCCTTTAACTTTGGTGTATACTCCTGTTTATGGTAGTGGTGAGGGGAGGGAGGAAGGAATTATCAAGGAAAAAAAATAGGTGAAAGAAGATTATTTCCAACGCCCCAGGCATTCCATTTCTTTAAGTTCCTACAGTTCAGAGTGGGGTATTGCATATTCTGTGGAACTCTGACTCAGAAGATGGGGAAAAGGAAAAAGTGTAACTGGCGTGCTGGGCACTGCACTAGGCCTGCTACATATTTTAGCCTCACAACAGCCTGGAGAGGCCTGTATTTCGTCCCTTTTACAAATAGGACTGTAAAGCTTCAAACTCCAAAGCCACTCCTTCCACCTGACCAAACCTGCTTTTGAGAAGCAGTGGTCGTATTACTCTGGCTATCCACCTAATTCGAATACAGTAGCAGCACCCTAGCGGTGAAGGAGGAAGTTTGCCAGTCTGTACATAGAGTAACTTTGTGTATTTTTCCTAACTCCAATAAGAGACAAAACTTACATATGTACAGAAGAAGATAAGGCACTGAAGTTTAGTGTATTTTTAATGTAGTATAATGGAAAGACAACTAAAAGTGCTAGCCATAATTTGAAGAAGCTTTCTTGAAGTAGTCTTACAAAAGAAGTATTAGTAGTTAAATAAAGATAACATGTTTTTTAAAAATCATTGTGGCTGAAGTTAAGTATAAAAACATATACATATGCAGTATTCGGGTAGTGTCTGTATTTGTGTTTTGGCCCAGATATTTTTTTTTAACTCCTGGAAAAAAAAACACTAAAAGCTTTTTTGTTTAGGACCTAGAATGATGCACAGTTTGACATGCTTTCATTTTTATCTGTATATTTTAAAAATGACTAGGGTTTAGAGAAGGAAAATAAGGGATTCTTGCAAATAACTTTTAATAAAGTGGTTCATCTTAACGACATTAGAAAATTTAAAATCTTTTTGATACATAAAAAAGTCAGTGACAACGCAGAAAGTAGAAAGATTTATATGTTCTTTTTGACATAATAGTTAAACATACAATGCATTCGTGACTTTTTAATTAGTAAACAGGATTTAAGATACAATATTACCAATGAAATGAGTTATACAAGAGTTTTGCTTCTAAGTATAGAGGTGGTGCTTTTTCGGTAATCAAATAATTTTATTAAATTTATTATGAGTTTAAAAATAATGGCTTTTCTCAGTCAAGAACCTCTAATAGAGTTTAAAATATTATCAGAAAAGACACCCTTGTTACCACATTATATCTTCTCTTTACTCTTTTTCTTCAGAAAACCAAGCAAAAAGTATGGATGTGAATGGTGATTCTGTGGACAGGTTAACCTCCAACCAATTCATGAAACAGATGATAATTTGCAAAGCTCATCTGAGGATAGAGGATAGGCTGTTAGTTTTTATGTATATCAAAGAGACCTTTTACTTTAGTCCCTCCTGATCTTTGTGGTTTTAATAATGCATATTTGAAAATGGATGTTTTTCCTTATTATATGGATAAGGTTTTGGAGTAAAATGTTTATGCATCTTTTTTTGAGTCAGGGTGGATGATGAAACAGGTTCACACTGAAAAAATTCAGTTTAGCCCCTTCAATTATTAAGGGAGGAAGGGAAAGAGAGAAGGAGGGAGAGAGGGAAGGGGAAGGGAAAGGAGGGAAGGAGGCAGGCGTCCGTAGAATCGTAGGTGACTGACTGAATTTCTCATGCAGCTCGTGCAGTCTCTCTCTGATTCCAGAGCACATGGGAAAGACTGATACTGATGGTATGTAGAAGCCTGTCAGGGATTCCAGTAGTGGCAGCAGGACTGGGAATCTCACACAAGTTGTTCTTTTCTTTGATGTTTAAAAACTCCAGGAGTATGTGGCTGGCCTGCCCCACAAAAGGTTTTGCATTTCTTTCTATGAGGCCCCACACTGGCCACTTCCCCTCTCTGTTATTCTCCTTCCCCTTTGTAGTTGGATGGTGGCGGGGCAGGGATAGAAGGTGCCTGGTGTGCAGGCCTGCCTCCGCCCGTGCCCCTCGCTGGCTGAGTTTGGGGAAGCCGGGAGGCTTGTGTGTGCTTGCTCAATGTGTTGGAATGTATGGGTTCTGTGGCGTACACACACTCGGCATGGGAAGCAGACATGCGCTCCTTACTGGTTATGGAGTCGAACTTTATAGGTTTTTGTGAATGATTGAAAATTTTGGAAGGATTTTCCCAGTGCTGAAGGGCTTTTGTCCCCCCACCCCCCACAGTGCAATTTGTATTTATTCTTTGTGAAGGGAAAACAAATCTTTTTCATTTTTTTAAATCATTGAAGGATAGGGAAAAAATTGGTGGATGTGTAAATAATCTGGCTTCTTTCTCCTGGATCCAGCTGTGCTCTTTCTCCTTTCTTTTCAAACTGATAGTGATGTCTTCAAATCATGGACACTGAATTTGTAAACTGAGCTTTTTAAAACTCCCTGAGTTGTGTCTTTGTTAAAGATGATGAACTCAAGGCGCTTTAGAAACCAAGTTTTAAGCTCATATTTAAAAGTGTCAGACTTAGTCTCCCCTTTAAGGAATAAAGAACAAACTACTACTTGATTAATATTCTTTAAATTTTTTAGTTAGCATCTTTTAAATTTATTTATTTATTTATTATTTTTTTAAAATATTTTATTTATTTATTTTTAGAGAGGGGAAGAGCAGTAGAAGGAGAGAGAGAAACATCAATGTGTGGTTGCCTCTCATGTGGTCCCCACTGGGGACCTGGCCTGCAACCCAGGCATGTGCCCTGACTGGGAATCGAACCTGCGATGCTTTGGTTTGCAGCCCACACTCAATCCACTGAGCTACGCCAGCCAAGGCTAAATTTATTTTTTTTTTCCACAAAAGATTTGAGACAACAAAGGTTTTGGTGGCTGAATTATTTGAAATGATGTCAGGGATTTAGTTTTATAAGGTACATACGTTTAAAGTGGGCTTTGTTTTAAGGGTTATTAAAGACTGGGAACAGGTGGTTGGTTCTAATGTAATTCTTTCTACATCTTAAGAGGTTTGCCAGGGAAGAGTTAGCTCTTTGGTTCATTGATTTTTATATTAATGGTTTGTATTAATGGTGTCTACTTCAACAGTGATTTCAAAACAATAATTTTGATACTAAAAATGTTTTCTGGCTTTAGTTCATATATAACAGTTATGGTCAAGGTGTTGATATCTGCCTTAAAAATTTCCAGGCCCAAATTCTATCTTTTATTTTCTGTGGTGGTGCTTTTAACAATATGTTCCACAAAGCCTTAGGATTCTGAGGAGATGCCAGATTTATGGGAAGAGAGAGTAGACGCGGTCCACCCAGGGGATCCTGGCTTCCTATCCACCTTTTGGTCAGAAGACAGCTGTGTTCATTCATTGCTGTTTTATATATTGGAGTTTGGTCTAGGATTTGGGGTTTGCTGCTTTGAAAAACAGTTTGAAACTATTACTCCTAAAGTGTATAATTCTAGGCCGTGAGTCCATTCCCTGGTCATTTTCGCAGATCCAAAACTCGCTCTTGAGGAAAGTTTAGACCCCGCCTGTTACTCCTGAATCTACTTCCTTCGAAGGCCTTCCATCTCCTGTGACTTTTCACTTTAGTAACAAATGTTTGCTTTGCCAACTGCATGCCAGACCACTAAATCTTTGGATTTTTCTACAATCAACAGCACAGGATATTTGTCCCTCAGGAACTGTCCAGGGAACTCCTTGGCCTGTGATTGTACTCCAGCTCTTCCAGAGTCATTGAGTCAACGGCCTTTGTTGAGTGTTGGGGTTTCACAGTGAGGAATCTTCAAAATACAGGGTCTGGCACAAATAATGCCCTTTTTTATTGCAAAATCATAAGCATGTAATTCTGTAACATAACACTACCACACTCAAGCACACCATATCACATTTTAGGTGAAATGTTCACATTAAAACTATAAATTATTACACCCAAATTATTACCCTACCATCCACACTCAACCAGGTGTTATGTCTGCTGGACCCTGTTTTTTCAACTGGTTATTATGGATGCCCAACACATCAGAAGGGACGTGAGCCGTGATACTGTAACACACACTTGTTTAGTATCAGTCAGGCCCACTTGCATGAGTCTTGTTCAGAAATGTATCAGTGATTTCCCAACCTGTAACCAAGGACTCTTGGGGCCAGTCCTAAAATTCCTTAGACTTTTGCTTCTGTGTTGTTTAAAGAGTCTCTTGGGTGGTTCTGACGTGGAAGGAGGGAGGCGGGGGGGCAGAGAGAGAGAAGAAAAGGAATGAATCTCCCCTCTTAGCTCTCCCCTCCATGCTCCTGTGCATTCCGCTCTAGCTTCCTGCAGACTGGTCTTCAGAGACTGATGATTTCATGTTGTGGACCCACGTTTTGTAGTTAGACTGTTGTAAGAGGCCACCATGTATTTACAGGGGTCCACACTCAGGTGCCTGCAGATTACGTGAGTGGTGGTGAGGGGGTTCTGTGAAATATAGGACAGGGTAGCTGTCAGTCAGTGCCAGCCAGCTGTTGCCAGGTGGAAATGTAGGGTCAGTGTTCCCAAATCTGATTTTTTAAGAGAAGCCAAATCTCCAAGTTCTTATGTGAAACATTGGCAACAATTCAGAAAATTTTAGGGAATCTGTGAATGCCAAAGAAGATGGGTTGAATCTGGCCTGTGGGTTTCCAATTTACAGTCTCTGCCACAGAAGAGCACGTCTTCTACAAATTACTGTTGAAGATACTCTCCATTATGTTTAGTATTTCTTCCACTTAAGGCTTATCTCTGAGCAAGAGGGAGAAGTCCTCGATAAACTGGATAAACTAGTATGTCTTGTACCTAGTGATGATAGCTTTTCGGGAGCTCAGAATTAAAATCAGGTCTCAGTTGCAGCACCTATCCTTGGTCTAGTTTTCTGGAATAATTATTTTCTCCATTCCGAAGTAACCTGTAGTTTCATCTTCATGTAATGATCTTACTGTGTTTTTGTTACATTCAGCTACCTGAAGTCCTTTTGTAAAACAGAATGTATATTTACTGAATATGCGCCAATCTTAAAAGTTTGTATATAGTATTAATGTTTGTATATAGTATTAATATTTCATGATATATGTTTGTGAGAGAAAGGTACGCCTCTGTTTTCACAGGCGTGGATTACACCTTCTCCAATTAAACCCTGGGCCAACAACTATAGATAATTTTTAAACCATTTCCTAAGAAAATATGATTCTCATATGTCCAGCAAACATTTTTTTAAAACTAAGAACTTGAAGTTCTGCCTGTAAATCAACATATGACATAAGGCAGGTAGTTTTAAAAGCATGGAGTATACTTGGTGGGAAATTCAGTGGTGAAAAACTGCTTTTTAAACATGTTTGGAAAGTGTTTTGGTCATTGTTGCACTTTTTTGTATTCAAGTTGAGGAAATTGAAGGACGTACGGATTTCACTTCTTGGCTTTTGGGTTCACTAAATGCTTAGTAAGGCCAAAATAAATGAAAACTGCCAGTTGCCTCAGATCTTTTAAAAAAACAAAACTACTCTGACAGTTGGAATTAGCATTTTGAAAATTCATCTCTTTGTCCTGTAACTTAACATGCAGAATGAAATAGTTCATTAGTAACTGCTGTAAGCACGTGCCTGCAAGACTTACGGGTAAGCTAGCAAGTCATCTTTGGAAAGGCACAGTCGAGTGGTACATGGGAGCTTAGGGATTCCGGTTTTCTGTTGGCTTCCCTCGTTTGCGATGGATCTAAATGGTTGTCAGTTCCACAGAAGTAGCCAGCTCTTTTCTTTGGATGTCTTGAACAGTAGACATATCTGTTCATTAAATATTTTTGGATGAATTAAAATTCAAGCCATAATAAGGTCTTCATAATTTACTTTTATTTCTTTCCCTCTTTTTCTCTTTTTTTATTTTCAAATGGGGCAGGCAGTGGGAAGAATACTAGTTCAAAGATTTGGCTCCTTTATGGATGGGTTTTTTCAAACTTTTCACTAAATCTTTGGCCTAAGTGGAATAAAACCTTCATGGGCATGTTGGGTATGAAGGTTCTTTAAAACATGAACTGAGCTGCAAAGAGCAGTTGCACGGCGCTGCAAAGTGAGTTTGGAAAGTAAAGATTCAAATTTGGTGGAACCAGAATAGGTTTTGTAAATTAGTCATTTTTAAAAATTTAAGGGTAGGTTAATCTTAGTAGGTTAATCTAATTATTAAATTCAGTATGATTACGTGAAAATATAATTTTCCCTCTAGATATTTCTTTCCATAATCCAAATTGCATAAAAAATCTGGGAACCACAGCAGAAAAACCTATTGAAATAAACAAAAACAGCTATCCCTATTGCAAGATAATGGGCTACAAGAATCATATTCAAGGTGTGTTTTTTTACATAGTAAATTAAATATGACCAGTTTAAGCAGACAGCATTGGTAGTTATTATAAAAAGAAATGCAAGTGTAAAAATGACAGGATTGACTGATGGATAAGATATTTTATAACCAAGGGAGTGTGACTGATCTTAAATGTTAATTGCAAAGCAAGATGCTGTCAGTTGTTTTATATTAGTAATCTGTTGCTGCATAGTAATTGACCCCAAACTTAGCCATTTAAAACAATGAGCCTTCATCATCTCACACATTTTCTGAGGGTCAGGAACGTGGCAGTAGTTTAGCTGGGTTGTTCTAGCTCACCATCTTTTATGACATTGCAGTCAGATTACCATCTGGGACTGCAGTCATCTGAAGGCTCAGCTGGGGCTGGAAGATCTGTTACCAGGCTCGCTCAGACGGTTATTGGCAGGCCTCAGTTTCTATTTCTGGCTGTTGGCTGGAGGTCCCAGTGCCTCACACGTGGGCTTCACCGTAGGTCTGCTCACAGCATGACAGCAGGCGTCCCCGAGTGGGGAATCCCAGTGAGTGTGACACCGCTCTGCCTTGTATGACCCGGTCACTGAGTTGCACATTGGCCTTACTTTGTTTCTTAGCCATGAGATTCAGTGGGAAGGGATTAGTCAAAAGGTGACTCTTAGGAGGATGGGAATCGTTGGGAGCCATCTAGGGTTTAAGTCAATCAGGAAAAGTCAGCAGACCAGAGACTTGGTTGATTTAGGGCTTATGCTGAAAAGAATAATCACCTTCTATTAATATTTATGATCAGCCCATTTGGAGTAAAACTGGAATTCCTTATAAAACAATAGTAATAACAATTATGGATTACCAAATCCTTTTATAAACCTTATTTAATTTTCACAGCCCCTTGTAGGGTGAGGAGTGCAGGTACTACTATCCTTATTTGTAAATTAGGGAACTGAGGCCCAGATTGTTCAAAGTCCTTAGATAGCGTTGCATATTTGGCATTTAACCTGAGTTCCATTTTTATTTTTCTTGTTCACCTTCTTTCCGTTCTTTCCCATAAAGAATGATTTCAGTTACTTCCCCTTTTATAAAACACAGTTAAATTTTTTACCTTTTAGCCTTATCTGAAAGAGCTTGGCTTTTTAATGTCTAATGAAAAACTTAGAAGATTGTTCTTGTATCAATAAAGATGTTTGTCACTTTTCTGCCAGAAGCAAGAGTCCTTTTTGCTATTTTTGTAACTGGGTGAGGTCTGATTTCTCCAGAACTGTGCCATACTGTGGTTAGCAATGGTCTACAAGAGGAAAATATATTTACTCTTCTTTAAAATCACTGGTTTTCTAAGAAATATGCTATTTGCTATAGTAAATCTTTCTCAGGCAAAATGCAGTGTCACTTTGATATCAATCAAGGTGAATTTTTTTTCCTGTTAAAAATATAAAAACATCAGGACCTCAGACCTTTATTATACATTTATTTATTGAAGAAATTTGATAGCATTTTGTAGCTTTCGATGTTAGGCATATCCATGTTGATGTTGAGTGATTCATTCTGTATGAGCATTTTGCCAAACTCTTACAAACCTATCAACTTTTTGCCTATAAAATGTCCTAATTACCTTGACTTCAGTCAAATACAGTATTTTAATAGTAACGTCTTTAAATTGTTTTTGAATCTCAGTGCTTACTTGCATTACATATTCCATTTAACATAATCCATTTAACTTTTTCTCTTAAAGGTTCTGATAACATCATAGTTCAGGGAAGTGAAAATTTATTTTGCTTTGTTTCTTTTTGAACATGTGTAGATGAGAGTTATACCATGTTAGACTCTGTTAGGAATGCCTGCTCTTTAAGAAAGATGCTTTTTACATTGCTTAAAAAACAGTGGGGTACATATAATATTAAAGTTTCTCCTGTCAGAGTGTAACGTGGATGATCCTGCTCCCACCCCTCTCCGTTTTTGTATGCTCAGAGAACGTTGTTGACCTCTCCACAGTTAAACATATTGTTGTATTTTCTCACAAAACAATCAAATGGTTGTATTTCATTCTCTTAAGCAGTTTAAATTTACCTCTTATGATATTGTGTATAATATACACTCCTTTGTTGATAAGTACCCCTCTCTGCTTTTAAAGAAAAGGTAAATTCCAGTTCTATTCTATTACAGTTAGAATTAATGAAATTTCACTATTCAGTGAGCTGTAATCTTGATTCATCTTGATTTTCCAATGCCCTTGAGATGCAAATTGTTAATAGCCTGGTACCATCCTGTTATAGAAGAATTTAGGATGATACCTTCATAACTTTCCCATGACAGACAGTGGTTACAAATTCATCCATTCAAAGGAGAGAGTTCAATTTAAATCAAGGCAGTTCAGGATTACAGAACTGACAGAAAACGAAGACAGTGTTGATCAGATTAATCACAGCATAATAAAATAGAGATACATCTTTTTTAGTACTTTTTTGGTATATATTCACCAAGAATAATCTAATAATAAAGAGTACTTTAATTGAGGGCTATTTAAATTTTTGATCATTAGATACTTGATTCTGTACTTCTCTCTTTTAAAAAAAAGATTTTATTTATTTATTTTTAGAGAGAGGGGAAGGGAGGGAGAGAGGGAGAGAAACATCAATGTGTGGTTGCCTCTCGTGTGCCCCCTACTGGAGACCTGGCCCACAACCCAGGTATGTGCCCTGACTGGGAATCCAATTGGCGACCCTTTGGTTCACAGGTCGGTGCTCAATCCACTGAGCCACACCAGCTCAGGCTGATTCTGTACTACTCTTTAAAGGTAAAATTTAATTATATTTTAGTTGTAAAAGAAGTAATTGTGGATAACTTCTAAGATCGAGCCTAGCAAACTAAAACTGCATTTGTCAGAAATGAGATGATAATTCCAGTGTCCAACTATTAAGTAGAGGAGGCTGCCTGGGAGCTGTGTTCTAGTGGGAGGTGCAGGGCCTGCAGTCTGCCATCCCTGCTACATTGGCACTTCACAGGGTGCTTTCGCCCTTTCACTTTCTGCATTTATTTCAATTCTTCTAACAACAGTGTTTGTAGGTGTTTTCATCCTGAGAAAAGCTTTGACTTGTACGAATTCTCTCTGTCAGGGGTCTTTAGAGATCTAAGCTTCATTGATTGTGTTTCAGTCTGGTTGGTGGAGTGTGTAAGAGGGATTCTTTACCTAGTTGGTACCTAGATGTTGCATCTGCATTTTGAAATTAACTGCACGCCAACTCTCAATTAATTGCCTCAGCTGAATCAACTGTTGAGTGTCAAATAAAGTCCAAATAATTTAAGAAATGTTTTTGAGACTCAGAAAGAACTCAAATTATTCCAACTTGGAAGGGCATTACTTGAGCACTTACTATTTGATTGCCCCAGTGTAGGGTACAGTGGGGTGTCTGCATTAAGTAGCTAGGCTCTGAGAAGTCTTCTCTTCCTACTCTTTCCAAATCTGCAGGAACAAACCATAGGAAAACTGCCTCTCACTCTTACTATCCCAGCACCAGCTTAATGTGTTACCATATTCTGGTTACTCAAGATCACTTCTTAAATGCCTGTGGTGCCTTAAACCTGGAATGGGGTTGTTACTTAGGGAGAAAAAACTGGTGGTCTGATCCTGACCCCCAGGGTTGCATTAGGTTTACCTTCCAGGTATATTTTTTTCATCACTTACTCCTACCTAGGCGTTCAGCAATGCCTGTATGTGAGGTGTTGGGCTAATTGTTGTAAAAAGTTCAAAGGTAGATAATCTACAGTACCTGCCTTCAGCCTGAAAGTTATATTTGTCTGTATTTCCTGATGACTCCCATAATACCCTGAGGCAAGGTGCTCTGGGGCAAGATACACCCTCGTGGGGCAGGGAGTGTGCTGCACTGGTATTGTAAAATTTGTTGTGGACAGTGGGAAAGTGGCAGCTGTGTGGTCCCCTTGAAGATCCTGCTGAAAGGCCCCTCCTGTGTAAGCTCCCCTTAAGTCCTTCTGACCTCCCCCCACCCCACCTGCCCCCAGGTTCTCATAGTTACCTCAGCTGTCATGGTCTGACTCCATAGTCACTTGTGTGCACAGCAGTCCTGTCTGATAGTCTATCTCTTCATTGTTCTCGGAAGGAAAGAATAACTTCCTCGTGGTGTGTGCCCAGCTGTTATATGGGAGGGGCTTACTAATGGCTGTAACTACAGTTCTCAGGGAGTGATGCATTCTGGTAAACTACATTACCTGTTTTAATTGATGGTTAAGCAGAAAATCCTTTTCTTTGGCTCACACTGTTGAAAATTGTTCCAAAATCTTAGAGCACTCCATATCAAGGAGTAATTTAATATATTTTTAATGACATTAATTTAAAATAGCTCAGTATTCAGCTAGAGAAAGTGCAGGGCAGTGGTTCTCAGGGTGGCCCTTGGGCCATCAGCATCACCTGGCAACTTGTTAGAAATGCAGACTTTTTAAAACCCTGCCTCAGACTTAGTGAATCAGAAATTCCCAGCTGAGACCCAACAATTTGTGTTTTAACAGGACCTTTAGATGATTCTAATGTACTCTCAAGTTCAAGAGCCACTGGTATAGGGCAACTGTTCTGAGTCCTGGATGAACATTATAATTACTTGGAGAACTTTAAAAAAATGCAGAACCTGAGTGCACCTCCAGAAATTCTGATTTGGTCAGTCTGGGGTGGCTCTGGGGTGGGGTCAAATGTAGCTATTTCTTAAGTTTCCTCATGTGGTGCTGAAGTGTGGCCAGAGTTGAGAACCACTGATGTAGGGGGTAGAACAGGAATTTGGGACTTATTTTACATTATTATCTGCAGCTTGCTTAAAAAAATAAATCCAAAATAATGCTTTTTTTCCTAAAAGTTGGATAAAGAAAAACTTACTTTTATATTTTGCTTAATCAGGTTTTACTGTGCAGGCAGTTCCCACTTTTTGTGGCATGGCATTAATAAAACCTCTCCCATAAAAGTAGGTGTTTCAAAGCCAGTGGTATTTCCCACAGGAACAATGTCATATTTGGGTATTAACTCCCTGATCAAGGTCTTGGCATCAAATAAATCATAGATGGGACCAATACAGTGTCATAAAGTCAACAACAAATATTCTAAGTCTCCATGGCCATTAAAATAATAAAGTTATGCTCCAAGTCCAATAAAATCAGCATAAATGTAGTGCACAACTTAATACCTCCCCAAGGGGTCTCTGTGCTGTATAAAAATGCATGTGGTCATAGGAAACACAATTTCCTGAATCTTATGTAATTAGTATTAATTAACACTGTTTGCACTCAGAATTTGGAGAGGAAAGATTTGAATAGTGTAAGTCTTTTAAAATGTCCAAGAAGGTATTGAATGCAGGAAGCCTTTCCCCCGCAGTAGGCTTCTTAGGAGTGAGCCTGGAGGTGAAGGGAGAAACACTGGAACCCAGTCACTCACTGTCTGCAGGTGTCAGAGGTGGTAATATGCGTGTGTCTGCTGAAGAAAAGCATCTTTTGTTGAAAAGACTAATCTAAGATTTCTCCTTTTGGCTTTAGTTTCTTCAAAATTCTGCCTATCAGCAGAAATAAAGGTAAGAGAATGTATGATCTGTATACTTCACACTTGACCAAAAGGGCGTAAGTTAATTGTTAAATTATTAGGACCTGCTTTTATTTTTATCATTTTATTTTATTTATTTGTTTTTAGAGAGAGGGGAAGAAGGGAGGGGGAAAGAGGGAGAAAGAGCAGAAGAGAAGAAACAGCAATGTGTGATTGCCTTTCCTGTGCCCAACCGGTGACCCTTTGATTCACAGGCCAGCACTCAATCCACAGAGCCACACCAGCTGGGGCAGATCCCACTTTTAAAGAGAGGAACTTCAGATGTTTTCTTTGGGGTGGCAAAGTTGTCGTAGACTTGTGAGAGCATAGGCAAATGGTATAATGGAAGGAGCACTGGACTTGGGATGAGAAGACCCAGTCCATCCTGGCTGGGCTCCTAACCTCCAGTGCAGCTCTTAACAGCACAGTTCTCTGAGCCTCCATCTCCTTTCCTGACGTGAGCCTGAACACACCTAACTCACAGGATTGTAAGGATTGAATAGGTTAATATAGATCATTGTACCCTGCATAGGAATCTTATCCATAGAAGTTTCTTTAAGTAGTTGAAATACTGATTGGTGAAACAGACATGAGGAATTCTTTCGGTATCTTGCCCTTCTTGCCCCAGGAGTAGAAAGCCTGCTTTGTGGAGGGTACTAAAGCACATAGAGTTCTGGGAAGCTGGGGGAGACATTCCTGGGACAGAGATTAATATCTACAGTCCGGGTTGTTAGGAAAGGCCCAAGAGTGGCTGGGGTTTAGAGTGTGTTGTTGTTGCCTCACCTGTAGCCAGGCCTGCGTTTGGACTCAGAATGCATTGTCAGTTGGGGATCTTGGTATGTTGCTCAGTAACTGAAGTGTTGTTAGGACCAAACTATTGCAGCAAACTTTTCTTGGCAGGGATGTCCTGTTGATACTGAGCTCAGTGTGCATATAATAGTTTTATATCAAGTGCCATAAAATAACCGCAAGTTCACAGTGACTCAGATCATACAGGTACTGCACTAGAAATTCTAAGGCAATTACCATATAAATGTACTACTAGAGAAAATTATTGCCTATTATATTAAATTAGTCTCTGTGATTTTTTTTTTTTCCTAGCTTAGGAGTTTTTCTCATTGCCCCCGAAACTCTTGTCTCAAACATACACTAAGTTCTTTTAACTGGAAACAGTTCTTTAAGCTCTAATATGCTTGGTAATTCAAACAGAAATGAAATAAGAAATTATTAAGGAATATAGTAATCCTCTAAGAAACTTTTTCCATAGATTCATAGAACCCACAGAAACCCAGATAATCCTTTACGGAATATCTAGATCACTCTCTCCTCTGTGGAAATTCATGCCCGGAGAAGTCAAAAAGCTTGTCCACTGTTACATAGGACATTTAATACAAAGCCATCCTCCTCATTCATTGCTCTACTTTTTCCTCTACCTTACACAGCCTCTAAAATCTTTCTCATAAAATTTGTTTTTTTAAGAGTTAAGCTTTTTAAAAAAAATTTTTTTAAGACAGAGTGGAAGGGAGGGAGAAAGAGAGGGAGAGAAACAGCAGTGTCTGGTTGTCTCTCCCATGCCCCCTACTGAGGACCTGGCCCACAACCCTGGCATGTGCCCTGACTGGGAATCGAACCACTGACCCCTTGGTTCATAGGCTGGCGCTCAGTCCACTGAGCCACACAAGCCAGGGCTCATAAACTTTGTTTTTAAGTGAAGCTAAGTTCAGGAACAAAACATTCAAAATTTTTCATTATTTTTAGAATTAACCAGGACGATTTTTTTATTTACTTCAAGACACATTTTGAAATTGCACTGATACACCATGTGATCGAGCAGTTTCCTTCTGGGTATATCTGTATACTCAAAATTAATGAAATAGGGATTCAAAAGGGTATTTGTACGCACATTTTCATAGCAGCAGTATTCACAATAGTAAAAATGTGGAAGCAGCTCAAATGTCCATCATTGGGAGTGATACAAACAAAATGTGGTGTATTCATACAATGGAATATATTATTTGGCCCTTAAAAGGAAAGAGCCCTGGCCGGTGTAGCTCAGTTGGTTGGAGTGTTATCCCATAACCTAAAGGTTGCAGGTTCACTTCCCAGTCAGGGCACATACCTGGGTTGTGGTTTCAATCGCCTGACAGGGCTCATATGGGAGGTGACCAATCGATGCTCCTCTTTCGCATCAATGATTCTCTCTCTCCCTTCCTCTCTCTCTAAAAGGAATGAAAAAATGTCCTCAGGTGAGGATAAAAAGTAAATAAAATACAATGAAGGAAATTCTGAAACATGCTGCAATATGGATGAACCTTAAAGACTATGCTAAATAAGATAAGCCAGTCAAAAAAAAATACTGTATGACTTCACTTATAGGAAGCATCTAGAGTAGTCAGATTTATAGAGGCAGGAAGTAGAACGTTGGTTGCCAGGGACGGGGGAATTAGTGCTCCAGTAGGTAGAGTTTCAGCATGGGAAGATGGAAAGTTGTAGAGATGGATGGTGGTGATGGTTGCACACAGTGTGACCATACTTAATATTACTGAGCTATATACTTAAAAGTAGTTAAATTGGTAAATTTTATGTTATGTATATTTTATAATAAA
Source organism: Trachops cirrhosus (assembly GCA_028533065.1). Taxonomy (NCBI): domain Eukaryota; kingdom Metazoa; phylum Chordata; class Mammalia; order Chiroptera; family Phyllostomidae; genus Trachops; species Trachops cirrhosus. The sequence continues at coordinate 151,731,263 of CM052539.1, forward strand.
AGAGCTAGAAAAAAAGAAGTGACTGTGAAATAAAGCCAAGACTTTCAACAAAACACACCAGTAGGAAGGAAACTCTGACTGCTCATGAACGCGGATGAGCCCGTCAGGTCCAGTGGAGGGAGTGCTGACCAGGGCTCCAGTTCTGGCCCTGACAGCCAGCTCTGTGACCCTCCCATCTGAACTTTAGTTTTTGTATCAGTGAAGTGAGGATGCTGATGGGTTCATCTTCAGTCTTCCTGCCTGCTCTAGAATTCCGAGTCTTCAGGTCCTTAGCAGAGAAGTACGTGTTTAGGAACCACTGCCTGTGTGAGGATAAGGAGCCAGGCACACCTTCAGTATGAGGGCAGACCAGTTCTGCAGAACGTGTTCTGACCAACGCTTGTCTGGGGCTTGTCTGAAAATCTGGTAAGCATTTTAATCTGTCCGTCCTGCCTGCTGCTCTCTATGCTGGACCGGAACTCTGCAGAGCTGTTGGGTTCCAGAGCTGTATTTTAGGGTCCTGAACCTGCTTTGACATCAGGCCCAGAGACAGGAACTATTCCTTGAGGTGCTTTTGACTGAGCGATTGTGGCATTAGAAATCAGTTTCTTTATCACTGTTTCAAGGATGGGACTGTTCCTTCCAAGTTATTTGTATTTTCAGTAATCTGTTGAAAAGGTTCTCTCTTACCCGAGCTATATTTAAAAGTTGTTTCTTTTTTGGCTTTGGAGCAAGTAGTTTGGTACCAAGTTAATACTTCCCTTTAGGTTTCACAAGTCGGCTCGTGTTTACAGGGTTTTGCTTTTATTAAGCACACAGACTGATTGACGGGCTGAGGCTTACCTTTACCACACTCTGAATGCCATGTGTGGGCAGCATGCAGATACATGGGGTAAGAGGAGATACAGACAGCCTGGCATGAAACATACAGGCTGTTAACTAGGCTAGTTGCTTTATGTGGATTATTGCCCATCTCTCAACGGCCCTGTGAGGCAAGTGGTGGCAACTTCACTCCTCACAAGAGGAGACTGAAGTTCAGGGAGATTTCCACTCTCCCAAGGCCACCAGTGAGAAAGGTAACAAACCTTAGATTCAAACTTAACATCCATCTGACTACAACGCTTGTGTGTAGTCTTGTCTGCCATACCACTCTTCTCAGTATAGGAACGCATGTCACCATGCTGTTTGAAAATTTAGAACAACTGAAAGATTATCTCTAATTCAAGAAGGCTGTAATAGGATCACTAGCTGACCTGGTTTGTAATTTTCCCCCTTATACTGCTGAGATCTGAACAATTTGGTAACGTTTGAGCCCTGTTTGTGATACCCCTGACTAAAGAGCCAAACAGTTCCTCTTTTGCTCTTGTGAGTTGGGACAATAGGATGTTCTAGCTGGGATTGAGGAGGAAGAGCTGTGGGCTGCTTATGACAGGGTCTTAGGTGGTTCAGGATCTGTCAGTTGGAGTATGATGCTACTGGTCCTTCAGGGGTGCTGTGGGGTGACCAGACACTCTCCTCGTTTTGTTTGCACCTGTGTGGTTCTAAGTGGTCGTGGCTCTTAATCTGTTTTTAACCTCTACTCTAACTCTAGTTTATTATGGGATAGGGCTTGGAGTGTATTGTTTCTTCTTATTCCACTCAGCCATTCACTTAGACTTTAGCAAGTCCAGAGATGAAACAGAAAGAATACTACTTGGTATTACTAATTGAGGGTGTGTCCTCTTTGTGTGTCCCTTTCCCTCTATTATTTCCTGAGGCTAATGTGGTATCTGACACATAATTGGTGTTCCCTGTGTGAATGAATGGAAAGATGGAAGAACTTACAGTTTTATCTATATTCTTTGATAACATCTGTGCTAAAAGAATGCATATGCAATATCTCTCTCTCTTTTTTTTTAACTTTTGTATTGGGGAGAATACCAAATTGAGTATTCAGGTACTCGATTCCAAAATTAGGCTTTTTTTCTCTTTATCAGCTGTGTCAGGAGGGGATCATAATTTGGTATTATCTGAAACCAATAAATGATGATTTGCTTTTTAATAGGATTGACTATAATTTGATGAGTGACTTGTCTGTGTTCATTATTCAAGCAGATGCAGAAATAGCAACGTCTTCACTGAGGTGAAATTCAGTATGGGAAGGTGCATCTGGGTTTAATGAGGTTCAGAATGAAAGATGCAGCCATTCCCGTCTTCAAATGCTCGAATGATCCGTAGCATCTGTAGGAATAGCACAGCTTCTCTTATTTTCCCATCCCAGGAGAACGAGCCCCCATTGTCAGAGCCGCTCTGCTCTTTCCCTCCACCTCCGCCTGGGCAAAGCTCTGAGGGAGAGAAGGAGAATTAGGAACGTGGATGCTTGTTCCTGGAACTGTCGCATCCCTGTTAGAATTTCTGTAGAAACAGGAAACAATGTTATGGGAATAATAGGTTGAATGATACTATCAGCTTTGAATGTCTAATTAGGACACTTAAGTGCATTTAGAAGTCACCATTTTATTAAGTTTTCTGTGATTTTCTCCTCTCCCTTCTTCCTACTTTTACAGTCCTACTGATGATGAACCTCCAGGTGGGGGAGTAGGTCCTATCCGAGCTGGGCCCCCAGGCAATGCCAGTTCGCTCTGATACACACCTTGGGTAGAGGCTCCGTCGTCTTTGTGTGACAGCAGCTACTAGTCCAGAGCCTGGCACAGAGGATGCGTGCCCCCCACAAACTTGCTGGATTAGTTTGAATTTAAGGAAGAGAAAGAGGAACTTCTGCATTCTCTATTTTCATTCTTGTCAGCTTCTCGAGAACTTTCATCAGTGCTAGAAGTAGGATGTGCAGTTGGATTTATTTATTCGTCTCTTTATTTACTCATTCACCAAACATGTATTGATCCCCTGTGATGTGCCAGACACTAGCAGGCCCTAAAAGCATAGCAGGGCACCGGTACAGTTCCACCGCCTGCTCCCCTGGAGCTTACAGTCCTGCAGGAAAAAGGACCATCGCCAGGAGAGCGCTGACCACCAGGTCTGGGCTGGAGCTGTTCTCTGGAAACCGCTGCTGCTTTAGATGCTGCTTTAGAAATGTGCAGACTGACTTGGGATTAACCTGTGTCTCATGGCAGAATCGCTTTCCTCGCCTTAACTATCAGTGATGAAAAAGGGACTTTTACAGTTATTCAGAACTGTCCTTAAAATAGTGAAAAATGTTATGTGGGCAGTTTGTCTTTACCCAGTCTTTGGTGAGAGCAATTTTTATTTATCTTCTTTTTAAATAAAGTCTGAAATAATAACCTTAGATATCTAAGAAATAACCTTTTTCAAGTATTCTGCTTGTATATTAATTTTCTGAGTTTTAAGGCAAATCATCAGTTTTTCTTGTGCCCGGTGACTAATTTAGCTGCATATTGCTTCTGTTCATATCCCCCCAATCTTAGGTGAAATTGAGATTTACTGGTGAATGGCTTCAGCTAGTTTCATATGGGAAAAAATCATTAAAATCATAGGAAGAGGGTCTGGAACGAAACCCGCAATATCTCTGAGGTATGCCTGTACAGATAACTAGGATCAGCAAGAAGAGAGAACCCGGGGTGTCCACCTCTCCACCATCACACAGAGAGATTTTCGCACAGCAAAGGAAACCATCCACAAAATGAAAAGACAGCCCATTGAATGGGACAGCGTATTTGCCAATGATACATTTGGTAAGGAGTGAATATCCAAAATTTATGAGGAACTTATAACTCCCCTCCCCACTAAAAAGAAAACAATCCAATTAAAAAATGGGCAAAGGGCCTGAGTAGACACTTTCCCAAGGGGAACATACAGATGGCCAGTAGACATATGAAAGGGTGCTCAACGTCACTGGTCATCGGGGAAGTGCAGATCACCTCACAATGTCAGAATGGCCATCATCAGTAAATCAATACACAGCAAGTGCTGGTGAGGATGTGGAGAAAGGGGAACAGTGCACTGGGAATGCAGACTGGTGCAGCCACTGTGGAAAGCATATGGAGATACATCAAAGAATTAAAAATGGAACTGCCTTAGGGCTCAGTGATTCTGCTTCTGGGAATATGTCTGAAGAGACCCAAAACACTAATTTGAAAGAACATAAGCATCCCTATTGTCATTGCAGAATTATTTACAATAGCCAAGATTTGGGAGCAGCCAAGTGCCTGTCAGTAGATGAGTGGATAAAAAAAGTTGTGGTACAGCCCTGGCTGGTGTACTGAGTGGATTGAGCACTGGCCTGGGAACCAAAGGGTTGCTGGTTCCCAGTAGGGGGCACATGAGGGACAACCACACATTGATGTTTCTCTTCTCCTCTTTCTCCCTTCACCTCTCTCTAAAAATAAATAAAAATCTTTAAAAAAAAAAAGCTGTGGTACACTTACACAATGGAATACTATTTGGCTGTGAAAAAAGAAGAGGAGGGAAATCTTAACCTTTTGCAACAGTGTGGATGGACCTGGGGAGTCTTATGCTAAGTGAAATAAGCCAGTCAGAGAAAGACAAACACCGTATGATTTCACTTATATGTGGAATCTAATGAACAAAATAAACTAATAAACAAAATAGAAACAGACTCATAGACACAGAACAGACAGCTGTCAGAGGGGAGGGGGTCGGGAGTTGGGTGAAAACAGTGAAGGGATTAAGCAAAAAAAATTTAAAAGCCTAACTCACTGACACAGACAACAGTATGGTGATTACCAGAGGGACAGGGAGTGAGGGGAGATAGAAGAAGATAATCGAGGGGGGTGTGAGGAGGGGAGGTGAATGGTGATGGAGACTTGACTTGGGGTGGTGAACACAATACAATATACAGATGATGTATTTTAGAATTGTACACCTGAAACCTATATAATTTTATTAACTAATGTCACACCAATAAATTCAATAAAAAATAAATCATAGGGAGAAAAGGTAAGAAAATGATACAAAATCAACAAGATAAAGGGTGATTGGCCTGGTGGCTGGGTTGGAAAAAAGTGAAATTTTTTTTCTTGATATCCTCTTGGTGATACAAGATTTTACAGGAGCTATTTGAAGGGATTATGTTCTTCACCATTCTCTTAAAGCTCTTTGTTATGTATAGCCCCAATTCCTGTCACTTTTCCACACCTGTTGTTGGCTGCTCTATAAAATGTCAAGGGGGTTTCCTGATAAAAATAATTCTACTTAGTGGTTTGGGGGAAGCTCACTTCTCTCTGAAAACAAAAATGCTTGAAAAGTATCAAACCTGCCTGTTTGAGGGATTGGAACACACCTGGTGCACAGAGGTTCAAACTCGTTTCTCAGAAGACACCTTGAGGTGGAGGAAGGATGAGGAGCCGGTCCAGGGTGAGCTGAGGCGCTGGTTACTTTCAACCTGCTTTCTCTGGGTGACACAATCATTTTATCCTTCCAGGTCAATCAATAGCCTCAGCCCTGCATTAAGAATTTTGGTCACAAGTAACAGAAGTTCACTTCATCTAGCTTAAGCAAAAGCTGGGGTGGGGAGTGCAGTGATTTTTTTTTTCCTTAACCAAACTGCCGGATGACCTGGATGGAGCAGGCTATACAAACGTTCAGAACCAGGGGCTTGAACGCAGTGGTTTGGCTACTCCACTCTTTTTCTCCAACCATTGTCTTTGAGTGCTGGTTTCATGTTTCTCTTTCTGAAGATGGACTTTCCATGGGTGGTAGTGCCATGGTCAGTGCCAGTCTGTGGATGTCTTTACCACCTGTGGTCTGGCAGAAAACTGGGTCCTCTGCCTGCCCCCACCCCTGCCCCCCGTTTAAATTAGAAAAATCCCAGGGAAGACATCTGGTTAGCCTGGCCTAGGTCGCGTGGCTGTGACAGTTGCGATGGCCAAGCGGATGAGGTACTCTAGGCTTGGCCTGTGTCGCAAGCCCAGGGAGGTCACAGGCATTGCCCTGAGGGAATGGTTATACACAGGAGCCATAGCAGTTGTTTGCGTTTTGCAGTCCATGTGGGACTCCGTTCAACAACTGGTTGAAATTCTTTCCCTAACTCACTGAAAATCTTTTGAAGTCTCTTTTTGTTGTTTTGCCAAATTGTGGACTTCATATCCCACTAAACTTTAGGTTCCTCTTTCATTTTACTCTCTGTTTTTGTAGAACAACACACTAGCATCCTGTGCTGTAGTATGATCTTGAGAATTATGGTTGGTTGACTGAATGAATACCACTGGAATAACTATATTGAGTCATGAAATCATAAAATTTGAGCAATGAAGGAGAATCGTGATTCTATCTGCCTTCAGTAGTTTTCCAGATATTATGGGGTCTCCTAAACACAACCCAGAGGGTGAGTAGTTCTTTGCATGTCTAAATATTGGGCCCTATTCTAGAAATAGACATGAGTGGTCCTTGGACCTTACATTTATCTAAAGAAAAATCTTAACTGTAATCCAAATTTCTTTGCTGTTTGGCTGAAATCATATCAGTTTAGAGTTTATCTTTTAAGAGCGGGCCAGTCTGTGGAGGGATCTGAAGCTCTGTTTGTCAATATGTATCTTTGAATAATTGTTTAAGAAGCAAAATAAGTTATTTGTGACTGATGCTTGTTTAGCAGATAAAATCTTTGGCAGTATGGAATCTGTGGAAGAAAATAAAGAAAAGGAGTGCTTGGTGGTGAGAATGACAAAGAGCTCAGTCCTTTAAAGCCACAGACTAGGACTGAAATCTCAGTGCTGCAACCGCTAGCCTTGTAGCTCTGGCAAGTTGTGAAAGCTCCTGTAGACTCCCATTCTTCAGCTATAAAATGTCTTCATTTATCTACTTTATATGGTTTTTTACTGAGTATTATGTGAAAGTTAAACAGTTAATTTAACAAATTTTTATCGTGTTACAGTACACGTAACATAAAATTTATCACCTTAACGTCTTTCAGTGTACATACAGTTCAGTGGTATTCAGCCCATTCATGTCACTGTGCCACTATCACCACCATCCTCTCCAGAATGCTTTGTCTCACAGAACTGAAACTGTGCCCATTAAACAGTAACTCCCCCTTCCTCTCCACTCAGGGTCTGGCAACCGCTGTTCTACAAACAATTATTTTTTTTGTAAATGGTAAGATCTCAAAAAACGTTAGCTGCTAACCCTCTAAATCAGGAGTCAGCAAACTCTTAACGCACAGGCCTGTTTTGGTATAGGGTACCTTTGAACTAAGAAAGATTTTTGTGTTTCTAAAGGGTTGTAAAACAAAACAAAAAATAAGGAGGAAGAGACAGTATGTAGCACATAAAACCTAAAATATTTACTATGGAGTCCTTTAAGAATTTGATTTCAAAGATGGAGGTATAGGTAGACACACTGTGCCTCCTCCCACCACCAAAATAAGGACAACAACAACTTAGAAACAAAATAACAACCAGTACTGACAGAAAATTGAACTGTATGGAAGTCGGACAAGCAAGGAGTTAAAATAGACACATTCATCCAGACCAGTAGGCGGGGCGGAGTTGGACAGTTGGGCGGAGGGGTCACCGCAAAAAAAGTGGTGGCACCAGGCACACAAGGCAGCAGCTGACAAACCCCAGGCACATAAGATGGCAGAGGGCAGACCCTGGGTGTGCTGGTGGCGGCTGGCAGACCCAGCGAGGTGGCGATTGTGAAGCAGGGCACGGCGCACAAGGTGGCTGGCTGACCAGGCAGTCCCATATTCGTGTGCAGATAAACCAGGTGAAACTGGGGAGTGAGACAGATCGCACAACTCAAGGTTCCAGCACTGGGAAATAAAGCCTCAAAACACCGATTGAAAACACCTGTGGGGGTTGAGGTGCCAGGAGAGACTCCCAGCCTCACAAAAGAGGTCCTTGGAGAGACCCACAGCGTCCTAGAACATACACAAGCCCACCCACATGGGAATCAGCACCAGAAAGACCCAGTTTGCTTGGAGGAAGCGGCAGAAGGGACTGAAATCTGACAGAGTGTGGAGGAAGTGCCATTGTTCCCTCTTGGACCCCAGCCCCACATACAGCGTCACAACCCAGCAACTGGGTTGCCCCACCCTGGTGAACACCTAAGACTCTGCCCCTCATATGTAACAGGTGCCACAAGACAAAAAAAAAAAAAAGGCCCAAGCAGAAGAACAGATCAATGTTATAGAGCAAATACAACTAAGTGACCAAGAGATAGCCCACCTATCAGATACATAGTTCAAAGCACTGGTGATCAGGATGCTCACAGAATTGGTTGAATTTGGTCACAAATTAGATGAAAAAATGAAGGCTGCGCTAAATGAAATGAAGGGAAATGCACAAGGAACCAATAGTGAAAACTGGGACTCAAATCAATGGAGTGGACCAGAAGGAAGAAAGAAACAACCACGCAGAAAAGAACAACGCAACAAGAATGCAAAAAAATGAGGAGAGGCTTAGGAACCTCCAGGACATCTTTAAACATTCCAACATCCGAATTGTAGGGGTACCAGAAGGGGAAGAGGAAGAACAACAAGTGGAAAAGTTATTGGAACAAATAATAAAGGAGAACTTCCCCAATCTGGCAAAGGAAATAGACTTC
>CM052539.1:151740261-151765124 GCA_028533065.1 Trachops cirrhosus
TCTATCCAGCAAAGCTTTCATTTAGAATGGAAGGGCAGATCAAGTGCTTCTCAGATAAGGTCAAGTTAAAGGAGTTCATCATCACCAAGCCCTTATTATATGAAATGTTAAAGGGACTTATCTAAGAAAAAGAAGATCAAAAACAGGTGTAGTAAAATGACAGCAAACTCACAATTATTAATAACCACACCTAAAACAAAAACAAAAACAAACCAAGCAAACAACTAGAACAGGAACAGAACCACAGAAATGAAGATCACATGGAGGGTTAGCAACAGAGGAGTGGGAGGAAGAGAGAGGGAGTGGGGAAAGAGAGAATAAGTAGCATAGATGGTAGGTAGGAAATAGACGGGGAGGGTAAGAATAGTATGGGAAAGGTAGAAGCTAAAGAACTTATGACACATGGACATGAACTAAAGTGGGGGAATGTGGGTGGGAGAGGGTATACAGAGTGGAGGGGAGTGAAGGGGGGAAATGGGACAACTGTGATAGCATAATCAATAAAATATATTTTTTTAAAAAGGAGGAAATCGAACCCTTATCCTTATGGTGGCTAAAAGTTTGTACCTGGGATATCTTGGCAAATCTTAGCAAAGTTTTTTTGGGAGGGGAAGGGAGGGAGAAAGAGGGAGAGAAACATCAGGTGTAACCACACACCCTCTCACACACCCTCTACTGGGGACCCAGCCTGCAAACCAGGAATGTGCCCTAGACTGGGAATCAAACTGGCAAATCCTTTGATTTGCAGGTTGGCACTTAATCCACTGAGCCTTACCACCCAGGGCAAATCTTAGCAAATGTTGATGCTTTGTAAGTATTTGCCAAATAAAATTTTATAAAGATTTATAAGGTTAAAGTTTTTTTTATTTCAGAAAGTGTGTGTGTGTGCATATGTGTGTGTACATACCCTTCAGATATCTATGGGACTTAAGTGAACATCTGCCCTAGACCATGAATCCTCAGTGAGTCCATGTTGCCCCTAAGGGAGCGAAATTTGTTCTTGGTGGGGAACAGTGTGACATCTCAGATCAGGGATGTCAAACTCATTTTCACCAGCGACCATATCAGCCTCAAAGGGCCAAATGTAATTGCAACTCCTTAAAGTTAAAGTTACATTTATACAGTCCTAAAATTATTTCAGCCCTTTGAAGGCAACCGTGAGGCTGATGTGGCCCCCGGTGAAAATGAGTTTGATACCCCTGTCTTAGATATTGTAATGATTTGGAGCTTTTCAAAGAACCACAGTACATAAACAGATTGTATAGTATATCAAAATTAAAATTTTATTTTAATACTCTGGTATTAAAATTTCTTGTAGTGTGGCAATTAGAACAAATAATCTACTTAGGCTTGTTAGGAGCAATAATGAAAAAATATTTGAGAACCACAGTTCTGCCCAAGACTGAATTCTGGAAGGCAGGGCATGTGTCTTATTAGTCTCTGAATATACTAGCATTTAGGAGAGGATCTAGAACATTTTCTTCAGTGGTTAAATTTGTTACAGCATAGTTGAATGAAAGAAACCTCTGATCTAGTTCAGTGACCCATTCAATCTAGAAATTGCTTTCACAGCACACTCTACAGCCCTGGGAAATTTTTTTTAATTCTTTTTTTACCTTTAAGAAGTTTGCTTGTTAGACTAGGATTCTTATTTTTTTCTTACACTTGTTATTGACACAATAAAATGAGTGTAGGTGTTGGCGTATAAAGACTTTTAATCCTAAACCTCTGTGTGAGGCTCCTCACAGTCTTGTCCACTGTAAATTGAAAACGCAGGTGTATCGTTATTTTACCTAAAAAAAATAAAGTTGGGTTTAGAATATACACATTTTGATAGCAGGCCACTGAATGTCAGGACCTTACGTTATCCTGATGTCACCTCACAGGCAAGGCTTGTGTCTTACGTACCCTTGTATTCCCGAGCACATAGCAGGTGGTTAGTTGAACGTGTTTCTGGTGCCGGCTGCACTGGTGATATTTCTGCATGTCTCATTGTACCTTGGAGTTCTTTCTCCTAGCAGTTTTTCTTTACCCCAACTTGTTCTCACTCAAAGACCCACTCCTGTAGATACAGTCACACCACCGCCCGTTACTCCCTAGTACCAGTCATTCTCCCCACTACTGTGGCAGGATTTGATGACGATAAATAGCAGGGGATTGTTCGAGCAGCATTCACGGCACAGGGACAGGGGAAGTCTCCGGGAACAGCCTAGAGATCCAACAGGCCAGTGTTCCTCAAACAGTTTTAGCAGCATTTCCCTAGGGATTGGGAAGTGTCCACCAAAGTGGACACAAAACTCTCTGAACATAACACTTGTCTTCTGCTAACATATCTGTGTTTCTGGTGATGCATCCCACCACATAGTTGTTTGCCCTAATATTAAAATAGTCAAAATATTTTAAAACTTTACATGGAATTGCTGTTCCTTGAGAAGGAACTGCATTCATTCTGTACCCTGAGCCCACCAGTGTGAATCCCCAGGAAGACTTATACATGCGTCATAGACAGGGAGCATAGCTGGGCTATTGTTTGGCACAAACAGATTTACCCACTTTGGTCAATCAGATCTTGGAAGTTGAGGTGTTTTTACATAAAGTGACAAAAACCAAGAACCTGGTGCAGAAGCAGTGGCCTGTAGTTAGAGGGACAAAGTGACAGGTTTATGTCCTTGAGTTTCTAATCATCTGCTGGTTTGAATCTCTGGGAACTCTTTGTCCTGCCCTTAAGGATGAGAACTCCATTTGCTGACCTTGGCAATCACAGCAGCCCTGGGGCTCCCCACCACCCCTCCCCCCACCTTAAGTTCTCCCCCTGTGCAGAGCCCTGTGAAGCCCTGGAGGGGCCTGGAGAGGAGCATGTGCTCCTCGCTGAGCCCCAGGGTGAAACCGGGCCTTCCATGTCCATCCCAGAACAGAGGCTGTTTTCAGTGAGAGTCCAAATGTTCAGAGACCTACATATGTGAGGAGCACATTTACTTTTCTTGCTGTTCGTGGAGCAAGAGGGTCCTTTCTTGGTTTACAAGTATCTCACGTGTTTCAGATATGAATCACATATAAACAACCTTTAAGCTGACCATTACCCTTTTATCCATAAACCTTCCTAAGTGGCCTAGTTTTACCATGACATTTTAGTGGAATTAAACTTGAACCAAAAATTATGTAATTAATTACAACTACTAATTGAGTCAAGCCTGTAACTTGATAACACAAGGCCCAGAGCTGACAGGTGGTTAATCCCTACTGCATAACTTCTTCATATGTGTCCCTTAAGATAGGATTTAAAACAACAATCACAACGAGACTTTCGGTAAAAATCTCAAGTGGGTGCTCTTTGGTGACCGAGCTGGAAAGCCGGTGACTTCCATCTCCCATTCATCAACCTAGGGTCCCAGTCCACCTCCATGGAGGCTGCCCTGCAACCCACAAGTCCTGTGCTCTGACATATTCTAGTCACAGTGTGGACACAGTTAGTCATGCAGCTATTTTCGGAGAAGACCAGTAGCTCTGCCCATTAATTTTCATTCTGAGCTTCTGGTGATTGAATAAAATTACTAGGAATACCCATTTTTTGATGACCACCTTGTAAGTGCCACAGGGTAGTGGAGGCTTTTTCAAAATTAGTGGGTAGTAATATAACTTGCTATATAAATGAACATGAACTCTTAGACATGGCACATTCTAGAAAGCCATGATGAAAAGGTTAATTCCCAGCAGAGATAGTCAATAAAATGTATTTCAAAACTATCTGAAGCAAACACTCGGTGCCGCTGGCCTCACTGAGCGTCAGTGTGGTCAAGCAGAGAAGGAGTCGATTTGGGAGTCACACAGACCAGTGCTGGAAATTAGCTGGGACCATAAGCAGATTTTAAACGTCTTCAACTGATTTTTTACTCATCAGAAAAAGTGGGGAGGGCTAATAATTCTCTACGTCATTAAAAAGTTCTTGGCACATGAAGTTTCTGGCACACAGAGGGGTGCTTTTTGCAGTCCTGTCTATTGGGGCAACCCTTCTACTCTTCCCTCCCCTAAGGAAGGAAGGACTTGTCTTACTCTACTGAGTCAGGGTTTAAATTTAGCAAGATCCCAGAGTTAGTACATATATGTTTTCAGTGGTTATGGGAGCTATGTCTAATATTTGAAATGAGCTGTGCTTGATTCATATTTTTTAACAATATGTACATTCTGCCCAGTTCTAAAAAAAAATTTTGCTTGGCAGCTAATTCATTTCTTAGTCATGCTATGAACACCCAGGACCTCACCCCACAATTGCAGCCCTGGTGGGAGCTCTTCATAGAGCCTTTCCTGCTTCAAACCCACTAACCTCATTTTATACATCTCCCCCAAACAGGCACAAATGCATGCGTGCACGCACACACGATTTATGACCCAAGTTTTGGGAACAATGTTAAAACAAACAAACAAAATTCTTAGAAAGTTGTGAGATGCTTAAAATAGTTTGATTTTTAAATGGTTTAGGAGCTTTTCCCATAAGACTTGGTGCTCGTTGCTATAAATAGAGGCATATATGTGGGTCCAGAGTGGTTCCTCTCTAGTCACAGTGCTTAAAGGGATCAGGAAGTCATTTGTGTTATCTTGAAATTCAAGGACGACTGTGAGCTTTTAACCTCATCAGCGCCAAACTTAAAAAAATTTAACTTCACAAAGTCAGATTGAGAACACTATTTTGCTGTGTTAATGCACACCCATATTGTTGGCCCACACTTTCAGAGAAAAAAACTTTCGTTTTAATTTTTAAATTTCATTATTTATTTATATTTAGATATTTGTTTTTTGTATTATAAAGGAATTTTAGCATTTATTTTTTAACATTATGGTACAAGAAATTTCATGTAACAAATAATTACAAACCACAAGAACAGATACAAGGTATTTCAGGAACTACCCAAGTATAATGTACATCCTTATTTTTCCCTCAAAAATTTGGGCCAAAAAGCATACATGGCAAAATACGGTGTTTCACATGAAGAGCTTCCTGGTGTCTTGTCACCTCAAACAACCGTCCCTCATTAGGGACAGACAGATTGTCCTTTCCCCCCAACTCCATAACACTATTTACATCGCTGCTAGGATTTTCCTAATGGGCTGTGGTAATTGTTATAGCTGAGAGATGGGTACATACTATCCATCTACTATTATATTGTATGTTTTTCCATATAAATTAGAACATTTAAAAAAAAAAGAATTGTAAGAGCAGCTAGAATTCATCATTTTTCTACTTTGTGTTTGGAATAGGGTAGTATAATTTTTTTTTAGTCTCATCTCCTTGGGCTGTTCAAGGCAACGTATAGGAAAAGAAAAGAAACTCAAAATAAATAGACATGAGATTCCAAAAGTGTATACATTATTTGAATTCTAAAATTTTTCCTGAGAGTTTTCAGCCTGCACCTGTCTAAAAAATTGCCTAAGCATGTAGGTAAGTATCATATTTAAGCATGGCAAATATGGTATAACTGAAAGGGCAGAAGACTTAGAATCCCAAAGTGAGAACTAAGGTCTGGTTTTGCCACTTGCTAGCTCAAGAGCCCTAGGCACATTTATCTACCTTATGAGCCTGTTTCTTCAGCTTTATAATGAGGACAGTGCATGCTCTGCCTACCTCTTAGGGAATTTTTTTCAGCTATTATTATACATAGGCTGGTAAGTTACTCATTTAGCTAGAGTGCATCATCATTTGTTGAACTAGGAACCTGGAATGTACAGCAACAGAAACAATCACATATAGAACTTGTTCTCACTTAGATCATAGACAAATGAAAGAATACAAAAATACACAGAAATGCAAGCATCCCACTTTGAAGACATTTTTAAATAGTGCAAAATATGCCCAGTACCAGCGGAATGCATGTGTTGAAAATGAAAATGACCTATACAGTTTGTCAAAGGTCCTTAAACTTTTTATCCATCTTTCTGTAACCTTACTCTGACCATATTTTCTCTACTTAAAAAAAAAATTTGTCCCACAAGTGATACATGAATTCACTCTCCTTTTGCTAAGTAGGCAAATAGATAAAACATGATAATCCCAGTCCCCTTCTTCCGGTCCCAGATGTAGCCACTCTCCTTTCCGGTATCCTTCCGATCTCTTCTCTTCCTGGCTGGACACATGCATATATATAGAGAGAGGTGGGGTTGGGGAGAATACATAATGTTGCATGTGTTTTTCTTTTGTTCTAAACAAATGTTGTTCTACTAAGTGGAACATTCTGCAGCTTGCTTTTTGAACCTCAACACATCTAGGAGAACTTTGCATGACCCGGTGCATTCCCTCTAAGCTCTGCTTGCTGTTCTATACTGGTTGGCTTCACCATTCACCTATTGGTAGACAGTTAGGTTGTTTTCAGTCCCAAACAGTGCTGTGATAGACACCTTGGTATTATTCTACTTAACAGTCATATGTATTCAGCATACATATGACTGTTTCTCTAATGTCAGTATTGAAAAGTGGAATTGCTAGGTCATAAATTGCATACCTTTAAGTTTGACTAGTTAATGGCAAATTGTCTTCCCATGTAAAATGACGGTTTTTCACACCTCAGTTTCTTGCCCAGCTCTTTGAAACCAGTTAATTAAGAAAGGCTTTGCCGGAGACAGTTATGGTGGTCTAGAGTGGACTAGTGCTTCTTAAACCTCAGTGTGTACCAGGGTGTCCAACCTTTTGGCATCTCTGGGCCACACTAGAAGAAGAAGAAGAGTTGTCTTGGGCCACACATTAAATACATTATGACATATAATCACAAAAAAATCTTATAATGTTTTAAGTAAGTTTACAATTTTGTGTTTGGCCTCATTCATAGCCATCCTGAGCCGCATGCGGCCTTGAGGCCACAGGTTGGATACCCCTGGTAAACTAAATTACCTGGGGATTTTGTTAAAGTGCAAATTATGACTCAATAAGTTTGGAATAGGGCCTGAAACTTTGCAGTGCTAGCAAGCTCAAATGTAATTTCAACTCCTTAACAGTTAAAGAGGAGTTACATTTATACAGCCCTAAAATTATTTCGGCCCTTTGAAGGCAACCTTGAGGCTGATGTGGCCCCCAGTGAAAATGAGTTTGACACCCCTACTCTAGGGTCAGAATGCCCATGTTGGTTGGTTGGTGGTTAGTTACCTAGAACAGTGCTGAGCAGGATTTCGAGGTCTTCTCAGGATTCAGCAGAAGAAAAGTCCTGTGATTAACTAGCTAGCAATGTCTGTCATTGTGTGCTGGATTGGAGAGTGATAGCACACATACTATGTGTTGGTTGACCCTGGTTCAGTGAAAGCACTTATTTAATTTTAGTTTAGTTGTTAAATTATACTGACTATGCTATTATAGTTGTCCCATTTTTCCCCTCCCCTCTCCCCACCCAGCATACCCCTCATCCCTCAGGCAATCCCCACACCATTGTTCATGTCCGTGTGTCACACGTAGGTTCCTTGGCTACTCCATTTCCTTTACTGTCCTTCACATCCCCATTGGCTATTCTGTAACTAGTTATTTGTACTTTTTAATCCTCTCACTTCTTCTTCACCCATTCTCCCACACCCTCCTCCCATCTGTCAACCATCAAAACACTCTTTGTATCCATGATTTTGTCTGTCTTCTTCTTGTTTGCTTAGCTTGTATTTAGATTAAGTTCTTGATGGATATGCATTTATTGCCATTTTATTGTTCATAGTCTTGATCTTCTTTTCTTAAATAAGTCCCTTTATATTTCATATAATAATGGTTTGGTGATGAAGAGAACTCCTTTAATTTTTTTCTTGTTCGGGAAGTTCTTTATCTGCCCTTTGATTCTAAATTATATTTCTGCTGGGTACAACAATCTTGGCTTTTTATAACTCTGAATATTTCTTGCCAGTCCTTCTAGCCTGCAAAGTTTCTTTTGAGAAATCAGCTGACAGTCTTATGGGAACTCCCTTGTAGGTAACTAACTGCTCTTCTTTTGCTGTTTTTAAGATTCTCTCTATCTTTAACCTTTAGCGATTGAATTATGATGGATATTGGTGTAGGCCTGTTTGCATCCATCTTGTTTGTGAATCTCTGTCCTTCCTTGATTGCATGTCTGTTTCCTTTACCATATTAGGAAGTTTTCTTTCATTATTTTTTCAAATAGATTTCCAGTTGCTTGCTTTTTCTCTTCTTCAGGTACCCCATATGATGCAAATGTTGGAATGCTTGAAGTTGTCTGGGAGGCTGCTTACACTATCCTCATTTTTTTGTATTCTTTTTTCTTCTTGTTATCCTGATTGGTTCTTTTTTGCTTCCTTATGTTCCAAGTCATTGATTTGATTTTCAGCTTCATCCACTGTCCTGTTGTTTCACTGTAAATTGTTCATTATTTTAATTAGTGTATCTTTCGATTCTGACTATGCTGTTGAGGTCCTAAGTTCCTTGAGCATCCTTATAATTAGTGTTTGAACTCTGCATCTGATAGATTGCTTATCTCCATTTCGTTTGGTTCTTTTTCTGGAGTTTTGACCTTTCTTTCATTTGGGCTGTGTTTCATTGTCTCCTCATTTTGGGAGCCTCCCTGTGTTTCTATATGTTAGGCAGAACTGCTATACTCCCTGTCTTGGAATTGTGGCCTAATGTAGTAGGTGTCCTGTAAGGTCCAGTGGCACAGCCTTCCCTATCACCCAGGCTGGGTACTCACGGTGCACCTTTTATGTGGGCTGAGTACACCCTGCTCTTGTAGTTGAGCATTAATTGCTATTGGCAGGTCGATGGAACGGATCTACCTGGGCCAGTCAGCTGCAAAAACTGGCTTCCTTGACCACTGACCACCATCCTCTGCCCTCTGTGGAGGATCAGCTGTGCAGGAGCAGGGTGGTGGTGTACCACTGTGGTCTGCAGCTGTACACTGGGTGCACAGGCTCTGTGGTTTCCCATGTGGTGCAGGCCAAGGTCAGCCCCCACCTGTGTTTTGCCCAGGACCACCCTGTCTGAGCTATCAACAGTTTGAGATGGTTGCTACTTGCACTGAGCTTAGAGATTCCCAGGTGAAGCCAAACTGGCTGCTGCTAGTGCCAGGCCTGCAGCCACTTAACAAGAGATACAGGGGCTGCACCTCTGTAGCAGGCCTGTGGCCACTTAACAAGAAGTACAGAAGCTCACTGAGGAAGGCTGTTGCTTGTTTTGAGAGGATTTAGGAAGTTGTGAAGCTTGAGCCAAGATCAACCAATCATATGGAAAAGCAGCTTGGGTGGGCCCATAAATTGAGTGGGATGGAGTCTCTGGGGATCTCCAGGGTGGGGCAAACAGTGTTCATGCCCTGTTGATGGAATCTCAAATATGGCACCAGCCTGCTGCCTCTGTGGCTCTGTGGGGGCAGGGTTCAGAATAGGGACAGTGGCCTCTGCCTGCCTTTCTCTTCAGGAGAAAGCTGACCCCCAGCTCTTGTCTAGATACCAGGTACTTCAGTTCTTCCCTGTATGCCACTGGTGCCTTTCAAGCTGCTACCCTGGTGTTAGGGCTCAGAGGGAGTGAGTCTGTGTAAGTCCGTGTGTGGGTTCTTTAAGAGGAACTGCTTGGGACTCCAGCTGTTTTTTCCACCAACTCAATCCCCACTGGTTTTGGCAGCCAGAAGTTGTGGGGACTGATCTTCCTGGCACTGGAACCCTCGACTGGGGGTCTACTGTGGGGCTGGGACTCCTGGCTCCTGAGATATACCTCCTGAATTTTTGTCCACCACACATGGATGTAGGACCAGCCTGTTTCACATGTCTGCCCCTCCTACCAGTCTGGATGGATGTGGTTTTCTTAATTCCGTAGTTGTGAGACTTCCATTCAACTCGATTTCTGATGGTTCTGAGTGATGGTTGTTCTATATTTTAGTTGTAATTTTGATGTGGTTGTGCGAGGAGGTGAGCCATGTTTACCTATGCCGCCATCTTGAAGTTTCTATTTAACTGATGAATGTGGCTTTTTCTCTTTCATGTTCAGAAAATTGTGGCTGTTTTATAAATTTCTTCTGCGGTCCCCATTGTTCTTTATGTAATTTCAGTAGATTTTTCTCTTTTCATATTCATTAATATTTGCTGAAGAATCAGAATGTCATGTCAAAACAAAACAGCAAGTGAAGACTTATTTATAGTTGAGAAAATGAGGCACAAAGAATTTAAATGATCTGCTTTAGGTCTGCAATCAGTGGAAGAGCTAGTATTATAATAATGAGGTATCTTGAGTCCTAGTCCAGTTCTCTTTCTACCCCTCCACCCTGATAATGGGGATCTAATTATGCAGAAGAGTATTTGCATGTTGAAGCAGCTTGGTAGAGTAGGATTTATTCACCTTTTAACTGGATGTTCTTGGCCAAATCAGTTAATCCTGATGAAGAGTATAGTTTCTTCATATGGAGGTAATGTGACTATCTCTATTTTTACTTTGTCCATTAGGAAGCTCAGAGCCAAACTAGGAAGTCTACTGTAGCAGCTCTGTAGTCCCCTTTGACCTGCATAATTGTATCCTAATTCTATTCTCCTCCAACCTGCTGTCTTGACCTCCTAATCTCATTTCCTATTTTCTTGCTCTGATTTATTTGTTTCATTTTATTTTACTGCTTTTTTTGTATGTGTTTACCTTGGCTGCAACAAATATTTATGAAAAAGAGATTATGTAAATAAGGAACACCAGAATGTTTGAAAAAGTTGTCACTGACCATCCTGATGAGGATGAAAATAGTGTCATAGTTCTGAGAAAATGTTGGTGGCTGTGGTATTTGCTTTCTTTTCCTCCCTGGTCCTCCTGTCTCCCTAACCAGTTCATCATAGTCACCTCCACGCCCCTCTCTATGGCTTTGAGCTACAGATGGCTCCTCTCCATCCTAGCCTCACCCAAATTCACAGATGCATGTCCTTATTTCTGACTTCTCTCTTATTGGATGGCTCCATCTGAATGTTCAACAGGTACCTCAACTCAGCATGTTCCAAACTGAGCATGGGCCCTTGCCAGGTAGCTCAGCTGGTTAGAGCTTTGTCCTGATACGTTGAGGTTGCAGGTTTGATCCTGGCCAGGGCATATAGAAGAATCAACCAATGAATGCATAAATAAGTGGAACAACAAATTGATGTCTTTCAGTCTCTCTCTCTCTTCTTCTTCTTCTCTCTTTCAAATCAATTTTTAAAAAAACTGAGCACAGACAGCATCCTTTCCCCAAAGCCGCCTCTTCCTGGATCCCAGCTGCACCACCATCCCCCCTGTTGTTTCAATCAGTAGCCTGGTGCTCACTTTCCTTTTTCCATCTCCAATCCTCTGCCTCTAATCAGTAACTAGGACCTGTCGTTTTAATTTCTCAATATTTGGGGGTGAGGAGTCTATTCTCTCTACTCCATCCTTTCCATATGACTCTCTGGAGTCATCTCCAAAGATAAAAGGATGTATCCTTTTTATATTCTTTGCCTACTTTGGGGTTTTTTACTACTGCAATAATTGCCAATTAGCCTCCTTCTCCTTTTCTTCCCTCACTCCAGTCCATCCGCATTTATCTTAGGCTAAGGTTCAGTTTAGTTAGGCCTTTCATACACTTGCCTTTGCTAAGCTTATTAGTCTTGCATTTTGGTGTTCTCCAACCTGCCTGGACTGACTGTCCCTGTCCTTTTCCTTCAGTGCACTCCAGTCTGCCTTGTGAGATTTGGCTCAATGTCCCTTTCCCACCTTCTTCAGGCTTCTTGCTTCTCAAGATTCTGTACACATTCTCTGTAATAGATCTTACCATTCTGCTGTGATGTATTGTGCCATTTGATTGGATGCTGTTGGAAGATACAGATCATATCTATATCTCCAGTGTGCAGCATCCCATACATGACATACATGGTATGTGCTCATTAAAATGTTTGTTGAATGAAGGCATTGCAGTTCTTAGAACTCCTTTAGAAAACAACACTGGTGATAGCAATCACATCAACAGCTATTACTACCATCATTTATTGATCTCCTGCATGCCCAGTACTGTTCTAAATGCTTTACATGTTTATCTCATGTAACAGCTACACAATTCTTTGCAGTCAGTACTGTTATTATGCTATTTTACAGATGGAGAAACTGAGGCATAGAACTTTACTAACTTGCTAGAGTTGACCCAGGTAATAAGTGGTGGAGCCAAGATTTGAACCCAAGCTCCCTCTTAGTCATCACATATCCTGTGTGTGAGACTTAGGTATTCATCTGTGGGAAGGCAGGACTTTGCCCAGTAGTTACTCCTCGAAGTCACTTTTACTTTCTAAGTTTGTGATTCTGCAGTGTGGAGGAAAACAAGAGGACATTTGCAGCCTGGTGAATATCATTGATATCATGTGAGCCTCATGTAAACAGGCTCCCTGCTTGCCTCCCTTCTGCTCTGGACCCTCCACTCCCCTCGGCTGCGCAAACTGGAGTAAGGATGCTGCCACTATTCTTCACTCCTCTAGAAAGCACGCATTCTGGAGCTCCTCCAGAAAACTGTGTTCAGTACTGTAGGAAGGAGAGATGGAGGGTGGCAAGCAGTTCTCACCCCAGCGTATCAAAAGAGATTTGTTTTTCCCCTTAATCAGCACAGTCAGGGCTTCCTGGAAGGGAGGGCCAGAAGTGAGAAGAATTCTGAGACGGTGAATGGAGCTGAGAAAGGATTCGCCCTTGTCAGAACACTGACCTGAGTGTGCTCCACACGTTAAATGTATGACGGAGCCCTTTTAGGGTGCTTGTTTTTAGAGTGCTCAGGCTGCAAGAAAGTAAGATTGAGGTAATGAACAGTCACAATGTGAAAAAGTTGTAAATATTTAAGTCTAAGGGGTTACATTAAAAAATTAAAACAAGAAAGGGAGAATGTGTCATGAGAAGAGGAGGCGATGAAAGGAATTGTAAGAAATTGCTGAGATAAGGCCAGTTGTTCATTGATCCATCTGTAATGATATTCAATGTTTATTTCTGCCTTATAAATAAGCCCCTTCCTGGCCTAACTTGGTTTTTATGTTTGGTATTTAAAGTCACCTAAAGTCTGTTTTGTTTTGTTTTAACTAAATAATTTTTAGATATAAACACTGACTTTAAAAAGCCTATATTTGGTGAAATTTTCTACTTTGAAAAATTATCTTCAATATGTCTCCATTTGAGTATGTAATCTGGACTTGAACTTTATATGGGGATAATTTATTTCGTACTTCTGCTTTTTAAATTACTTGGAAATAAAGTAGATCAGTTTAGTCAAACACTCGAGTTCTGTAACATTGGCGTTATAATAGGGATGGTTCTCCCTTGACAATATAGAGAAATGGGCCTGATGTCTCTTACTAATCGCAGAGCAGTAAAAGGGCTCAGTTACAGGAGCTGGAGCAGCATCTGGGAGGTATAAAGATTTGACCATCTGTGTGCACTCCCCAGGTCCCCAGAGAAGGGATTTGGAGGTGTCTTGACATTGTCTTGCCCCTGGGTAGCAGTCACATGTTTTCCTGCTCTTGGGAGCCTGGCCGGTACTGTGATGGGGCCATCAGGCCTCTTTATTCCTTCACTGGCACCGTTTAAATCCTGGAGCTTGTGAAGCAGGAATGAGGCCTTCTGCCCATTTGTGAATAGCTGGCTTGGCCAGTGACATTATTGAGAGCAGACATTTGGAAGGCTAAAAGAGAAGGGAAGAAAAGGAAATGTAGGGATTACCCCATTATGATGACAGTAACACCGTACACTATATATAACAGATGTAGTACTAAAGTGCTGATGTAAGGAGAAGATGAGAATCTTTCAGAGTCAGAAGCATGGGGAATAGATATTTGGGAAAAGATGAATTTGAAAATCTTTCAGATACTGTGTGGAAGCATGGGGAAGACCGCACTCTGCAGGGCTCAGCCTTCTCTTTTAAGCAAATCGAATGTGTACACTGAATAAAACTCATGATGGGGGAAGTGAAGAAACACTCACAGTATTTCTTATTCAGCAAACATTTTTCAGTATCTGCTATGAGCCAGGCATTGTTGCAGGCACTTGGGATATGACAGTGAATAAAATAGACAAAGATCTCTGCCCTTGTAGAACAAACAGTTTAGTACAGGGAAGCAGAAAATAAATATGATGGAGAACCTTTTGGTTCCAAGTAATAGAAACAGAATCAGGCTAGCTTAGGCAAAAGGAATTGCTTTGGGGATGCCTCTGATTGGCTCTATTTGGAACAGATGCTTATGCCTGATCAATCCATTCTAGACACAGGGACAGGGCCCCCAGAGCCCACCCCTGGGAAGAGGGGGCATTTCCTGAGGGTCTGGGGTGCCATGTGAGCTGCTAAGGGTCTCAAAAATTTGTCTATTGTAAGCTGTCTTTTCAGTTCTATTCTTTGTTTGTTTTCATGACCAAGAATGAGTTTTGCAATGCAAATAAGCTTATAGGATTTGAAATGTACCATCTTAAAAAACTCCAACTACAGGACTACCTATGCAAACCATAAGTAAACAGTAGGAAAAATGAAAGCACAGGAAGAGGAGAAGAAGATTGAGTAATGGATTGAAATTGTTGAGAAAGAGACTCTAGCCAGAACCTTGGTTATCCAGAAGGTTTTTGGAAAGTGGATACTTTATGTCCTTAAGCAAATGTTCTAGCAGTTTTGGGTAGCAGGCTTTCTAAAATGGATTTCACACTTTTCTGCTTCTTAAACAGAATATAGTGTATTTAATTGTAATACAGTGGTTACCTTAGGCTCTTTTCAAGCTTGGTAGGCTTGTTTGTTCCTATTCTACATGGTCTCAGGCTTCTTTGCTTTTTAATTTCTGTGATGTTTTCTTGGATTTTGAAAAGTTTTTCTACAGTGTCATCTGTACTAGGTAGGGTCTTTCTGCTGCTGTGACTGTGCTTGCCTATAGGAGCTCCTCTTCCTCTCCTAATTTCTATTTGCTGCTAATTAAGCCACCTCCCCTTGGGTGCCACAGGTATGGGGCAGAAAGAAAACTTCAGGGTGAGTCTTGAGTCATTTAAGTTGCTAGGTAATACAAACAAGCCACTTAACTTCTCAGAGTCTTCTTAATCTGTAGCCTTGGAATAAATGTCCTTTTCTACAGGGTCCTATCCAAAGGAGCAAATGAAGTATTTGTGAAAATATTTTGCAAATATAAACCACTACTACTGCCCACACCAACATGATGGTCTCTGTTCTCTGGTTTTGCCTCTCTTACCACATCCCATTTTCCCTGAGAGAACTAGAGTGTTTCCTGTAAATCACTAGATATGTTCCCTGGGGTTGGCCGGTCCTCCTTGACCAGTCCTGAATCCTAACTCTGTGGGTGGGTGTGCTCCTGCAGAACAAAGATATAAGCTTCATTCTCGGATGTTAATTATACACCCACTACCACATCCCTTCTTACGAGACATGGATTCTCTTGGCATTTGAGTCCAGGAGGGACAGTCTCCCTATTCTACTTACTGAGGGACGTGGAGAAGAGAGTCATTCCCCTTCTGGGCATAGCTGGACCTTCTGAAGTTTGTGTGGGCCTCTAGTCCACAGGGGCTGACCTTTGCCAGGGGGGTGGGGGGGGGTGCGGTGGTGGGGAATGTCGTGGCTGCTGCTATAGGCAGTTGCACTTTGTTAGAAAATGTAAGACGATGGCCTATTCATTCTTAGCTTGTGGTTTTTGCCATGGCAGAGACATAATCCTCTGAGCTCATTTGGTTTTATGACTGAAACAAAATAATTTCTAATCTTTTGAGGCCCTGGTTTGTCTATCTGTAAAATGGACTTGAGAGCAAATCGAATAGTGGCCATAAAACTGAATACCCTTGTTTGGTCATGGACTTTGTATTGAAGAGTTACTGGTTCTATTTTTTTAAAGATTTTATTTATTTACTTTTAGAGAGAGAGAAAAGGAGAGGGAAAGAAAGGGAGAGAAACATTGATGTGTGGTTGCTTCCTACATGCCCCCAACTGGAGACCCAGCCCACAGCTCAGGCATGTGCCCCAACTCAGAATCGAACCAGCAACCCTTTGGTTTGCAGGCTGCTGCTCAGTCCACTGAGCTACACCAGTCAGGGCAAGAGTCGCTGGTTCTTTAGAAATATTTGCTATCTCTTGATAACTTTATTTTTGTGGATTCAACCTTTTACAGATGCATATTGATCTAATCAAAAGCCTCAAAGTGAAAGTGTGATGCTCCACCACGAGGGGGCATTGCTGCCTTAGTCACATGATCTGAACCTACACATTGCAAATTTGAAGCTCCCTTCAATCTTCCACTTAAAATTTCTGTTATTTCTTTATATATGTTAAATATATACAAGAATACAAACACAATAAATAACTGTAGTTAACTAATATTAAATGATTTTTAAGTATTTAAATTAACTTTAAAAAATAAATACTTAGCATACAGTTCCCATTGTCTTGGTGTTTATCAAGTTAACCCGAATTCTGGAGTAAAAAATCTGTCCCGGAGGTTTGTGGTTTGCCTTCGTCCTTTCAGCTGCCTCAGCTACATGCCTATGCCAGCCAGGCCTCCTCTCCGTGCTTCATTCATGGGGGTGCTGTGGGTCTGGCCGAGGATGTTTTCATTAACAATAGAGATATTCTTGGGAAAGTTTTCCATTTTCCTCCTTCCGTTTTCTGCAGAAGGTAAAGAGCTAAATAAACATTTAGATAGTGTCATGATACCACTGAGAACATAAAAGCGACTTTGTCTCTTTTCCCTTGGCCATAAGGAAGTCCTTTTCCTCTCACCTGAGTGTAAAGATAGAGCAGCCCCTTATGTGTTTTTTCACATCAGAGCGTATGGATTTTCTTTTTCCTAAACGACAAAAGTGTACATAAGAACTGAGGATCTGGCATTTGTCCATGTTTCAAGTGATTTTTTTTTTTTTTGGATAAATTCCTAGGTCAAAGAATATAGATATTAGGGTACTTTCTAATTATTGACATATTACTTTCCAAAAAGGTTGTAATAATATATACCAGCTCCAAAAGTATATGAAAGTCTTTTTAGTTGTTAACAGTAACACTCTCCAGAATTGAATTCCACATTTTGGCAGGCTTATTTTTTTTCATATTTTAGACCTATATTTTTTTCTAGGTAGAGAATATGTTAATCATTATTTATCAAAATGTGTTACCATCCCAATAGGATATTATATTAGAAAATGGCTCAGTGGCCCAATAAATTTTTTTAATGTTGCATACTTGTGCCTTTCATGGAGATTTATGTAGCACACATACATATCAAGGCTCTGAGAAGTCCTGCAGTAAAGAAATGTTAATTCAGTGTTTCCTAATTTTATTTATTTAATTATATAATCCTTTTTTTAAAGAGTGACATCTGGTGATATCTTAGGGAAATGGGATTGTATTTTGGAAGATGGTGAAGGTGGTGGGAAGTTGTCAGGAATTTTTTAGGGACCACTATAGTATTATAAGGATTTCATCTGAACTTTTAAGTTCTATTGGTTTGTGAACTTAGTTCTGGAAAGTAGAACCCACAGTTGCTTAATTAAGCAGAAGAGACTGCCTCGGGGTATGTGTATAAAGCCCAGAACTGTTAGGCAGGCTGAAGAAACAGGCTCCAGGTCGAGCTTCCAGGAATCCCATGGAACTGGTTGGCCAAGTGAGCCGCTGCCATTGCCATCATCAGGTAGCTTCTGCCAAGACGGGAAACCACCGAGTCCACTCATGTGTCTCTCGCCTAGCAGGAAGTGGGGCTGAGAAGTACAGTGTTTTGGTTCCTATTTTAGGAAAGAGGAATTTTACACTACGGTGAACTCTCAAATATGGAGAGAATGTTTAAAAGACTTGGGTAGCCACAATTGGCAGGCCTCCAAGAGGACAGGGTTGTGTGATGTGAATACCTCTGCATATAGGTCAGAAAACTGGAGTCTAACCCTGGCCTAGCCACTTATCTGCAATGTGACCTTTGGCAAATCCGTTTTCAAACTTCCGTGTCCGCATCTGTAAAGAGGGGAGAGTAAATAATTCCTGCTTATCCAGTCATAGGATTGAAGTAAAGATAGAAGCAGTGAGTGTGAATGTAGCTGGAAAAACTGTAAAGTATGAAACAAGTGAACAATATTTTTCACACTCCATTTATGTCTCTAGACCAGGGATGTGCAAAATTTTTATGTAAAGGGCCAGACAGTAACATTTTTTTGTCTTTTTAGGCCATATAGTCTCCTTTATACCTACTTAACTCTCTGCAAAAGCATCCATAGGCAATATGTAAATAAATGAGCATGGATGTATTTCAGTAAAATGTTACTTATAGATATTGAAATTTGAAATTCATATATTTTTATGTGTCATGGAATAGTTTTCTTCTGATTTTTTTTTTAACCATTTAAGAACTGGATCCTGGCTGAGTAGCTCAGTTGTATAGCATCATCCCGATATACTAAGGTTGTGGGTACGATCCCTGGTCAGGACATATACAAGAATCAACCAATGAATGTATAAATGGGTGGAACAATAAAAATCAGTGTTTCTCTATATCTTTCTTGCTCTCAAATCAATAAATTAAAAAAATTTAAATAAATAAGTGGAAAACATTCTTAGCTTGTGGACTGTATAAAAAAAAAGGTGGTAGGCTGGATTTGGCCTGTGGGCCATAGTTTGCTAACTCCTGTTTTAGAACATTACACTCAAAGTATTTTTAAATGTAGAGTTTTTTTTGCCTTAATGTAGTAGCAAATACATTTTTTCTAACTATATTATATAAATAGTGTACTATCTTTATTCTTCAGACTACACTCGATAGTAGTTTCCTTGTTGATGGTGGAATAGAATTAGTTTAGTGGCCGTGATTGGATGCACTCAGGTGAGAACTCTGTGAAGGAGAGCTGTGCTACCCAGCCAGTAGGTTCTTAGAACCTCTTTCCTGACTTCTGTGCCTTTGGTTTGGGGCCCACAATCTGTGCTCCTCAATCCCACCCGCTTCCCTCCTTTGGAATTTCCCGATTTTAGGTTTACTGCTGCCTTGTGGACACGTTTTTCTCAAAAACCTCTTTGCCACCATGGGCTCATGTTCCCTATCAGAAAACCAGAACCAGAATGTTTCCCTTGTCCTCAAGTCCCATAGAATTTCCTAGTCGACAAGCCTAAGGCCAGTTTTAAATAAATCAACTGAGGTAAGATGTAGACAGCACAGCAGTTACAGTGGTGTACTTCTGAACATTGACATCCAGAAATGGAGAGCAGGGAGGCGGGGGTGGCAGTGAACGTGGGGGGTGAGAAAATGTGGGAGCAAGAAGGGAAAGGAGTGATGTGAGGCTGAGGAAGGCGAGACGGTGCCTGTGCCCTCCTGGGAGCCCCCGCCACTTGGCACGCCAGGCGGGGCTGCAGATCACCTGTGAAGGACAGTGCATCTCCTGCATGTGTTCATACCAGCTTTGCTTTCTTAACTGCTGCCGTATAGACTAACTCCGAGGTTTACCGATTGAAAGATACTATATTTAATTTTGCTTTGCCTGTATCCCTTTTATTTGGGCTTTACTAAATATAGCTGAACAGGAGGGAGGGAGAGAAGGAGAAAACAGTGTGTAGAGCAGAAGTTAAAACATGCCAGAGCTTTGGCAGCTTTGGGACAGAAAAATAAAACTTTAAACCTGCTTTCTATTTTGAGGCCATCACGAGATGTTTTGTGCTCACGTTCATTCCTAAGTCGTAAACAGGAGTAGGAGGGACTGGGACTTCAGTAAGTTATCTCTTGAAAAATATTAATTTGAAATTGAATTAAAATTAGCAAAGGGAAGAAGGGGAAGGGAGGACTCAGCCTATTTAGAAGCAAAATAATAAACACCTCGTGCTGGTAGAAGAGGCATGCAAATTTCCTTCCAGTTTTTGGCCTCTGCTCCTGCACAGAGAGAGCCCCATTGTCTGCAAGGAGGGGGCATGGCCGAGCGCTGTGAGAACCAACTTGGCAAGTAAAGCCTGACATAGGTCAGCCTCTTCTTGAGGCTGTAATCTCAGAGTCAACATGATTTCTAACTAATAGGCAGTAGCTGTCATAGCCTGGACTATTTTATCGTGATCTAGTTATCACATACTAGATGCAGTAATTGCCTATTTTTAGGTATTTCCCTACTGGGAATTGTGCATGATGAGGATGGTCTCTAGGAAAGCTTTCTCCAGTCCTAGGAAACAATCCCCCTTCCTGAGATAAGACCTGCCTTCCAGGAAATCTGCTGGTGCTTTGCAGATCAGTGTCTCCACCTCCATCAAGGTCTTCTGGCTTTGCTGAATATTACTAGGAGTGCTGACCCCTATGCTTTGGCCTTCCAGGTTAGACGCCACTTGCCCCTTAGGCTCTGTCTGTGGGTCTGCCCTAAATAGCCAGACTGTGTTCTGCTTCTGCTTCATGCAGGTGCAGAAACAGCAGGAGAAGCTGTCAATGTGTGTAAGGAAGCCTCAGCTGGTCACTTCCATTCCCAGACACTCCACCTTGTATTAACATTTAGGCCGTCTTGCAGCCCAGCCTTCTTAAAGCACAGCCCTGATGATGTTGCACTCCTGTTCAAAAATCTTCCATAACTGTATACACAGAGCAAAGATCAAAAGGAAATGTGCCGAAATATTCACTGTGGTTTTCTCCTTCAGATGAGCTGCTTCCTGGTGATAACGTTTATTTACTTTGTGGTTTTTAGTCTTTTGCAATTATTTTTACAATAAGTGTATAATAGGATTTTTTGAGGAAAAAAATGTTATTTTTATAATGATTTAAAAAATAACACTTGAAAACCATCAGGGGCTCCCAGTGGCTGATTCTAAATCCCCATCCCCTCCACCCCTGACATTCAAGGCCTTTGCCATATTGCTCCAATCTCTCCCATTTTACCTCCTCCTTTTTCTGCCCTGCATGCCAGGTTAAAGCAAAACGGAGCTACTCACATTCCCAGATACATTTGCTGCTTTGTTTTTGCTTATGCCCCTTCTCTACCTATCACTTTTCCATTCTTCAAACTGATTCTACCTGCTTTAGAGAGTATTTTTCATCATGTGTTCCTTGAAAAAGATTTGGGAAAACAGAAAAACCTAACAGAATCTTTAATCCCACTTCTTAGAAATAACCTCTCCTCTGTTAATAGTTTGATATATGTCTTTCAGAAATATATCTTTGAGCGCTACAGCTGAGAGTGGTCAGTACGTCCTAAATGTCTGTTACAATTTTTTATTCTAACTTGTGTTGTTATTCATACCTGCCTTATCTCCATTTTGGCTTTTAAGTTCTTGACTGCAGGTAGAGTGATGAGAGTGACTCTTCATCTTTACAGTCTCCACAGGCTTTGAACATAGTGACTCTCACGTGATGAGCAGTCCCAAACCATCTAATAAATCAAACAATGGAAATAACACAAGCATGTAGCCTTAGGCACAGCCATAGTAACAAACACAAACATGATAGCTACATTATGAATATAATGCCGAGTATAACCATAAACACTAAGTCATAGAAAAAATGCAAAATATTAGAGGTGTATCGGCAGTGATTAAATGACTAGGGTTTTACTAAGGTAGAACCATTTTGGTACATTATATGGAGGAGACTCAGCCTTGAAAGAAGGAGAAGCTTATTTTGAGGCATCTGTATAGACCACTGACTCTCAACCCTGGCCCACAATGTAGTCACTGGGGAGCTTTTTAAACATATCTGTCAGTGTCTGGGCACAATCTCAGACCAGTTAAATTGCAGTCTTGAGTGGTGGCAGAGAGGGCTTAGCTGGCTGTAAAAGCTGCTCAGGTGATTCTGTGTGCATCCAGGACTGAGAACCATACCTTTAGAAGAGAAGTCTTTCTTTAAAAAAAAAAAAAAGTAAATGTCTTGCCATGACATTGTTAGAGAAACCAGGAGGTTGTCGTTTCGAAGATGCGAGAGTTCTGGTGGTGGTGAGAAGAGCTGGCACGGATCAGTCTGTGTTCTGTGTTCTCTAAAGGACTTGGATAAAATCCATCTCATCGCTTTTATTATGAAAATAGCTTTTGTGCATCTCCAATTGCCCCAACTTTGTCCCCCTCCCAGAGGCTGCTGTCTCCTAGAGCACTAACTGAAATAGAATACAGCTCATACAAGTTATGTTATCACGTTCACTTCTCTTATTAGATCAAAGCTTTTTCTAGGGACTTGACCCCTATTCAAATACTACGAAAAACATGCTTACTCTCAGATGTGGTATTTCCCACATTTGTGTCTTTCTGTCATATGTTAAAACCTAATATCTGTTCCCCCCAAACAAAACAGACAAGTGAAATTTTCTTCTTGCAAGCTTTTGTGAAACCACAGAGCAGGGTGGGATAGGTACCGCCGTTTATCTTATGGGAAAGGAAACCCCAGTCCCCTGCTCTGTCAAGTAGCCATGTACCCTAGAACACACTTTCCACTGTTTGCCCCCTTAGATTTAATGCAGGAAATGTTATTTTGCTAAGTTGTGCCTTCATGTTCTGAAACATGCTTGCGTGTTATCATACAGTAGTGTTTAAATCCAAACCAAAATGATTTTGTTGTAGTGGAAATATTTGAATTAATGTTTATGGTTAAAACATATAAGCAAAACTTGGATTGAAATTAGTTCATTAATCATTGCATTCCTGGGTGCAGGAAGAGTTTTGTTGAACTCTGTCAAGGGAAGGATTAATGTCCTCTGCCTGTGAGGTCCTCCCAGACAACTTTTCCTTGGGAAAGCCTGGATCTTAATGTTAGTTGGTACAGGATATTTTTCTTTTGGCAAGAGCAAAACAACCAACACCACCAAGTAAAATGTGCTAAGTAGCCAGCACTTGGAATAAGGAGAGCATGTCACACTTCTAGCAGTAAAGCTGCCGTGCTTGTTCTCGGCAGTAACACACACACACCCCCTGCCAGTAATGCAATAATATGTTACCGAGGCACCGGCCCAGGACCTCAGAGTGTACCTGCCAGGTCTCTTTTCCTCTTCTCCTTTATTTCCTCTGACACCCAACTCTGTTATGTTTAGTTCTCAAAACCATTGGCTGACCAACATTTCTTCACAGATTCTGCCTCCACCCACAAGTACACCTTTTTGTGTGTGTACATAGCCTCACTCAAGTCACCTTTTCTGCATTTGTGTCCTTTAGTAGGAATCCTAGGACCATATTTTTGGGAATAACCAGCCTACGTTTCCATCATCAAAAAGAAAATACTGTATTTTTTTCGTGCACAATGTGCACTTTTGCCTACGTTTTTAATGGAAAAATAAGGGTGTGCATCATACATGAACAGCACTAAACCATAGGTGCACATTATACCTGGTGAAATATGGTAATCATGGCCAAATGGGACAGATTTTCCTAGGGTTTTAAGACATTCTAGGATAGTACCGAAATGTCTGGAGAGAAATATTATGCATTTAAATCTTTCCTTGTTCCAGAAAAGCATTCGAGGTAAAGTGGAAAAGTTCTTGAAATATGAGGGAGAAATATGAACAAACCAAAAGGAAAATTAAGGTAGAGTGCCAAAGTGAGGACAGATGGGAAGTTTGATCAGAGAGATGTATGTAGTATGTCACACGTTCTAAAGGTTGCCCCACAGATTCCACTCTGAGCTTTCCCACAGCTAAAGGAAAAGAAACAGCTGATCCTTCTGCTCCCAAATTAGGCGAGAAAGGGGAGCCCCCTGCTAGGGAATCCTGTTCTGAGTGTTGGGTACCCCTAGTACCCTTCTAGGACAGTTTCTGTCTTGGTTGGGGTGGGGGTCTGGGAGCAGCCCCCCAAACAATTTTGAAACAGTGTGAAAGTGGAGTAACAATGTCTAGAAAAGGCAAAACCCACAGAGAGAGAAAGCAGACTGGTAGTTTCCCAGGGCCGGAGAAGGGAAGATGAGGAGTGAAGATGAGGAGGAAGATGAGAAGGGAAGAAGCAGTCGCTCATGGGCACGGGTTTCTTTTCAGGGCGGTGGAAGGGCCTTAAAGTTAGGTAGTGATAATGGTGCCATGACCTTGTGATTATATTAAAAAGCATTGAACTGTACACTTTAAATGGGTGAATGTTATGGTATGTCTCATAACATTTTTATTGAGATGTAGAATTACCAACATTTCTTCACAGATTCTGCCTCCACCCACAAGTACACCTTTTTGTGTACTTTATTATTTGTAGAATTACATCTCAATAAAAATGCTAAAAATTTAAAAAAAGAAATGAAAAATGCTAAAAATTTTAAAATTGCAATGATAAAAGATGGTAAAATAACATGCTGGAAACAAATCAGCTCATGAGACTAAGATTTCATGTCTGCTACAAGATGAGCACTGAGGAGCGTCGCAGCTGAGCTGCTGCTCTTGAGGGGATTCGGTCATAACGGGGAAACGTTGGGCTTTGCGACCTCTAAGTTTCTTTCCATTGTGAGCGTTTGGTATTTTTGACCATCTGTAAAAAGATGATGAGGTTATGAGGCGATTGGGACAGGTGTGAATACTGACAGCATAAGACAAAGGAATTTTCATTGTCAATGTGTGATACTGGCATTGTGATTTTTTAAAAAGTCTTTATGTTTTAGAGATACCTACATGAAATACTTCTAAATAAATGCTATGATCTCTGGGTTTAGCTTGAAAATACTACAGTGGATGGAGTATAAATGAAACGAGAGTGTCCGTGTGTTGGTAACTGTTAAAGGGAGGTTCATCACACTTTCTCTACTTTTGCACAAGTTTGAAAATTTCATAACATGTTAAAACAGATTTTGTCTTTCTCTGTTAACTACAAAAAAATCATTCTAGCGTTATCACCAGGGTTCTTGCTCATGAGAAACGGTATTGTAGCACTTGTCTTGTTTGCTGATTTACGGGTGACTTCTGGGAGGTTGGAAGCCTGGGTACTGGCTCTAAGTCACAGGTATAAGTGAGCTTGAAATTCTAGTCGGTCATCTGCAGCCTTTTCAGCCTTCCCTGCGCCTCTCAGGTCCTGCTGCAGGCACCAACC
>CM052539.1:151765624-151790398 GCA_028533065.1 Trachops cirrhosus
TTAGGAGTTCACCAGGGCGGGGCAACCCAGTTGCTGGGTTGTGACGCTGTATGTGGGGGCGGGGTCCGAGAAGGAACAATGGTGCTTGCTCTGCTTTCTGTAGGACCCCAGACCCTTCCGCCACTTTCCGCAAGCCAACCGGGCCCCTCTGGCATCAATTCCAGTGTGGGTGGGCCTGTGCACACCACGGGACCTTCCTTCTCAGTCAGTGACCCAAAGCTCTATCTCCCGGTGCTGGGACCCTGAGTTGTGTGCAGTGCCTTGCTTCACAATGTCTGCCTTGCTTCACAATGTCCGCCTCGCTGGGTCTGCCAGTCGCCACCCCCTGGCCAGGGCCCACCAGCCACCACTGCTTGTGTGCCCAGGGTCTGCCTGCTGCGGGCCTGCGCGCCGCCCCGGGTGCTCAGCTCTCTGCTCAGTGTTCCTCACCTGGCTGCCCGACTCTGCCCCTCCTACCAGTCTGGATGAAAGTGTCTGTTTTTAAATCCTTGGGTGTCCGACTTCCATACACTTCAATTTTCTGTCAGTTCTGGTTGTTATTTTGTTTCTATATTGTTGTTGTCCCTATCTTGGTTGTGGAAGGAGGCACAGTGCGTCCACCTATGCCTCCATCTTGGCTGGAAGTCCTGGAACTCTTATTCTTAGAAACATTTATTATATTGATATCCCAGGTGTTACATTACACTGGACGTACAGGTTCATTGTAATGGAAACTACTGTTCAGCAAACATCTGTGTGCCTACTGCTTGCTAGGTGTGTCTTCTTTACAATGGCTTACATGGGAACTGAATTCTTACACTAGGTTTGGGTTCTCCCATTACTTTCCCGAAAGAACCAGCTTTGGATTTTTGGAA
Organism: Trachops cirrhosus; assembly: GCA_028533065.1. NCBI lineage: Eukaryota > Metazoa > Chordata > Mammalia > Chiroptera > Phyllostomidae > Trachops > Trachops cirrhosus. The sequence goes on from CM052539.1 coordinate 151,766,479, forward strand.
CAAGAATGGCTTTCTGGGTGTTTACAAGCTATTTAGTTCAAGGCAAAATAGGTGAAAGTGCTCTGAAGTGCAGCCAGGTGTTTCACCACCACTGTCCTGTGTCCCCCAAAGCAGTTTGAATTGTAGAAAGCGCCGGGTGATTATGACATGAGAGTAGTTGGAGGTGCGTGTTTTGCTTCATAAATGCTCTAAGGTAATGTTGCTGATGATGTCAAGAATGCAACTGAGTCTCCACATAACTTAGATTTCAATGATGTAGAGTTTCAGGGCACAAGATAGTTTTATATCGGGGGGCGCAAAAGTAGATGTACGGTTGGGTTGTGAGTATGTGAAACTCGGAGTGTATTCTTGTGTTCTTATTGATTAATTGTTGTGTTATTTTCCTTGTGAAAGACTGGAAACGTACTTCTGCCCCACCCTGTATATTCATCTTCGTTCTCTCACCAAGTCAGGGTCTCCCTCGTCTTGTCTTGTTGGAGGTGCAGCACTGCGAATGCTGCTGCCTGCTGTTCTCCCTCAACCACAGCGGCAGCTTACCACCTACCATGACTGCCCGTGCTGGGTACTTTGTAGCATTATCTCACTTAATCCTCGAAGCAACCCTGTGAGGTAGTTGCCTTGTCCTTGTTTTAAGGAGAAGGAAACCCAAGCTGAGCAAGGTCAGATGCATTTTCACACAGCTAGTTAGAGGTAAATCTCAGAATCAAACCCAGGTTTTCTTATTTCCAAAACCCATGCATTTCCTAGTAAAGGCTGTTGCTGCTTTTTGGTGTTTGGAAAATATTTGCTGAATTAATGCATCTTTTGGCTGCTTGACAGATCTTTTGCATATCTTCTACATTTTCGTGAATAAAATGATTACGAATCTATAAAGAATGTCAAAAGCATTAGATGAGTGGGAATTTTTGACCAAACTTATGTTTTGTTACCATAACACAGAAGGCAAAGACCACCTGTGCCATCATCTCCTGTTGCCATTCAGAAGTGTGCCTTTGCTGTTGCGTCAGGTTTCACAAAAGCGCTCTTAGTGCTTAAGGGACCTGCTCGCTTTCTCTGTGGGAATGAAAATTATTGTTCTTGGTCAGGAGGCCAGTTAGCCCAGTTGTTTTTGGAGTGTAGTGTTAATAGAGGTTAGCCCCTTCAGATACGAGCCAGTTAGCTTGGATACACAAATAGCTGCTCTTACAGGCAGGGCAAGGGTGTGTATATGTGGATAGATTGGATCTATAAACACCAATTAAAAATTAATCAGCAAACATTTACTTAGCATTTGCCATGTGCCTGACACTGCTAGGAGTGCTCAAGGATTTTTTTAAAAGATTTTTTTTTAATTTTATTTTTAGAGAGAAGGGAAGGGAGGGAGAAAGAGAGGGAGAGAAACATTAATGTGTGGTTTCCTCTCCTGTGTCTCCTACTGGGAGCATGGCCTGCAACCCAGGCATGTGCCCTAACTGGGAATTGAACCTGTAACTCTTTGCTTTGCAGGCCCGTACTCAATCCACTGAGCTACACCAGCCAGGGCTCAAGGATTTTTTTAAAAAATGTGTGAGATACAGTTTCTCAGAGGTTCACACATAATTGATGAAGACATGACTCATGGAGAGAGAAAAATGTAAAAACAGGAACCATGTCTGTGTTGTTGTGGTGGTTTTTTTTATCTCCTTATACTCAGCACCTGGATTATTCCTGGCACTTCATTAGAACTTGATAAGTATTTTTTAAGTGACTGAAAATGTAGAGAAGAGAAATGAGTAGTTTTTTTGGATGGTTTCATAGAAGTAGTTAATTTTGAACTAGACACTTAAGTCTGAATAAAATTCAGGGAAGAGGAGAGTGGGAAGCTGGGAAGGACATTTCAAGTGCAGGAAGTAGGTTGGAAATATGAGCGTGATTTATAAGCGTGTCCCAGGGATAGAGCAGACCTGTTTTGCTAGGCCAGAGATATGGCTGGAGCCACGGAGTGTCATGAGTGCTGGACAGAGACATTCAGGTTTTCACCTGTAGTTGCCTAAGTGTCTGACCAGCAGAGAGGTTTGATGAAAACAGGTGGTCAGGAATTGAATGGACTCATGGGTGGGGAGGCTGTTTAAGACTGATGTTTAGGAGTTTGGATAATAAGGACCTGAACTAGGATATGGGCTGAGGGAGCTGAAAGAAAGAGGCAGATAGATGGAAGAAGTACTGTGAAGAGAGAAGAAACAACAGGCCTTGGTGAGTTAGTGGCTGGATATGCAAGCCTAGCGAAGGTAAGGAAGAGGAATAATCAGAGATGGCCCAGCGATCCTGAACTGGGGGGAGAAGGGTGGCGCTGTTGTTTTATTAAGTATCATATGGGAATCAAAAGAGGGAGACGGTTTTGAGAAGATACGGTTTTACTTTTGAGGTCCTGGGGCATCAAGAGGAAATGTCTGCTCAGCAGAGGGAGCGGATCGGCTGTGCCCTGTGTTCTCTTTAGGTTAAGCAGTTGCCTTCGGTACGTACAACACAGTGGCCGACCCTTAGGACCTCCCGGGAAGTGCTAAATAGTTTAATATTCCATAAGGGATATATGAGGCTATTCTTTCTAGATAATGTATATAATCTTCTCTTGATCTTTCCTAGTAATGTCGATCTTCCCAAGCTGGGAAGGAAGACATGTGCTTTGAAGCAGTTAGTGAGACATGAGAAGCAGGAGGCAGACTGGGAGGGGCTGGGTAGCGGGGGCAGACGGTCCCTTTCCGGCACAGTGAGCCCCTGCAGGCACTTGTCAGCCCTCCGAGTGTCAGTGACTCAGCTGGCTGTGGGGACCGTGGCTCTTTGTGCTTCCTGAGGTGAGTGCTCGTGTTGGAAAAGCGATGCTGACACTCACAACCATCAGTTTTCGAAGGCACTTTGAGAGGCACAGCAAAAACAAAGAGTTGGACTTTCCCCTCACACGGGGTCTTTGATTCTTCACCAGCATTAGCTGATTAAAATGCACCGTGTAAGGTCTAGATTTGTCTTCTGCCACCTCTCCCAGCCCCTGCCCTCTCCCTGTAGTGAATACAGAATTGAAGTGTAGTGAGTAGTTTATATAAGTCTTAATTCTCCCTCTTTTTTAGTTTAGAAAAAATTTTAAATGTTCTTCTTATCCTTAGTCTCTGGGGAATGTAACGTATTTTTTGGACTGTAAGGCGCACCTAGGTTTTAGAGGGAAAAAATTTTTTTGAAGCAAAAAGTGTAAAATACTTAATAACATAAATAACATAATATTTCACCAATGGAAATGGAACTCAACAGCAGCATTAACAACCATTATTCCTCCCAAATGGGATGAGGGGAGTGTATTTTATAGTCTGAAAATACGGTATATAAAGTATATTCTGATTTAATTTCATTGACAAGGTTAATTTTCTCATTAAAACAAAAAATGTTTCAGGTACGTGAGAGGAGGGGAAAGAGTTTGTGGACCACCTGCTCTCCAATATTAGAATGTGCAGAAAATGAATAAAAGTATTTTTAATTAATTAATTTAACTGGTTTTCTTGATTAAGAAAGTCAGTCTACAAGTTTATTGGATAATATTATAATTTATTTTTTTTAAATCCTCACCTGAGGACATGTTTGTTGATTTGAGAGAGAGACGAAGGAAGGAGATAGGGGCAGGGGAGGGAGAGAGAGAGAGACAGAGACATTGATGTGAGAGAGAAACATCGATCAGTCGCCCCAGTACACTCCCCAGCTGGGGGTTGAACCTGCAACCTTTTGGTGTATGGGAAGATCCTGCAGCCACCTGAACCACCCGGCCAGGGCTGGGTGGTAATTTCTTTAGCTTTATCAGCCCAACAGTCCTTCCCCCTTGCACATGGCCTAGTGGTGGGGAGCAGCAGTGGTCAGTATACCTTTTCATTTTCATTCTGCTGGATCCTAGACATATGCAGCATGTGCGAGAGAAGATAGGCTGCAGGGGTTGAGTAAATGATTTTGATTGCCCAGCCATGCCATGAAACCCTTCGCAGCCATTGAGATTAATGTTGTGGAAGAATCTTTAAAGAGTTGTGCAATATGCTAATGAAAAAGATTGCAGAACAGAAATAAACAGTGTGATCCCATTTTTATAAATCTGCACACAACTGTAATCGCATCGAATTATTAACAGTGGTTTTCTTATCATAAAGTCACTTCTGGTCTTAATTATCTAATTTTTTTCTATATTTTATAACAAAAGTTGGAAAAATGAAACAAAATTTTAAAGGGGGAAGAATATGCACTGAATTATATAAATTTCAAAGGAAAAATATGCGCTCAGGTAGTGTGATGGTTTGCTTATCTTTGGTTGGCTGAATTAACGATGGCCCATACCTTTTTTCTCTTCATTCAAAAATACTGTTTTTTGAACAGTGATGAAAGACTTTAAAGGCCTGGAGGACTTTGGGAGAAGGGACACCAGGTGGGGTTCGTACACCAGCATCTGTGGAGGGTCTGGGTTGGAGCAGAGGTATAAGGGTGGCAGGAGGACCAGGACATCCGAGAGGACTGTGAGTGATGTTTTCTGTGGAGGACACTCTCTTTCCTGTCTTGGCATCTGGTTGAAAAGTCTAGGTAGGTTGGAGTTGGCAGTGGAGGAAGAGTTCCTGGATTATAAGTGACCTCGGTAGAAAATTCTAGAAACCCTCAGAGAGGACTAGACATGAGAGCAGGGACAATTACTGAGTTTTCTGTGAGTTAGACTTTGGGCTAAGAGCTTTAGATGTGTTACTGATTCATTGAATTCTCACAACTACACTGTAACTTGTAGGTATTCTAGTGATTCCCATTTTACAAATGAGGAAACAGTGTCTTAGAGATTTACTTGCCCAAGGACTCACAGTGTAGGAAGTGAAAGAGCTAAGACTCGAACCCAGTTGTGTTTTATTTTAAAACCTGAACCTCTAGGAGACAGCGTACATGTTATCGCAGGTGGTATGATTCCTAGGCTAGAGGAATTTTTCAGCATGTCTCAACGTCCAGAGAGGTTTATAATACATGGATTAAGGATCAACAGATAATAAACTCCCAATGTCAAAGGCCAGGAGAAGTGTGGTCCCCTTACCATCAACCAGGAACTTGGTTAGACATGCAGACTCTCGGGCCTCACCCCAGGGCTGCTGTATCAGAGAGTCTGGAAGTGGGCCCTGCAGCCTATGTGTTAAGTCCTCCAGGGAGCGCCGATGTGGGCTGCAATTTAAAACAACTGGCCTACGATATCATCCCTACTTTTAAAGAGTTTATAGTGACATATTAAATCAGCAGAAGGACCAAAAGCCAAGATGCCCTTGTTGCTTTTGGTGTGCTTTTCATTTTTGTTGAAGATGTGTGCTTGCCTGATTTATCTCAGGAACAGGCTCTTTCCTATCTGAGCCAGGCCAGTTCATGTTCTTGGCTTGATACCAGGGACCTTCTTGCTACACTGCAACTTTGCTAATTGTAACAGTGCCTTTGCCTTTCAGTGAGAGATTATATCCTGGCTAATTACAAGTCCAATTGTAAGTCCTTTTTTTTTTTTCCCACGCTGGTTAGTAAAACAACCTTAAGTTGTGTTTTTTTCTCAAAGTTATCAAGAGGAAGAAGTGACAGTCATAAAATATGAACCTGTGTTTAGAGTATTACTAGTTTTCAGAGCTTTTCAGTATGCACCTGGGAGCGGGGAGTGGTCCGAGGGTTACCACAGAGATTCCGGGATGGACCATGCCAGGGTCTGAGGAGCAGGGACCCATCTCCATTCAGGAGAGTGATGAGCCCATTCACTAAGTGTCTGTACTTCTTGTATCGACCCTAATCGACTGTTTGAACCATAGACTCCAGCACTCGTTATAATCATTAGTGTCTAATCAGTAATTGACTATGCATTTTAATATTGCTAAGTGAATTGGATTTTCAAGTGATGACCCCCAACTTCTTGGGGTTTCTTTCCCTCCTGGCATTTCTTTGTTTTAAGGCCAAGAGTCTAATAAATAAACTAGCAGGTAATTAACCATTTACAATGCAGCCTTGGCATGTACACGTTTAAGTTACATCACATTCCCAATACAATCAAGCAGGAAACGGGAGAAGTTCTTAAATTACTATACATATTTTAAAGTAACTTCAATGGCTGTAGGAGAGGTAAGAGGATCTTAAGGAATTTCGGAGGTTATCGGTGACATTGGAGTTCTTTGTGTCAGGAACTTGAGGAACAGTTTTCACAAAGTGGGACTTACCAGGCTGGTTTCTCAATTATGTCAGGACAGCCAGACCCTCTGGCACAGGGTTGCCACAGTGCAGGCTACGTGGGGAGGTTGGGGTGAGCGTCACAGTGTATTTCTTTTTTCAGAGTTCAGCTTTTTACTAGGTGTTTTACAAAAAAGGTTCAGTCAAAAAAGACCATAGCCCATGTCATCAGCAGACACTCCAGATTCTTTCTTTGCTTCTGCTTTCTTCTCAGCTGGGGGACAGCTGGTATATTCTAGATCAGCTTCTAATGATTGTTACATATTATGCCTTACCACTTCTTACTGCTGGTCTAGAATTTGCTGGTTAGGAGTTTCTGGAAGTGAAACAAATTCTCTACCTTGAAGGAGAGCTTCTATGTAACCTGTTATTGGCAGGAAAGTGAACTGGTATTTGAAAAGGTTGCTGTCTGACTTCCTGCAGCAGCAACAGCAGCAGGCTTTGTGCCATACTTTCTGTTGGCCAGTTGTTGGCCAGTTGGTGTTAGGGCACAGTAGTACCTGCTCACAATCGCACTGAACACAGGAAGGCAGTAGTCATATACCTGACAGTGTGTCTGTTGTGCCAGCCCATTATTCTTTCCTCTGCTTTTTTTTTTTTTTTTTTTTTTTGCTGCTGCTGCCAAGGACAGACTGAATAGGATCCCCTAAAAAAGTGATAGCTTTGAAACTTTTGTCATCACATTTGGAACATCCCAACCTATCAAAGAAACTAGTCATTGTCCGCATATTTTTTTTAATTTTTTGTTATTTTTTAAATTTTTTATTTTAGAGGGAGGGAGAAAGGGGAAAGAGAAAGGGAAACATCAGTGTGAGAGAGAAATATCGATTGATTGTTTTCTGTACTTGCCCTGACCAGGGACCCAACCCGCAACCCAGGCATGTGCCCCGATCAGGAATCAAACCCATGACCTTTTGGTTTGTGGGACGATCCCCAACCAACTGAGCCACACCGGCCAGAGCTGTCCACATACTATTTTTTAAAATCCTCTAAAAATAGAGCACCCAGAACAGCGAACCTCCAAGTCCAGAGTTGGTGACTGAACCAAAACTTAAGGAGAGTGAGAAGTGATGTTGGAATATTACTTATTACTGTAGCTTTTAAATATGTTAACATCTTAAAATCTAAATTTCTTCAAAGTCAAAGAGTACCTATTTATGAATTGTTAGAAGTTAGTTGGTAAAAAATTTAGAAGCTATAAATAAGTGGGTAATTAATTTTGGAAGAATGAGAATCCTAGAAAATTCAAACATAGTAATTTATGACTAGATAATTATCTTCAACTCTTAGTGAGTTTGAAATTTTTCATTTTGCTCTTTTCTAGGTCTCTGGTTTGTTTCTTGGTTTTACCTGGTTTTGGCTTTTTTTTTGTTTTCTGTTTTGCTTTTTTGCCCAATCACACTTCTGAAAGAAGGCAGGCCAGGCATGAAAAAGAGCCTGCACTCAAACTTAGCATGGTCAGATGTGACTTTTCAACTGAAAACATCAGAGAGATCCTTTTCTGGTCCTACTTCCAAACGTAAGAGTATTTTCTCTTCTGTGAATTATTTCAGGTAGTATCACCAGGAATCCTAGCTTCAAGGATCTATCATTTAAATAGAAGTTATAAATAGGTATCTTGCCAGCATGATATGATACGTGCTTCTTGTTGACTGTATCTCTGTTTCTAAGGCCCACATCGTTTATAAATCAGATTATGCCTCATATCCATGTTTGTGGGAGCTGGCTTTTTTTAATCTGGAAGGAAGGGACATTCAGTGTGAGTTTGGATTCCAGTGCTAGAAAGGCTAGAAACCATACCCGAGCTGGTTTCTCCAGTGATGCGAAGCAAAATAATGAATCATCGTTAAGTAGATCGATCCTGCTGTTACCAGGAGGATGTGCAGCTGCCCAGGTGAGAAGCAACTCCACCTGGGGCAGAGCAGCGCCTGCCATTGGGAGCACTTGCCCTTGGGCACGCTGATGTTTGGGACCAGCAGGGTTTATGTCCACGGTTGCTGTGAGCAGCCAGGTGCACTGTGGTTTCAGCAGCTCTGGAAGGTGACTTCCTGTTTCTTTGGATGCCCCCCACTGACTCAGGATGTCCCCAAGCAAAATTTGTCACATAGACTATATTTCAAGTTAAATGAAAAATGGGCTTATTTTGGGGCGGGCAGGGGTTAGGTTTCTCTGTAAAGTGTCAACATTTTTGTGTTTTCCAGTAGGTTTTGGAGCCGCTATTTCTGGGGACCTTAGATGGTAGGATTGATTCTCTTAAGCCCAGGGTGGTTCGGCTGTGGTTCTACCTGAAGGAAAGTCATCATCTCAGAGCTAGGCTCTTGGCTACTTCAGGTAACAAGGAATATAAAGGAATGGACGTGACCATGCCAGAAAGAGAACTTTCAGGCCACCCACCAGCCCACAAGGTAGGCTGGGACATTTTCTCTGTGTACAGCCTCCCCACAGCCCATGATTTTTGTTTCCGCAGAGTGGCTTTTGCAGTGTTAAATGATGCCAGTGATATTTCAACCTGTTGGGAAACAGCTAAACTGTGTACTGCGGCCAGAGCCATTTGTTTGGCCAGTAACTCTGGGCTCTCATTTCTGTGGTCAGTGTTTTGTTTATGAGCGTCTTCTCCTCTATGGTTTCCGGCCTCAGTGACTAGGGGTGGGAGTTGTGGGGGCTCAGGGGGAGAGGACAGAAGATGTTTGGACTCATTTCCTGAATCATATTAGGCATTCTTGTGTCTCTCGGTTCCATCTTGGCTGGGCAGCATTTCTCACTCATTTGTCAGACCAGCTTTCCCAGCCGTCTCCGGGGGCGGGAAGGAAAACCACACCTTGCTCTGTCACCAGTTAACAGGCAGGGTTTTGTTCAGTAAATATTTATAGAACCTCACCCCTAACCTCGAACCCTGCAACCTTCGCACCTCTGAAAAGTTTATTCTCCCTGCCTAGCCTCCCAAGTAGCCGGGCCTGTCCGCACACCTCAGAGGGACAGCCAGGGGGCTCTTCCTCTCACACCGGGCACCACAGAAACACATCCTTCCTGAACTGAGTGGATTGTGACCCTTTTTAGGGTTGAGAGATAGATCATGGGAAAGGGTTAGGGGTGGATTGTCTCTCACTGTTTTCCCCTTTGATTTGTCAAGTGGAACCCTTGCAATTGGAGGAAGTGCAGAGCAGCCTATGGAGAGGAACAAGCCTCCCGGCCCAGTGAGCCGCAGCCTCTCCTGGTTCTGCGTGTAGCAAATCAGGCGTCAGCCTCCGAGAGCTGCTCCTTTTCCGTGCAAGAGAGATAAGCACTCTGGTGGTTTTGGGAAAAAATTAGAAACAACCTAAGTATCCATCAATAGGCTGTTGGTTACAGAAACTAGGGTTTATCTTTGTTAAGAAATACTATGTTGATTTAAGAAATACTATGTTGATTTTTTTTTCAATTTTTCATGCTATGTGAAAATATGGTATGTTGAAGAAAAAGGCAAAATATTACAGGAAGCATGATTTCAATTCCATAAGAACAAAGAAGGGAAAGTATCAAGTTGTTAATGGTTTCTTTTGATGCAATTATGGGAGATTTTAACTTTCTTTTGTCATTTCCTGTAGTGAACATTTATTTACCTTTTGTTTTTTTTTTTTAATGCAGACTGTACCATACACAAAAGTACACAAAACACATATGAGGTTTAATGAATGAATCTAAAGTGGCTATCCAGGTCAAGAACATTAAAAGCAGCGTTACTTTTTATCATTGAAATATTGACAGTAAAACTTTTACTAAAGCTGTTTTGGCCGAGTCCCTTCCATGGCTATGGTAGGAATAAAATAAGTTTGTATATGAAAGTGCTTGTGCTTATTAAATCTTAAAACATCCACCAAACATAGAGAGTTATCTCTCCTCTGAAGTGACAAATACGACAGGTGCACGTCAGCAGGTCGCTGCTAGAGTCCGAGGCTGCTCAGTCGCATAGGCGGTTGCACTGAAAATGAATCCGTCAAACCAGTTGTCCTCTCTGCCCGTCCTTCCCTCCCAGGAAGCCTGAGGCACAGTCGTGGCCCCGAAAAGTACCAGTGACTGACCTGATGTAAAACCTCTTTTCTGCATTTAAGGCTGATTAGCCTTGGTTTTCGGTGACTTCCTTGGTCGTTGCAGGTGGTGGAAGAAGGTTGTGTGTGTTGTTGATGAGTTGATTTCACCAGAATTGGAACTCCAAGCAGTCATTGTTTTTGCTCCATTATTGAATTAGTCATCTACCTTTCGATTGGAAGTTCGACTGGAAGCAGGCCAAGAACTACTACTCATTTAGCCCTTTCATCCGCTGCTGCCGCCAAGGCCTCTTCATGATTTGCGGGGCCTGTCACAGAATGAAAATGTGGGGTCCTTGTTCAGAAAACAGGGGAAACGTGTTCTTCAAGTTGGTAAAAAAAAATAAGGCTTTTTAAAATTTCTTTCATGTTCTCTATCCCGCCTTGGTATATTTTTATGTCATTCTAAGTAAAGGAAAGTTAAAAATTTTAATTCTTATGAATGTTACTGTTCACCTTTATATTCTACAATGCTAGTTTAAAATGCAAATATAAGAGCATTTAGCTCATATGCAAAATGACAAAAACTACAATATTTTGTGCCTCATATAATGTTCTCCCCAGAAGAGTGGAAATGGTGCAGCAAACTAACGCAGCTGTTTTTGTTTCACTCTGTGAGCACGTTCCACCAATGCTCGACCTTCAGATAATGTAAAAGGATCTACCTTCTCCTTTCCTTTTACGTCCTTTTTAGTGTGAGTGGTTGGCCAGCATGGGAAAGTAACATGAGTAAGAAGGTATATTATGGGGCTCCTTGGTTGTTCATGTTTCTTAGAATGCCGTTGACTTCTTTCAACATTCAAAGCAAGTTCTGGTTCCATGGGAAAGCGTGCCTTCGTGGGGCTGCACCTTCATTTATTCAGTCGTAGACATCACATGCTTATTACCTGGTACTTGCCCCGAGTCCTGCTGAATCCTGCACATGGTGGGTTCTCATGAATCCTGTGCTCAGAGGGCATCCTGAAAGCGCTGTGCAAATGGGGTGACAAGGAATGGCAGCACGCACATTGCACCTGTCTCTTCTGCTCTCACACAGGCTCCACGGTCCCACTTGACTTTAGTTACAAAACACACATTCAAAGTCAAAATTATGAAGAATTCCTTAATAACCAAGTGCAACACCCTTCTGGGTACAGGGCCCTGTGTGACTGGACAGGTCGCCATGCTCAAGAAGTGGGCTCTGTTGTTATTTTTGTAATCCTAATGACCAGTTCTTGTTGTCACCCTTCCCACGGCTTCCTGTTCTTGCTTACGAGTCTGACTTACCTGGAATCCCAGGGACCCAGGAATGTTGTTCAGGGGGAAGTCCACATTTTCTGATAGTGACAAATAGTAGTGATTCAGGGTTCAGGTGCCACTCACTATCGATACCAGTTCTTTCTCTTGTGTGTTTTATCAGTCAGACACATTAGCCCATGGATCCTGAGAAGAAAGAAATGAAGCTAGCTGTGGGAGTTTAATAAAAATCAAAATTTATAACCAGTAGCTTCAAAATTGTACGTCTGCGGGCAGCAGGGTATTCTCCACATGCCACTGTTGGGTTTATGAAATCGATCATCAGTGGTCTGGGAAGATGTCTGCAAACCAGTAATTTTCTGAACTTACCTCTGAGAGGACATGGGAGCATTCTGCCCCTGTGCCCTTGGTAGAACAGTTCCTAAGTAGTCGAAAACATGAGTTCTGGTCCAGCAGAACCTGATCTTACATCCTGGCTCTGTAATAGGTATAAGACCTTAGGCAAGTCACCAGTGGTTCTGAGCTTGGTTTCCTCACCTGTGAAAAGGCAGTGATAAACTAGCCCCAGGGATTATGTTCAATAACATACAGAAAATGGGTTCACTTGATATTTGACACAGAATAGGCATTTAATTTTAACTTAGTATAAAACTGAAAAAAGACTTCAAGCGGCAGTACTGCTAAGGCTAGTAGGTGAAGAAATCTGACAGTGAACGTATCAGATGAATATAATAGTCTGATGTAGTTCTGTCGGAAACCCAGCGTACAGAAACTGAGTGCCGAGGAGAAACGGGCTTGGTCTGCACTGGGCTGTGTTCTGTGAGCAGGAGCTGCATGTGCATCGCTCCCTTCCGCATCCTCGGCCCAGCACAGTGCCCAGCACATAGTAGGGGGTTGTTGATTAAATGATGAATGAATGAATGAATAGGCAAATGTTTTATTTTTCACCTTGTGGGACTTCTGTTCTTCTAAATTTACAAACAAACCAAGAGATTTAATTTTCAAGCCATTGAAAATTGTGTGGGCATATGTCTCTGAGGGTCCCCTTTGTTTTTTGACAATTGAAAAATAAAAAGAAAGATAGAAAAAAAAACCCAAACCGATAAAATCTGGTGATATCTTATTTTTTATGCTTTCATTTAAAAAATCTTTATTTTACTTTTTATTGTATTTTTTCCCATTACCATTTATCCTCCTTATACCCCCTCGGCCTGCCACAGTCACCACTCTTTGTCCATGCATACAGATGAAGTGACATACTTTTGCATATCTGAGCACATGCACGACCTGTGAATCGTGGCCTGGAGCCTCTGCTAGGATCAGGGCTGCATCGTGGAGCTTGGCAGAAACCATAGCTCCACATGGTTGCTTCTCTGGCCAGAGAAGCTGTCCCCATCATGGGCTCAGCCTCACAGTGTCTGCTCCTGGCCAAGCTCAGCTGCTTTCCAGCAGGTGGTGGTGATTCCTGGGGAGCTAGGAGAAAGCCAGGCTTTTAGATTCAGGGGAAGATCTTTTTGCCTTTTGATAACAAAGCCTTTGGGGAGATATTTGAGCCATAGGGCACAATTTGAAGGGCTTAAATTTAAAAGAAAATAATTGACAAAGTAATTCAAAAGCCATTTTCTAATTTATAAAAGACCAAAGGCCCTTTGTATGTGATTTTCTGCCAGTTCTATTTAAATCCTCTGCAATTTAAACACCAGAGGATTAGTGGCCTGGAGAGGTGTTTTGGCTTTGAAAATTCTGGGATAAGTTAGAGGCTTTTAACCTAGCATACTCGCACCCCCTCCCTTTGTAAAAGTGTGCTGCTGAAACCATCTTCCACAAAAGAACTGTTAAATCCCAGATAAGAGTATGTATATTTGCCACTAATGACATGTGAAAACACGTAAAATGGCAGCTTTTTAGGAGTATTTTTTTTTAAAGATTTTATTTATTTATCTTCAGAGGGGAAGGGAAGGAGAGAGGGAGAGAAATATCAATGTATGGTTGCTTCCTGTGCATTCCCTGCTGGGAACTGGCCTGCAACCCAGGCATGTGCCCTGACTGGGAATCGAACCGTGATCTCTTGTTTAACAGGCCCGCACTCAATCCATTAAGCTACACCAGCCAGGGCTAGGAGTATTTTTAAATGATTTGAAAATGATCTGATGCCATTAATATGTTCTTAATGTATTTTTAAACTAGATTTTGCATAGATCCAATTGTTTTTCTAGGAGTAGAAAGTAAAGTTATTCCTCTACTTTATATACCTCCCACCTACTCAGTAGTTGAGAAACCATTTAAGGATCTTGAAGAGTTAAAGATCCCCTTAAAGCTCGACAGTCCAATGTTTAAAGTTTGTATTCAACTAACTGGCTTCCTACCCACTTCTGTGACTCCGCGTCCTCTGTGAAGGAAGCAGGAGGAATCTTGCACCCTCGGTTATTGGGCGAAGGAGCAGGAAAATATGCTAATTGCTTTTTGCATGGACAGAAACACAACTGCAAAGGATAGAGAGAGGTGAAGATAATGAAACTACCCAGGAGGCTTGCACCTGGATTGCTAAAACTTCACGTAATCAAAGATTTCTGGGAGAGCAGTGTAGTAGCTGCAAAGACCAACAGCTGGTTCCCTGCCTGATTGCACTTCTTCCTTCTCCCTTCTCTGGTGAGGACCTGCTCATCCTTCAGAACCCAGCTCATGTCAGTGTCACCGCTTTGTTCCAGCCTCCCTGCTGCTCTCCTGGCTTCCTTGTCTGTGCTGTGTTTGTGCTTTACAAGTACTTCTCAGGGAAGAATCACTTCCCACGGTGTTCTGTATGTATTGGTGTTAATCTTTTGCACTGGATTATGAGCCCTGGGGTCCATTTCATCTTTATGGTCTAACCAGTAATAAACACTCCAAGACTGTTGAATGAACACTTAAAGTGACACGAAAATAGATACCAAATGTTGATAGAAATAAATATATTTTAGAATTTATCATGTTTTTGTTTATGATTTCAAAAAACAGTTCAGTAGACGGCCATGGTATGGTATGAGACACTCATACATTGGTGGTGAGGGTATAAATTAACCGGGAAACGGTTTGGAAATTTGAGTTTTAAATATGAACTCACCCTTTAACCTTGTAATTTTATTTCTTATTATCTATTTTAAAGAAAGGAATAAAAATCACCCCAATGTTATAATAGAAAGCATAATCCAAAGTACAGCTGTTAGATATCAATTATACCATGAAAAATATTTTTAAAGGTATAGCAGCAGTCCTAACCGGTGTAGCTCAGTGGGTTGGGTGTCATCCTGCAAAGTGAAAGGTCGGTGGTTTGATTCCCGCTCAGGACACATGCCTGGGTTGCCAGCTCGGTTCCCAGTTGGGGTGCATAGTGAGAGGCAACCAGTCGATGTTTCTCTTACACATCAATGTTTTCTTCCTCCCACCCCCTCTCTCTAAGAATAAACAAATAAATAAAATTTTAAAAGGTACAGCAGCAGACCTTATTAACTTTCTGATAATTACATGATTCAAACCAAGCAGTAAGTCCCTAGAACTTGGAATGATAATGATAACTTCTTGGAGTCCTCGTTTTATGTTCTCCCATATATCCAGCCTGTTGTCTCACATATAGTAGAGCTTCAGTGTATATTTTTACTGGA
Source organism: Trachops cirrhosus (assembly GCA_028533065.1). Classification (NCBI taxonomy): domain Eukaryota; kingdom Metazoa; phylum Chordata; class Mammalia; order Chiroptera; family Phyllostomidae; genus Trachops; species Trachops cirrhosus. Next base: position 151,781,624 of record CM052539.1, read on the forward strand.
TGAACAATGAGTAATTGCTTAAAATAAAAAGAACCAAGTACACAGAATAATGTAACCATTATTCCTGATGCCACCACCAGGTTTAACAACTATTATTTGACATACTCGTTTCCAATCTTATTTTTCTTTCTTTATGCTTTTAAAATGATATAAGTAATATATGCACATAGTCTTCATGCACAGTATTTTGCAATCTGCAGAATTAAATGTTATGTTCTCTTGATCAAATCAGAAGAGGTGTCCCTGCCATTTTATAGAAGGGACAACTGAGCCAGGACTAGAACTACCATTTCTGCTTCCTGGGCCAATGTCCTTTTTACTACTGGAGTCTTTGGAGAACCCTTAGGAAACAGGGAGGGCCTCACATGTTCTTTAAGGGAGAGCGTGCATCAATTCCAGAAAGATGTAGACAGATTAGGAGGAATTGAAAGAGGAGCCAACACTGCTGGAAGGAAGGACGTAAGACAGATAAAAGGAGCTGAATATGTATAGCTTGGCCAAAGGATGATTAAAGGGGATATGATAACAGCCTCTAAGAATGTGAAGGATGTAAACATCATGGAAAGAGAAAATATATTTAGAACCTATCAAAGCACTATATAAAAAGAGATAAAAATTAATGCTAAAGATTGAGAATAGCTATTTTCACGGAGAGACTTGGCTTGTAAATGGTAATCCCAAGAGAAGTACAGAAGTATACTTCCTGTATAGGAAGTATTTACGACTGAGCTATCCTGCCTACATTTGGGGAGGGCTTTTCTAGTTCTAATTTTGATGGCTGAGATCATGGCCCTTCCTAGCACAGATTTGCCACCCAGTTCTGATTGCAGTTTTGCATATCAGGGTCACAAGGAGGAGTCTTATTACAGCCTCCTAGAAGCCAAACTCGGGCACGTCCCCAACTTTGTGCAGCCCAACCTTGCAGGCTCTTGGTGAAGCCTAAATGAAACCCTAAGAGTTAAGCCATCAGGTGACTGATTCCTCTCTCCACAGTGCCCCCTGTTGGGAATCTGGTTGTGAGCAAGATACAGAGGAGCCTCCTTTACTATAAAATTAACAGCCACCTTGGATAAGCAGGTGGCAGCATTTGGGAGGGAGCCTACGAGGCAATGCAGTCCTTCATTGGGTGCAGTAAGATACCACAGTCATATGGGTAAGAAGTGATCTTGCATATGTGTATATGAAGTTGTGTCCCTAGAAGGGGTACCAGAGCCCATGGGGACATAAAATAAAATCTGAGGTCAAAGCTGTAAAAGGAATTCACCTTTCATTGGTATGTAGCCATGGATTTATCTCTGCCCCACAGGAGTCAGGCAAGGGAGATGTCCAAACTAAACAAGAATTGAGAGGGCAGCCTCAAAAGGAGTGTGATGTTCGGAATGGGAAGAAATCTGTTGGGGCCCTTGGAAGGAGCTAGAAGGCGCTCAGACCTGTGAAGGTGCGGGCCACCCCACCTGACCATGTGACCTCTAGTGAGGCCAGGCCCAGTGCCATTTTAGACCTAGAGGTGCTGAGCGGCTTCCACTGGGTGCAGGAGCAGCCAGACTTAATGATCTCGTGAGACTGACCTGCTAAACTGACCAGGATTGGAAAGAGGTGATCCAGGGTCCCCGTGGAGCCTGTGACACGGCCTCTAGGAAAACATGCTGAGAGAGAGGGAAGACACTTAACAGATCAAATTAGCATGGAGTGACCTAGCATGCTACCAAGTCAGGGCTGAGCTAGGAGGTCTGTGAACAAAGTGTACGTACCTGGTTTGTGAACTAATATCGCCACCTGCTCCCTCCTCCCGCCCCCGCCCCCCACTGCATCTTTGCAGCTTTCTCCTTTGGTGTCATTGTTCCCAGCCCCACTTAGGCCCACGTTCAAAAACGCTTGATGAGCCCCACTTCTGTGACAATTAGGAGTCCATGATGGGAAGGAGATGAATTGCAGCCATGGTAATAGGAAGGAAAGAGAGCAGGTGGATTTTTAGAGGGATTGAGGAGCTACGGCTGTGGATTGGGACTGAGCCCCCAGGTTCCCAGGACAGAGAGTGTCCCCTCCCTCATGGAAGGCCCACCTCCTCCCAGAGGAGCTCCGCAGTCAGCCTGTCTTTCCTGACCCAGACTTGGCATCAGATTTACTGTAGATATGAGAAACAATGTCAAAAAGCAAAGATATGAGAGCCATATACTCCTTAGCAATTTGTATTTTATGCTCTAAATTCTTTAAGGTATAATTTACTGTGCACATAGATTCTTAAGAGATTTAGATGTACTTTTCAAGGGTACATATTTTCATAAAATACAGTTTTACTGTGACATAAAGCACATAAAGTGGTTTTCTTTAATAATCACTATGATTAATATTTTTGTCTGCCCTTTTAGAATAAGCACTTTTTTGTTGTTTTTTAGCTTGAGAGTTTACTGTGTGTGTGTGCTTGGGCGTAGTGGCTGTATCCTCACTATTACACTCCGGGGTAGGCACTGCTCTTCTCTCCATTCAGCAGAGGGAGACGGAGACCCATGGGAGTCCAGGAATTCTCAAAAAGGTCCCACAGTAAGTGGCAAAACCTGGATTTGAACTCAGGTAGTCTGGCTGCCCAGTTCAAATCCTTAACCACTGTGCAGTACTGTCTGTCATAAAAGAAGGTCTTTGGAGTAATATTTTAGCCTGAATCTCCTAACATTTCTCCAAACAAAGTTGAGTGTACAATTGATCTCCGTGTTGTAAGCAACACTTAAAATGACTCTTGTCCATGTGGATGCTGCCATAGGGTGGGTACTGTGGACGAGTGTCAGCACACTTCATGCCTCACTGGAAACCCGTAAAAATAATTGCCAGGTGTTAACACACACTTTTTAGAAAAGAGCTTTAACGCTGCGAAGTTGAGCAGAGCCTCCTGACCTGTCCAGCATATAACTCTTTGCTGAGAATATGTAAAGTGGATGGATACAGGCACTGAAGGATTGCAGGATGGGTTTTGATTTTGCTCTTAATTGGTAAATAAGGAAAATGTTTATGGGATTTGGGAATTAGAAGGCTGTTAGTTTCTGTTTGAGTTCTACTAACATTATCATCTCCCTGCCCTTAGGCTAGTCACTTCACTGACTCTGAATGTGTTTTCTCATCTCTAAAACAGGGTATACTTTTCGACCTACCAGTCTTCACAGATCCATTGTTAGAATAACATGAGGCATTGTCATGAACAGAGATAACACACCTGAATGTGCAGGTGCTCCTTACACTTGAGGCTCTGGGCTGGGGGGAGAGGTGCCCAGCAGAGGTGGGCAGCTGCCTGAAGGAATTTAAGAGGGTTACTTTAATAATAAGGAATTGTGCACCCTCTTGTGGCGAAGTGAAGGGGTTAAGAGTTTTCCGAAAAATAATTGAATAATTCAATTGTCATCAGAAATCCTTTCCCAGTAATAAATGTACACGCTCTTTCTAAACAAGTCCTTAAATTGCATTATGAACGAATTGCTTAGTCTTTACCAAGTTTTGCATGCAGTGAGATATTACTTTTTTTTCTTTAATCAGATTACATGTGTTAGGTTTTCCTCTGTTTCTTTCCTGTTGCTTTCATAGAGAGCCTTGCCAGGGTTTTTCTTTGTTGTTGTTTTTAATTTTCCTAGACTGCTGTATTTATTTTGCTTTCCTTTGTGTGTTTCTGCTTCCTTTTTTCTGCTCTACTTTCATATCTGTTAAATTTTTTAATACATACTTAGGGCTTTCTCTCTCTGCCTGTGTTAACAAAGGGCCTCTGGCACCCTGCATATAGTAGATGCTCAGTAAATGGTGTTGACTCTTCTTAACCACTCCTCTGTTTCTTCCCCCCATTTACCTATGGTCAACCCGTTTTCCTTGGTATCAGTTTTCCTGAAACAAATAAAGTGACAAAATATAACATTTCAGTCACAATATTATTTTTCTGTTTCCTCTCTAGTAAAATGAGGAAGTGAGAATAGGTGATTTCCAAACTCTATATAGATAAGGAAAAAAGATCACATTCTTTGGCAGCACCTTACAAGGCTGTGAATGTCTTATGCCTATCAGCGTTATTAATCCTTAGTTCCTACTCGAATAGGTGGGAAGCAGCAGAACTAGGAAAGGCAGAAGGGAGGGAAGAGTCAGGGTGAACGACAGGGTATGAGAACAGTTGTGGGGGAGGGATTAGCGGGACAGTAGCAGCATTCCAGAAAGAAGCTGTAACATCCTGAGCTGTGTGAAATTTTTTCATAATTTATACATGTTGCATTGTCTGTTGATGCTCACAGGGGATTAGCTGACTCAACATCCTTTATTCCCACACATTGCTTACATTAAATTTGGAGAAAAAGCTTTTTCCCTGATTGAATTATGAAGTCCTCGATCATGTAGCAGTTGGCTTTATATGTTCTGCATTTTATTAAAAACTTTTTTCTTTCAACCTGGCTGCTTAAAAGCATTTTGTTGGTTTTAGAGAGCTTGCATCCCTGGTATCACAGAGGGAGGCCAGAGTGCACCGGGAGGTCCCTTGCGGTGGGGGGTGGGTGCAGGGAGAGCATGTCTTAGATTGGCTCCTACTTCTGCAGTTTCAGGATTCACACCAATCTAACCAACAAGGGCTTGATAGTGAATCAAAGTGTCTGTTGAATAACGTACTGAGAAACACTAAAACACCTGTACTCTCCATTTTCATTGGCCGGTGGTCTTCCCCTGGAGAAGTCAGTCAGGTTCCTAGTAGTGCGAGGTAGGGAGTTAATCCATTTCATTAACTGAACAGGTCTTTTTTGATTTTCACTCTGCGTGCCAAGTACTGAGCTAAGTGCGAGAATTCAGGCAGGCTTCTAGCTTTCAAGGCCTCCCACTCCCAGCCGAACCACGTAAGCAAGTATCAGAACCGCGTGCTCTGAGCCGTGAAGCCTAAGGAGAAACTGGGCCCTGACTGACTTGCTGAGAAGTCCTTGAATTGATGGTGGTTGCTCACGGTTCCTTCTCACCTGGGAGGGATACGGCATTGGGTGTGTTCCTTTGGCTTCTCTTCTGCAGTCCATGCTGTCCGGCAGCGGTTTTCAAACTCTCGGTCTCCGGACCCCTTTATGTTCTTACACACTATTGAGGACTCCAAAGAGCTTTTGATGTTTACCATGTTTAAACTAAAAAAGTTTGAAAGTATTTGTTAATTGACTTCATAACAGTTGTAAAACATTTGCATGTTAATATAAATAACACTTTATTAAAAATAACTTTTATAAAGCCAAACTTAGTGAGAAAAATGGTATAGTTTATGCTTTTGTTTTTGCAAATCTTTTTTATACCTCACTTAAGAGAGAGCATTTGGATTTGCATATCTGCTTCTGTATTCAACCTGATGTAATTTATTATTTGGGTTAAAGTATTAGAGGAAAATCTGTGTTTACCCAGATAATGTAGTTAGAAAAAAGAGTATTTTAGTAGTCTTTTTAGATAATTACGGGTATTCTTTGATACTACACCAAAACGTGACAAATACCTTATTTTGCCCTGGATAATGTGCACTTTTTGCCCACATTTTTGAGGGAGAAATAAGGATGCGCATTACACATGGGTAGTGCTTGAAATGCCTTGTGTCTGCTCTTGTGTTTTGTAATTATTTGTTACATAAAATTTCTTGTAGCATCAGTTCAAAAATAAATGCTGAGGTTCCTTTATAATATAGAAAACAAGTATCTAAATATAAATAAATAAATAAATAAATAATTGGAAGAAAATTAAAAGAAAAAATTTCTGTCCTGAAAGTTCAGGCCAAAAATGTGGGTGTGCAGCATACACAGGAGTGCATTATACATGGCAAAATACAGTTGTAGGTGTTTTGTTTGTTTTCCAGAGAGGAAGGGAGGGAGAAAGAGGGAAAGAAATGTCCACCAAGCTACCTTTCACATATCGCCAACTGGGGACCTGACCCACAACCTAGGCATGTGCCCTGACTGGGTATCAAACCAGCAGCCTTTTGGTTCACAGGACAATGCTTAATCCACTGAGCCATATCAGCCAGGATGACAATTAGTAGTTTTTAAAGGCTAGTTGCCATATAGTATCTGAAACCATATGAATGAACTTCATTCTGTTGTTACAATTAGAATGCTGCATTTACTAATGCAGGATTTTGTAACACATACAGTCTTTTACTAATGCAGGATTTTGTAACATCAACATCATACATCGAAAATATTGGCTCACTGGACTTGTTAGATCTTCCAAATACAGACATGTTGCATTGCACAGTATCAAAAAAATTGCAGTCATCCCCGTCATGACCACTCTCCTCCCAGCAGTCTTTAAACGTGGGTGCTACAAGCTCCTGATGGTAAATACACGTTTTCCAAACTGGATTTTTGCTTGAGAGGCCATACTTCATCTTTACTAACAAATACTGTCAGTTGTTTTTCTTGAAGTAATAGGCTCACTTCATTCATTTTTAAGAATGTCAAATGCCCAGTTGTGAACAACCATAGTTGTCAGTCAAATAAAAATAGTGTCCATGAAGAAAGTGACCATTTAAGCATCCAGCCCCAGCAGTCACACAGAAGCCTTTCCGTGAGACATCTTTCTTCAACATGCAGAAGAGTTTCATGCACACTTTCCATTTTGTCACACAGATAGTTTTTAAAAGATCAGTGTTGCAAGGTCAAGATTTTGAAAAATTAGCAATTTTTACTGCTCATCAAGGACTGCTTCACTGAGAATGTGTGACAGTGAGAATATTGTGACTCTCAATGCGCTTTGCTGCCATTGCCTTGATTCGTGTTAAGGTTCTAGCAGTTTTGCCCGCTATTGCTTTTCCACCATCTATGCAAATATCAACACAGTGAAAAAAAACAAAGTAACATTTTGGTGGTATTAGGAAAATAGTTTTAGCCCTATGAAATCCATGAAAGCGTCCTGGGAATCCCTAGGGTCTGCAAATCACACTTCGAGAAATATGAGGGGGGGCAAAAAAAAAAAAACTGGAGTTATCTCCTAGAGAGCAGGCCCCTTGTAATACAGGCTTCCCCCGCTAGGTGAGTGTTCTAGGAACCCATCTGCATCAGCACACCAGCTGGCGTTGTGAGAGGCTGCATTTCGCTTCAGTGAATTTTTTTGTAGGCTCTTTCAACACATTTGCCCATTTCATGATGGGTGATTTACAAGCACACTTGCCCACACAGTGCTGAGTGTTCAGCAGTTTTTGACTAAAAACAGCATGGCCTCCATGCCCCACCCTCCCTATTCACCCAATGTCACCCCGGGTGACTTTTTTTGTTTCCCTGGATGAAAAAAGTCCTCAAAGGGAAAAGTTTTGCTGATGTGGAAGAGGTCAAGCAAAAAACAGCAGGAGTAGTAAAAGGCATCAAAATCGACAAGTTCAAAAACTGTTTTGAGCAGTGGAAAAAACATCTCGATAGGTGTATTGCATCAAATAGTACTTTGAAGATGAGCAAAGTTTAAACATGTAAGAATAAATACACACTTTCTCATGAATAAATTCTGTTTTTTAACCTGTCGTATGAGGGCAGGAATTCAGAGCATGACTAAGGGTCCAGATGGCATGGGTGTGAATCCTACGCCTGCTGCTGGTTAGCTGTGTGACTTAGGGAGGGTACCGAACCTCTCTGTGACTGTTTCCTCTCTGTAAAATGGGCATAACAAGAGCATCTGCTTCATTAAGTGAATTAATCTGCCTAATAGTGAAACCATCAGTGGTTATTGGTAAAAGTAGCTAGTCGATGGAGTGATTTTCTGGGGAAACGCCCAAAGGCCCAGAAGCTGTCTTCTCTGCCAGTCTTCCGGAATGCTTGGCACACCCACCACCGTGGGTACTCTTCTATACCCTTTGGTGCCAAAACACATCTTAATTGAGTGCAACCCCGTATCCTAGAAGGGACAGTATATTCGCTAACAACTTAACAGGAATTGACTTATCTAGTTAACCTAACAGCTCTTGCCAACTGAGTTAAGGCTCTGAAGGAATGGAGAAGGATAGTACTTGATGAAAGGATTGTGGGGGGGGGGGACCCCAGCGCAGCGAGGGGGTCCATTGGACAGCCGGAGTGGAGTGAGAGTGAGGAGTCAGGGCTCCCTGGGGAGGGGAGGAGTGACAGTAACTTTGCCTCTCATACACTGGGGTTGGTCCTGGGCACTGTATCTGTGTGAATTGTAAACATGTGTAAGTGCCTCTCCCTACACATTCTCCCGTTCTACTGTGGTGCAGTCGCCTCTGGGGCGGCGGCACGGTAAGTCTCAGTAGTGTAGACCTGTCTGAGGCTGAGCTTGTGACTCTTGGGAAGTAGGCAGTGCGGGGCACAGAAGCGAACAGGAGCTCTGCAGTGAACCTGGCGGGGCAGGCCCCGCTCTCCTGTAAACTGGCTGCATGGCCTTGGGCCAAGGGTTGAACCTCCCTGAGCCTCTCTTCTCGGTCCCTGTAAAATCTGTAGAATCGGGCTGCCACTACCTCCTGAGGGCGTCATAAATACTAAAAGAGGTAGCTGATGGTAGGCACTCACTCAATGCCAGTTGCCTTCCCCAGGTCCACTTCATCTATCTTGAACTCCATCACTGTTAAGTTATAATAAGGGCCTAACAACAATTCAAAAAATGTCTTTGTTGCTTTTTTACTTTTATTAAGAAGTTGAAGTTTTAGGAAAAGGTAGATACAGTCCTAGAAGAATTATGATACTGCTTCTTCTTCAGTATTTCAACATACTTCCCAAAGCATCACCCCTCGCCACCATTTCTGGGGACCCCGAGGTGCTCTGAGCCAGATCCCCTCTGCCCCACGGTCCTGTTCTGTTG
>CM052539.1:151790898-151811762 GCA_028533065.1 Trachops cirrhosus
AATGTCTTTGTTGCTTTTTTACTTTTATTAAGAAGTTGAAGTTTTAGGAAAAGGTAGATACAGTCCTAGAAGAATTATGATACTGCTTCTTCTTCAGTATTTCAACATACTTCCCAAAGCATCACCCCTCGCCACCATTTCTGGGGACCCCGAGGTGCTCTGAGCCAGATCCCCTCTGCCCCACGGTCCTGTTCTGTTGCTCATCAACTCAGCCTGGGAGTAGCCCACGGACTGCCCCCCAGCCCCTTGCACGCTGTGTCTGCTGCCCACGCGAAGAGGCAGAAGGAAGCCGTGTGTGGCACAGCTGGCCCAGGGCCACCTCTCCGAGGCCCTTCCCCCCTCCTTACCGCCCAGACTGATTTCCCCAGTGCCCTAATCTCCCTTGCCGTTCATAGAATCCCCACTGTTCCTGGAATGTATTTGATTGTTTCTACAATCTGGGTGGCTGCACCTTTTTTCCATATCCCCGTCAATAAGTTTCAGAGAACCTTATGGTCATTAATGAATCTATTTTCACAACTTCCCCAGAAACGAGCCTCTTCTGTGGCACAGATCAAAGAATCTATAACTGACACAAGGGGAATCCAGCCAACTGGCCTTCCCCACACGGAAAGCAGGCCCTGTTCTAATCTTGCCTTGGCTTTTGACTTGCTGTGTGGCCTCTGCTTCTTCCTCCAACGATAATATCTACCTCACAGGAAAGCTGTGGAGTTCAGCAGCTGCTAGGAGCAGTTCCTCTCGAATGCTGAAAGATAGGTATTGGATCTACTACAGTGCCAGGGAACGCAAAGCACTTTGCAGGAATCTGGTCTGTGCTTTATCTTTGTGAGGTAGATGAGGGGCAGGTGTTCCTGTGCCCACTTTAGACCCTAAGAAATGCGCACTCACCATCTCATTTTAACAGTGGCTGTGCACTTCCCCTTTCCAGATACACTGGAAATCGCCTGTCTGAATGGGGGCTAAAGACCGACGCACTAAGCAGGCTTCGACTTACTGCAGCCTTCGGCTTGTGTGTCTGATTCCACTTTTGGTCAGAGGGGAAATGCCCTTCTTGGAACCTGGGTCCCTTCCCGATCCCCTTTTTGGCTTTGGTCCCTTTTGTCAATATTTTGTTTCTTTGACCTCTGCAGCCTTTGGCACTAATAGTAATCACACCTTTCCAAAACTTGGTTGAGGAAAGGGAGAGAACTCTTGGGAGAGGCACACTCCCAGAGTTCTGCCTCTGTGACTAACCAAAACTGGTCCCTCTTGTCTGCTTTTTCCCTAAATGTAGGCTGAGGTTAAGACCTTTTCTCAGCATAATCTCAAGGTAATCACACCCATTTTTAAAGATTTTAACCAACACCAGTGTTCAGTTTCTAGTCCTGAATTTCTAACTACTTGTGTGATGCTTCTCAGATTATCCTGACATCATGCAGATTTCACATACTCAAGAGTGGAGTTCACTTTCTCTCCTCTCCTCTAACTACCAACCTGAAAAAAAAAGTGAGTCTTTCCTCTGGATCAACCAAATTTTGTCAGAGGTTTCACCATCATTTCAAACCTTGGAGTCATTTGAACTCTTTCCCTCAACCCTTACATCTAAAGTGTCCCCCTAAGCAACTCCCCACCCCAGCCTGCCCCCACATTGAGGTTTGCATCACAGAGGGCTGCTGTGTCGCACTGGGGCTTTCCTGCTAGGCCCCTCTGCCATCGGTCTCTACCTTCTGCAGTCGGGTTAGCCTTCTGACCTGGAAACCTTGATCTTGCTTTTGCACCACCCTCAAATTTTCCATGGCCCTCTGTTGCCTTAAAACAATTACAGTGATAATCTATTGCTGTGCAACAGACCCAAACTAAGTGACATAAAATGACCACCAATTTTGGGACTCCCAGATCACTCTCTGGCTCAGGAATCTGGAAGGGCACCGGGGATCAGCTTGTCTCTGTTCTGTGATGTCTGGGCCTCTGCTGAGAAGATTCAAAGGCTCGGGTGGCCTGATATTTGAGGGCTCGCTTGTTCGTATCTTTGGCGATTTGATGCTGGCCGCTGTCTGGGACCTCAGCTGGAGCTGTCATCCGGAACAGTGGTCTCTCCATGTGGTTGCTTGTGCTTCCTCACAGCATGGTGGCTGGGTTCCAAGAAACAGCATTTCTAAGAGAGGCCGGGCATGGCCTAGCTTCAGAAGCCACACACTGCCACTGTCGCTGTGGTCAAAAGCCTGTTTGGATTCAAAGGGAGGGAACACAGAAGCCTATTTCTCAACGGGAGGGGTGTCCTAGTCACATCACAAGAACATGTGGGTGATTTTGTTGCCACCGTCTTTGGAAACTACAGTCTGCCACAAAGTCTAGCCTGATATCGAAGTTCCTTTAAAAGATGGCCCAGCTTACCTTTCTTTCTTTATTTTTTTTTTCAGTCCTCAACCAAGGATTTTAAAAATTGATTTCAGAGAGAGGGGAAGGGTGGGGGTGGGGTGGTAAAAAAACACACATCAGTGTGAGAGAGAAAACATCTATCGGTTGCCGCCCACATATGCTTCAACTGGGGATTGAACCCACAGCCTAGGTGTTTGCCCTGACTGGGAATTGAACCCACAGCCTTTCTGGTGTTTGGTATGACACTCCAACCTACTGAGCCACTTGGCCAGGGCAATGGCCCAGCTTACCTTTTAATAGAACTCAAGAGTACCGATCACAGACTACTCCCAGGCACTATGTTAAAAGACTTTTGGTACACTCTCATCTAATCTAACAATTCTGAGAGTCACGAGTCACCTGAGTCAGGGAGGTTAAAGCAGCAGGTCACCCAGGCAGTAAATGGCTGGGTAGGGTTTGAACACAGAACCCTGGCTCAGATCTTAACCTCCAGGCTATGTTGTCAACTTCTATTAGGGCAAAAGCCCAGGTCCAGGGACAGAGGGAGAAAAAGTTAGCAGTTATAAAATCTTACTAGGACTTAGTTTTGTTAATAGTTTAGACTCTGATGTCCCTACATGTCCAGGTACAGTCCTGGAGGGCTCACAACTCAAGGGAAACAAGAGTCTTGGTGGCTGATGGTCCAAGCCAGCTTAGTTCTTGGACCACAGATGGCTGCACTGGGCAAGGAGAGCCCAGAGAATGATGCTGGTGACTGACTCTGTGTCTGCCTGTTTCGCCTCTTCAGGCCTCAGCCCGGCCCTTTTGCTCTGTGCTCTCCGAGAGGCTCACTGCCTCTTCCGGCCTCCCCCAATCTGTTTGCTCCTGCCTGGTCCTCGTGCCCACTTAGGACTCCTTGGCTCCAGCACCTGTTTGCTTTGACCTTGTGCTCACTGCAGCCTCACTTAGAGTTACAGGGGTTTATCTGCGCGTAGCTTGGCTTCTAGCTTGGTTTGGCCCCTTTGGTTTCTCTAGGATTTCCCGGCCTGAACCTGCTTAGCTTACCTGGTGTTGCCTCCCAACCTCGCTCATGCTGTTTTCTCTTCAGGATGGATGCCCTTTGCTCCCGTTCTTTACCTGGATAACGCCGACTCTTCCTTCAAGATGCAGGTCAGGTTCTACCCCCTCTCTCAAGGCTGGTTATGGCCCCTCCTCTGAGCTTTCAGAGTTCCCTGTACATTCTTCAAGGATGGTTTTCACCCCATTCTGTGCTCATCTGTTGTTTAGTGCCATGGGACCCTCACTCGCTTGGGAGCTCCAGCAGGGAGCAAACCGGGTGTCATTCACCTTTGATATGCTCCCAGCTGGGCATATCAAAGACACTCAGATCCTCCCGAGGTGGCCGGCGTGGTCCCTGGTACACCAGGACTTGCTCGTGTCTGTAAAGGAGTGACTGGGGTGGGCGCTGCCAACAGAGACGTAGGGTGGGAAGACTTAGAAGATGTGGCTTCTCATCCAAAAAAAAACTGCTGTGTATCTTCAGACAAATCACTTCCCTGGGATGCAGTGTCCTTTATTTATGAAATGAAGGGGTCTCCCAAGGACCTTCCCAGCCCTAACACTCTGAGAGGACAACTCTACCTGATGAGCTTTTGCCTGCAGATGGCTACGGAGCCAAGCAGTAAATTCTAAGTATTGAAAACATGATCCCGTATCATCATTTCCTAAGGATACAAATTTAGTTACTTGCACAATTTTGAATGTGCCCCTGGCGGGGGCTGCAGTTGACAAGGTTTGGTGGAATCGTGAACACGTCCGCAGACCCCTTCCCCATGCCACGTAAGCCTCCGCGGACCCTGAGTCTCGAGACGTGTAAGTCTGCATCGATTTTATTGTCTTCTCTCCCATTTAGCCAACAGGAAACATTTCAACAATTTTCAGCTGTTAATTAGCAAAAGCAAGACAAACGACATGTGTCTTTGGGAAAGAGGGAAAGTAATGTTTTTATGGTTAACGGTTTTCCTTTATAATAAAAATCTGGTCTTGAAAACATCCTAACACAGTAGGTTCTTGTAACTCAATTATGACTACATAATTATATGTAATAATTTGTGTATAATGTACAATAGTCCTCCCTTATCCACAGAGGGAGCATGTTCTAGGACCCCCCAGTAGATGCCTGAAGCCAGGGATGGCACTGGACCAAATATACGCTACGGTTTTCCTCGTACTTCCTTACCTGTGATGAAGATTTATAAACTAGGCACAGTAAGCAGTTAACAAGAACAGCTAATAGTAAGATAGAACAGTTATAACAATGTACTGTAATAACATGTATGTGAATGTGGCCTCTGTCTTCTCAGAATCTTACCGTACTCTTCCTACCTTTTCACCGAAAGGGAGCACGTTGGGGCTTCTCTTTGGCAAATCCGAGTGGCCAGCATCACTACTCTGGTGATTTGGGGCCATTACTAACCAAAATAAGGGTCTCTTGAACACAAGCACTGCGATACCATGACAGTCGAGCTGATAACCGAGACCACTGCTACGTGACTAAGGGCGGGAAGCAAGGGTGTGCCGGGCAGGGGGATGATCCACTCACTGGACGGGACAAAGCAGGAGGGTATGCGATCTCATCCCACTACTCAGAATGGCACACAATTGAAAACTTAGGAATCGTTTATCTCAGGAATTTTCCATTTAATGTTTTCTGATCACAGTTGACCAGGGGTCACCAAAACCACAGAAAGTGAAACCGTGGGGGGTGGGGGGCTACCTACTGTATATATGCATACACACATATACATGGATTTGCACAGTTACGCAGCCTCAGGCCTGAGTTGTAGCCCCACCAGCCCTGACGTAAAGAGGTCATTCCTGCCATTTCCCAGTGAGCTGTGTGTGAGTGGAGCTGAGGGTCGTTTCCTGGAGTCCGTGCGCCCTTGACCAGGTCAATTATTCTCAATTTGATATCCCCATCTGCATCATACGCCTCTCACCTCGGTTCCCTGTTTCCACCCTCCCACCTGTCACCTACTTCCCAGCTCACTGTGCCTCCTCCAGCAAGCACAGAATGACATCATACTGAAAACTTAAATCTGTTGGTGTTGCCCCTCATTAGAGGTTCATTGCACAGCTGGCTGGTGAAGGGAGGCAATGCCTATTTCAGGTATGATCCAGTTCTTGTTGCACGATCCTCTTCAGTTTTTTAAAGTAACCTGTGAATCCTTCTTACTTCATATCTCACTCCTGTGGCATGTCGCGACAGTGATTGCCTCTTTCTGTGCCTCAGTTTCACCCCCTACAAGATGGGGGTCAACAAACACAGCACCTGGAAGTTTCTAAGGGCTGCCAAAGAAGCTGGGTAGTGGTGAGTGGTTGGTAAATAGGAGGCAGGATCTGTCTGCCACCCAGAAGAAAAGCACCGCACAAACAGACCTGAAGGCTGCCCTGACTTGCCAGAGGAGCGTTCTCTGTAAGCAGAAAGAGTCAGGAAGAACGCTAATGTGGGTGAATTTTCCCCAGGGACTGCCGGTCCTGATGACAGAGGGAACTCACTGGGTGGTGTCCATGTCCTTTCGGAAGAAGGCAAAGGAGGGAGGGGAGTGGGCAGAAAGGGAGGAGGAAGACAGGTGCAAGAGAGACCTACTTGAGGTCTAGATAAACATCATTTTATTAGTCTGGAGGAAACCAGCATTAGAATACAGTTTTTAGAGAATAGATTGCCAATAAAATTTGTAAATCATTTGCTGAGGTAAGGAGATAGCAAAGTTTAAAGTTTTAACCATAGCAATAATATTAAGAGAGAGGAAAAAAATGGCTTGGAAGGAGAAGAGAATATGAGCTTCTCCTTTCACAAGTGACATTAACTGGTGAAATCCACACACAAATACACATGCACAGCTTCCCTGGAGACCTTCATTTCTCTCTTCTGTGACCGGACTCCCCTGGGGTAGTTTTCCGGCCCTGTGTCTGTTGCACCTTGATGTCGCTTAGCCATTTGTACCTTCGCACTGCACAGTTGCTGCCCGTTTGCTTTCAGAGTTTGCTTCTGACCATGCAAAGCGTAATTTCAGCCCTTCCAGGTAGCCCCCGGGTGAGCTTTTCTGAAACCCTGGGTCTTGGTTTCCCGATCTGCAGAATGAAGTTATTCTGAGATCTGAAACTGATGTTCTTCAAAAAACCTCTGAGAAGGGCAGGTGTGAGCACTCAGTCTCTGCATAGCTGGGTCGGAGGAGTGGTTTCAGCAGCATGACTTCTGAGTGGCTGTCAGTGTCTTTCCCACCCTCCAGGTGAGGCGTGCTGTGAGCATCATGCTGGAGTTCCACTGCTTTTCTGGAGGCCACTATAGCTCCTCCGCTCACTGAAGTCTATGGCGGGCATCCCTTCCCAACTTCCGTTTGGTGACATCACATTAGTCACTTCAAATTAGCCGTGGTGAGAGTATTCACACGGTGCAAGTTGGCAAAAAACCCCACAAATCATCCACTTCCTACCCCCCACCCCAAGTGTAAGTATGTGTTAGTGGTCCGTGGATCCAGTACAGCTTGCTTCTCATTTGAGTTTGTCTCTATCAAGACTCACTCCTTTGTACTCCAACCTTCACTCCCCAGGCAAAGCTTCTAGTCACTTCAAGGTCATGGCTGCCTGCTTCCTGCTGAGCTCACAGGACTATCCATGCAAATGCAGTGAAGCACATGAGCTGGTGGTTTTGAGCCTGTGTCTATAGCAGATTCTCTCACTGCTAGTGACAGCCATCTTATTAACACCTTTATTCTAGCAAACCCTATCCTTTTGCCTTTTATACTGTTGTTAGTCAAAGATCGGTAGTATCTTATATTTGTCGCAGCAAATAACTGGAATTACAAGTGACTGCCCTGCTCAAGTGCCTGCAAAGATCTCCCGGAACCTACTGCACTAGTGCGAACTCTTCATAATGAAAACCCTGTTAGACGAGGCCTCTGCCGTTGTCCCAACTTAGTATTAGTCTGTCTCCCCATTAGATGTGCCCTGTTTCCTTTGTGTGGACACAGTCTGTTCTTTCTTCTCTCTACCCGGGTCATCTGTGACCATCGGGATCCCGTCAAGGTCTACACTGAGTACTACCTGGAGGCACTATTGGGGCCCCGGCTTCTCAAGGACATGGCTTCTTTAAACTGCAAAGGGCAGCTTGTTGGGCAGGTCTGGGAAGTCCAGAATAGCCCATTAAAGAGGTGGCTCTTGACTCTAAAAATGCAAGACCATATCTGTGGTATTATCCCACCCCTCATTCATCTTCTTTGTTTCTCAGGGTTTTGTTTTTTTTTTTTTTTAAGATTTCATTTATTTATTTTTAGACAGAGGGAGAGGGAGAAAGAGAGGGAGAGAAACATCAATATGTGGTTGCCTCTCGCGCATCCCCCACCAGGGACCTGGCTCACAACCCAGGCATGTGCCCCTACTGGGAAGTGAACAGGTGGGTGACCCTTTGGTTTGCAGGCCAGTGCTCAGTCCACTGAGCCACACCAGCCAGGGTGTTGCTTTTTTTTTTTCTTTCCTACGATTTTATTTATTGATTTTTAGAGAGTGGGGAAGAGAGAGAAAGAAACATCAGTGTGTGGTTGCCTGTCACCTGCCCTGTACAGGGGACCTGGCCTGCAACCCAGGCATGTGCCCTGACTGGGAATTGAACCAGTGACCCTTCGGTTTGCAGGTCTGTGCTCAGTCCACTGAGCTACACCAGCCAGAGCTCTCAAGTTTTGGTCATGGACTTTGCTCTCAGTTTTCCACTCATACTTCTTTCTATCTATCTGCCTGTTCTAGGAGGGAGTTTCTGACTTAATTTCTGCTTAAGTTATTGCTCCAGCCAAACTACATTCTCACTTTTCCTTGGCACTGATCTTCTCAATTTCTTTTTTTTTTTTAAGATTTTATTTATTTATCTTCAGAGGGGAAGGGAAGGAGAGAGGGAGAGAAATATCAATGTATGGTTGCTTCCTGTGCATTCCCCGCTGGGAACTGGCCCGCAACCCAGGCATGTGCCCCGACTGGGAATCGAACCATGATCTCTTGGTTCACAGGCCCGCGCTTAATCCACTAAGCTACACCAGCCAGGGCTGATCTTCTCAATTTCGATGCCTGTCCTCCTAGTGCAAAGGTCAGCAATTTTTTTTGTTAAGGGTCAGTTAGTAAATATCTTAGGCTTTGTGGCCCATATGGCTTCTGTCACAACTACTCAACCCTGCCATTGTAGTGGGAAAGTGGCTATAGACAATATGTAAACAAATGAATGTTTCAATAAAACTTTATTTGCAAAAGTAGGCTTTGGGTTGGATGTAGCCCATAGGCCATAGTTTGCGGACCCTACCCGGGTCACACACCTGGTAATATCCACTCCTGACGCCTGTTCATGTAACTGACCGCTAGCCTGACTATGATATTCATCATTGTAGCCCAGGCAGGAGATCATGTTTGGGACGTGCCCAGCTGGGAATCTTGCAGCTTCAGATCTGAGGGTTCCAGAGAACATTACTTGTCCCATTTGCTCTACCCACAAAGGAGCACTGGTTCACAACTTGGCAAAAGCACTTGTGTTCTGAAGGCCAGTACAACAGAGCAGCATTTCCAGATTTCAGCCACACGTGTACTGCTCTCATGTTTTCTGCATGTGCTCTGTCTACTGCCTGCACTAATATCTCTACTTAATATTCTCTTTTCAAAAAATGATCCCCCTTGAAAAACTTTAACCTAATACATTAAAAAGAAAATTTGTATCATTATATAAATGAAAAACTGGTCCCATTTGCAATAAATAGAAAGTAACCATAAACATAAAATACACTGAAAACAAAGTTATTAAATTCTAGCTACTGTTGCTACTTGGAAGGTTCTAAGCCCATCACCTTTCTTTAAAAGAGGGAGGAATGCTGTGGCCAGTGTGGTTCAATTGGTTGGAGCATTGTCCCCTAAAGAGAAAGGTTGTGGGTTTGATTCCCTGTTCAGGGCACTTTTCCCACTTGGGGCGTGACCAATCAGTGTTTCTCACATCAGTGTTTCCTGTCTTTCCCTCCCTTCCTGTCTCTAAAAAAATTAAAATAAATTAAAAGAGGGAGGAAGATTAGTATTGCAGAGGTATTAAAGACTGTGCAGCCCCAAACTGAGAACTCTGTCTTGGTGTAAAAAGAAATATTAGAAAATAAGTGAAATGTGGTGCATTTTTTAAAAATGCCGTGTTTGCTCGCCTCCTGCAGCCATTATATGGAACTCTGTGTCTCACGTGCCCCTAAGAGCACTGCCAGGATGAAAGGACTAGTGATTTGGGTGTGAGACAGACCTGTGTTCTAATTCCTGGCTTCACCTTAAGTTCCTCAACTGCAAAGTGGAAACGGTACTTAGCCCCGTTTCATTGACACAGCAAGTAGGAGTCAGGTTGATTGTCCAGGCCAGGAGGAAGCCAGCGTGGGGCTCTTTTAGACGCTGCAGTTGGTGTTCGTAAAGCATCCGACACAATAACTGTCCCTGCATGGGCACTATTGTCCTTGGAATCCCTGCGAATTCACAAGTTTTTACAACAGTATTCATGAAACTTCTGTAATTGGTCTATGAATTTCTATAATTGCATCGCAGCTGAAAGACGGACAAGTTACTTAAATTCTCTTTTGGCCGCTGACCAGCATGAGAATTAAATGAGATGATGTGTGTAAAATGCTTTGTAATAGTAAAGTCTGCCCCAGCTTTCATTGTTGGCAGTACGCTGGGCGTCAGGCTGTGGTGTCCTGTCTCCGTGGCCTCCTGACCTGAGTTGCTGGAAGGCGGAGACTGGGGCGGGGCGGGGGGTGGTGGTGGCACTTCTGCCCACATCACCCCTTTGCATTTGCAGCTTGTAGGAAACTGTCAGTGAAGGAGATGGAAAATGTCATTCCTGTTCATTCTCACTTCCTTCTCTCTGCCATCCAAGACCAGGGTTTTTTACCTTGTAAATTCTAACAAATCTTGGTCGTCCCTGCTTCACATCCGAAAAACTCTAGGCTGCCCCCATTAGCACAGGCCTGGGGCATAAATGGGTCTCCTTGCGCTCTGTTGACTTCAGGTGCTGCTTGGGTTCCTCTGTGTCCCCTCCTGCAGTCTCTCTCTGCACCATTGGCCCTTGAGCCAGTCAATTCTCTGCCATTTCGAAGCTTCGGAGCTCTCTCTCCACCTCCTGTGATCCTGCCGATTCACAGTCTTTCCCTTAGAACTTGTGTTTGTAGATGTTTTCACAAATTCTTAGCCATGGGGTTCTTTTCTTCCAGCCTTTTCAAACTATTTTTCTTGGCTCACAGATTAAAGTCTGTCTGTCTGTCTGTGTCATTGAATAAAGATTTCTAAAACTTCTCTGCATTTTATTCTCAGAATAAACCACTCATAGCACAGACTTCTTCAGAGGTTTTCTTTTTGTTGTTGTTTTGGTTTTCTGTTTTTGCCTGGACAAGTTAGTTCTGGTATATATTTCTACAGGAGGAATAGGCGTCGGGTCTGTCCTTCACAGAAGACAGCTGGCAGGACTGGAGAATTCTCCACACTGAGGAGGGCTGTAGAAAGAGGCCTTCTGGCCCCAGAGAAATGAAGTAACCTGCCATGGTCACATACCCCAGTGGTGGCCCCACCTGGCCTGACTTTCTCTCCATGACCTCCCAATAGGCTGGGGGTGAGTGTCATCAAACTGTCGGGGAAAGAGCTTTCTCCCAGAGCTGTCTCCATCAGAGGGCTGCAAGGACCTTGGTCAGAGAGAGAGTATAGTCAGTCCCTTCATGTTCAGATGATCTGGCCTGACCAAAGTAGGTTGAATTGAGGGCCTGATTACACGGGCTTAGAGAGCAGCCATGCCTGCAATCTATTTACTTGTGTATAATCATCCCTGGAGCATGCAAAGTGCTAGATGGTGGGATGAGCAAATCACAGGGCTGTAGAGTCTGGCTCGGCAGCAGAGATTGAAACAGAGGGTTGTGATAAATGCAACAAACAAGGTACTAGCTCGGGGCTGTGAGGGCACTGACCCTGCCAAGCTGGGCAGACTTCCCTCAGTTAACATGAAATTTGGATTCTGGCAACTGATACTAACCAGACACGACCCCTTCTGATGATCACTGATGTGGTTGTCCGCCCCCCACCATGTCCCAGCATGAGGAAATGCCCTCTCCTAACCAGAGCAGGGAGCTCGGGACAGCCACGGGTGTTATTCTCCTTGGTACTGCACCTCTTAAACCTCCCCGAAGGAAACTGGGGCTGAGTCCTTTATGGCAAGAGGTTGGTGACATGGGCATGGTGGCCAGCCCAGCAGTCCTGGCACCTAAAGAGGCGAACAGGGCAGCCACTTCCCCAGGGAGCCGTGTTCTTTGCTGTTAGCAGAAGCATCTGGAGGCCTCTGAGTTTTGTTTTGTTTCTGTTGGTTATAGAAAGAGGAGGAAGAGAGGCATGTTCTGTTTCAGCACCGAGCGTATTCGTAAGATTGCAGTGCAGACTAAAGGCACATCAGTTAAATCAGTGTTGATTGCATAGGTGTGGCAGAAAATATCAATAAGAGAATTCCAAAAATATGTTAGGCAGAGGAATCATCATTGCAGTAAGTAAACAGGGCATTACTTTGGAGGCATTTTTCAGATAGATTTAACAAATAAAAGTTCTAGTATATTTGTTTTAAAACAACCCTGTCATTCAGTCATGTGTTCCACTAACCTGAAACTCTTAGTATTTTTTAATAAATCTATCTGTTGCACTCAAGGTGTGGCAAATACCTTCTGGGAATAGAAAAGTATTATAATAGTAGTTGGTGAGATGCTTTAAGATAAAGAGGCACTTGTGTTGGTGAAGTGGCCCGGCAGCCCTGTGTGGAAGGAAGGTGAGGGATTATAAGTAGAGTGCCCGTGGTGGGGTGCACACAGCCACCGGGCAGAATTATACTTGCACCCACATATTCAGAGCCACAAGGCTCTCTTCTCTGAGGAGAGAAGTCCATAGAAGAAAAGAGCTCTGAAGGGAAGGGGAATGCGGGCTCTCTGTATGTGTCTCCCAGTGTTTTGCTGGTGTTCACTGACCCTGGTGGGGCTCACTGGTTCCATTCTCACCTTCCTAATCTCGCTCCTGCCGGCTTCTCCAGTCTGCTCCCTTGACCTTCCCTGGAAGCATCTCCCCTCCTTCCAGACAAGGCACCCTGGTACCATGTCTTTGTGCACCTCATCCTCTTGACTTAGAAGGGGCCTTTCTGGACCCCTCTGTGCTCTCAACCCTTACCCTTGTTCACCCGGCCCATTCTGCCTCCTCCTGCTCAGGACTCAGCTGAGGCATTGCCTTCCCTGGGGACCCTGCTGGTTTTCCTTCTGTCTCTCTGGCCACCCCATACCCTCCATTGTGGTGCAGGCCTGTGGTGGAGCAGCACGGCACGCAGGGCGCGCCGACTGCTTTCTTGGCGGTGTTCAGACGTGAGCTCCTCATGGTGGAGAACACACTTTTCACCCATCTCTCTGGTGTCCAGCATTGTGAGTGCTCAGCAAGGGGTTGTAAAATAAATGAAATGAATGAAGTTAATCAAACCTGGAGTCACCTGAGAGAATACTGAATAAAACAGGGAAGGATTCTGTGGAGTTTTCCAGGGTGGTTGACGTGGAGTTGGTTCTTTAACATATGAAAAATGATCAACCTCGTTCATAACTAAAATGCAAATAAGATTGTATTTTTTACCTATAAATGGGCAGAAATCAAAATTTGATGACTGGGTTTTCAGATGTGTGGGGAAACAACACTGTATTTGTATGTTGACATTACTGATGTATAGTCCTCTGACCCAGTCATTCCACTTCCATGAGATTATCTTCCAAAATACACTCATACGTGTGCAAAATTAGATTGACAGACAGACAGACATGCATTCCAACGTTTTTGGTTTTCTGGAAATAGCTGCAGATTAGAAATATCATATGCCCCTTGGTAGGGCACCAGTTGAATTAATTATGGTACAGTTATAACATTGAATATTATACCACTGTCGAAAAGAATGATACAGCTCTTTGTGTGTGGATATGAAACAATCTCCAAGTGAAAAAAGCATATACAGACCATTAATAATTGTATTTTGCTTTTGTTTAGAACACTGTGGAATGATTAAAAAAAACTAGTATCAAGAATTGGAGGACTGCCCTCACTGGTGTGGTTCTGGGGGTTGGGCATCGACCATGGAACAGAAGGCTGCCACTGGATCCCCGGTCAGGGCACATGCCTGGCTTTTGGGCCAGGTCCCCAGTAGGGGGCATGTGAGAGGCAGCCAATCAATGCTTCTCTCACATCAGTGTTTTTCTCCCTTTCTTTCTCCTTCCCTTCTCCTCTGTCTAGAAATAAATAAAATCTTTAGAAATAAGAATCAGAGGGCTGAAGGATAGGTGTAGAAGGGTGAATTTTCCTACTATATTTTATTTTGGTACCTTTTGAACTTTGTGCAAAGAATACTTATTTAGTAGTTATTTCTAAAAAAATTGTTTTAAGCCAGTTGAGTGGTACATATAAGTGTACAAATTTACGGAGATTTTCAAAATCACTAAGAAGAGTGCCATGTAATATAAACACTTTTCATCCTGATGTCTACCACACACTCTCACCCCCTCTGCCATTGAAGTCTCTCTTACTCACTGTTACCTGGACCATTGAAAGAGCCCTGCACAGTTCTCTAGTGGTGCTTCCATGAAATAAAGCCGAATACTGCTGCTTTTCAATGAATGTGCCATGCCCTAACTTTCTCTTATCTGCTGCTATAAAGCATGTTTACTTTAAAAATATAAATGCCGTCTTTACAGAGCCATTTAGATCGAGGTTGCAATAATAAGTAGAGTATCACTATAATACCATTTAACCAGTATATGAATTATGGGCCAGAGCTCTGTTTCTGTGTAGTGGAAACATAAGCTTTGATCCTCTAGTTTATGACATGAATAGAATTCCTTAGAGGCAATTATAGTCTCCTCATTCGGTTACATGCCAAGACCTACATATACCTATAGGAAATGGACAGGCTTCTACTTGGCTATGTCATACCCTCCATTCATAGTAAATTTCATAAAATAACATTATGCCTGAAAACCCACATAACTTGAGTAACTTCGGTGGTAATGAAAGTGGTAATGAAACAAAGCTTTCTGCAGTAAGATAGAAAAAGAAAGAAATGAGGTAAAGTGTGGCTGTAGAGGTGGGTTTTAACACAGGTAAAGTCATAGACTCACTATTTTTGGATTGTAAGCCATTCAATTATATAATACTATGGACTTTGCCATCTAACTTAAAAATTGTGACCCTAGCCAGCCCTTGCAGCTGACTGGCCTGGGTAAATCCCTCCCATTGATCTGCTAACAGCAACCAAGGCTCAACTACAAGGGGCAGGTGTACTCAGCCCATACAAAGGGTGCACTTCGAGTACCCATTGGGTGATAGGGGAGGCTGTGCCACTGGACCTTACAGGACACCTACTACATTAGGCCACACTATCAAGACACGTAGTCAAAGCAGCTCTACCTAATACACAGAAACAAACAGGGAGGATGCCAAAATGAGGAGACAGAGAAACATGGCCCAAATGAAAGAACAGATCAAAACTCCAGAAAAAGAGCTAAAGGAAATGGAG
This sequence comes from Trachops cirrhosus, assembly GCA_028533065.1. Taxonomy (NCBI): domain Eukaryota; kingdom Metazoa; phylum Chordata; class Mammalia; order Chiroptera; family Phyllostomidae; genus Trachops; species Trachops cirrhosus. Next base: position 151,805,858 of record CM052539.1, read on the forward strand.
ATAAGCAATCTATCAGATGCAGAGTTCAAAACACTGGTTATAAGGATGCTCAAGGAACTTAGTGAGGACCTCAGCAGCATAAAAAAGACCCAGTCAGAAATGAAGGATACACTAGTTGAAATAAAGAACAATTTACAGGGAAACAACAGTGGAGTGGATGAAGCTGAGAATCAAATCAATGACTTGGAACATAAGGAAGCAAAAAACAACCACACAGAACAACAAGAAAGAAAAAGAATCCAAGAAAATGAGGATAGTGTAAGCAGCCTCTGAGACAACTTCAAGAGGTCCAACAGTCATGTCATAGGGGTGCCAGAAGGAGAAGAGAAAGAACAAGAAATTGGAAATCTACCTGAAAAAAATAGTGAAAGAAAACTTCCTTAATTTGGTGAAGGAAATAGACATGCAAATCCAGGAAGCACAGAGAGTCCCAAACAAGATGGATGCAAAGAGGCCCACTCCAAGGCACATCATAATTAAAAGGCTAAAGGTTAAAGATAAAGAGAGTCTCTTAAAAGAGAAAAGTTAGTTAACAGAAATCGCCAGATAGGAGCGGGGGGAGGGAGGATGGGTTGGAGAGGTGGGGGAATTAAGAAGTACAAATGGGTACTTACAGAATAGCCATGGGGATGTAAAGTACAGTGTAGGAAATGGAGTAGCCAGAGAACTTATGCAGTGACCCATGGACGTGAACAGTTGTGTGGGGATTGCCTGAGGGAATAGGGGGTGCTGGGTGGACAGAGGCAAAGGGGGAAAAATTAGGACAACTGTAGTAGCATAATCAAATAAATACAGTAAAAAATAAAAAAAAAGGCTTTGGAGATAATAAAAGAAAAGAATTGTGACCCAAAGAAAATGCAAGATTTGTTGAGATAACTTTTTTAAAATTCATTCTCTATTCTTAGCTTCCTTCTTGTTTCTCCTTACCTTCTCTCTGTGATAGTTCTGTTTTACTGCCAAAATGAAGTGAATCTTAGATTTGGAAAGAGTCTTGCCTAACTGCCTGTCAACTTCTCTCAGCTGACTCATGCCTGAGGTACTGACCAGAGAGGTTAAATGGCTGGCCCAACACCTGTCTTTGACAGCCTGCCCAAGGTACTGCTGGGATTCAAACCTGATTTCCAGTTCTCAGCTCATTGTTCCTCCCCCTCTTCTTCTCCGTTGTGTAATTAGGGGTGGGGAAGAATTATCAAGTTAGAAAATCCAGGGGATATATTTAAATTTATATATTTTTAAAACTATTGTTCTCTAAGAAAGCAAGGCCTTTTACTTTGCTTATAGACATTAGTAAATAAACGTGTTTGCATTTACACAGGTGTCTTGCTTGAATATTAAAAATTTTGTATATTCCTCCAAAGACCAAAGTACTCTGAATTAAGTGCAATAATCAAGGTGCTCTTAAATGAAGCATAATCCATTAGTTTGCTAGTCGTACTTCGCAACTTCTGGAATTATCCTGAAATAGGGCGTTAGCCGGAATCCACAGAGGATTTAGCATAGCAGCTTCTCTGCTGGTTCAGTATGGGCTCCAGGCAGTGCCTTCTAATTGATCACCTTCTGGTGACTCAACTGGTAAAGCTGAGTTCATTCACAAAGGAAAACCAGGTGCCAGCTCTCCTGAGCACATGAGTACCAAAGCTGGGAATGAGAGAAGCAAGGGGAGTTTGAGAGTGGTGTGCTTCTGTCAAAATAACCCTAAAGCCCTCATTTGTAGAGTGCACTGCAGTTTACGGGAGTATTTTCTCATAATTCCCTGGGGTTTGGTGAGAGACCAATGAGAGAAGGGGGCAAAAGTTCACAAAAATAGCAAGGAGGCTGGGACTCTGTGAACAGCTGAGGGAAGGGCACCTGCTAAATCTCTTCCCTCCCTTAGTTAATGCTGCTGAGGACCTGGCTCGGTACAAAGAAAAGAACAGGGTCCCTGAAGTAGGAGGCAACCCTGGATGCCTCCAGGGAAGGGAGAAGAGATAAGAAATGGAATCAACCTCCTCTGGTCACCTGCTGAGCCAGGTAGGTTCACCTTTATTCAAGTCAGCTATTGACTCCTCTATGCAACTTCCCACTGATGGGTTCTTCTGGGGCCCACCCAGCTATTGGTGCTGGCTTGAGAGGAAATGATGAAAAGTGAGAAACCAACTGAGACAGATGCTTGGTTTACTGTCTTTGTAAGACAGGGAACTCAGAAGAGAGTGTGAATCAGCAGCTGGAAAGACTCCCATGTTTCAGCGCCAGAGACGTTAACCCTGTCATGTGCCCTCATTGTTTCATCACTTCCTGAGCAACTGCTGTGCACTCGTCACCAGGTTAGAATGCAGGGGTAGGGGTAGGATGTGCATCGTTCAGGAAGGATGCAGTTTAGGGATCTAGCATTTCTGTCAGCACCCCTGGAAAAATCTCTGTGGACCTCTAGTCTCCTGAAATTGGTTATGAATCCAATTTGTGTATTTGGAGTTATCTCCCTGCTAATTTGCTCCATTTCAGAATTGATGTAAAGGGATTGTAAGATGAATCTTCATTTAGATGATGAATTCTTTTTCAAATAAGAATAATTTATATGCCATTTTCCCCCAATTCATTCATCTGTTTTTAAAGTTGGCTGTTTTCAAGGTTTTGCAAAGTGAATTTCATCGTATTCAAATCATGTAACATTAGTTTTGAGAGCTAATGATTTTCCTTTTTTTTCCATCAACAGTTTATGAGATATTAAAGATTTTCTTTGATTTTTTTTCTTTGTATCCTGTGAAGTACTTTTATTTTGTATTGGTGTTGTGTGAGAAGTTATTTTTTTCTGACTCCTCTTCCAGTTTTGAAAATAGCTCTTCTTATGGTCTTTTTGTTTTCTCTAGAGCACCCCATGAGGTAGCCGAGGAAACCTCAGGGGGTTAAGTGCCAAGGGGCAGACCTGGGTGACAAGGAAAGCTTTTACACCCCTTTGTGGGAATGCAGGTGTCTCACCGCTGTCAAACACAGAAATACTTGCCCGAGCTTTAACTTCTCCTGGTGCTTGGAAACAAGGGCTTGAGTGTTGCTATTTACTACCTGCAATTACGTTTTAAGGCTTCTGTGCAGAAATAGGTATTAAAAGATATTTGGTTCACTTCTAACTAAAAATACAAGCTAGGAAATAGCAGGGAAAGCCTTTTTCCTTGAAGATTTCATCGGATCAAGGGACCAGCTCTAAAGTTTGTTCTTTTGTTTTATTGAAATTAACTAGAGACTTCTAAGGGTTGCTGAGGTCAATATTGTCTTGTTTTTTTGTTTGTTTGTTTTACTAGATGGTAAGTAATATAAGGACATTTTTGTTTTGTTACTACTATACCCTAGAACCTAAAACTAAGTGCTTTGCATATAGTAGGTGTTTAGTGAACATTTGTTAAATGAATTTGGAAAAGTTATTAGTTTAGTCTTAGAAATCATTCTGGTCTCCAAAAATCAGATAAAATGTCCAGTATTTCACCTCCAGGCAGAACATTTGGGTATGGGGTGGTTTGGATTGTTCACGCCAGCCCAGTCCTCAGCGTGGGTGAGATAATGGTGAATGCTCTCTGATCTCTCATGGCATGGGGAAGGAGTTTCTTTATGAGGCGTGTGATTTGGCTGGCTCTCTCCTGCCCATCTCTGCTTACTTGAAATCTAGGGGCTATATTAGAGATTAATTTAATTCTCCTTGATTATGGTCCCGACTGTAATGAATAAGATCAAAGTCTTTCATAACCGCTGGAAATAGTTTCTTCTTTTCAGAAGTAAAATGCTGTCTGTTCATCACTCATTCCCAAACAGTGAGGACTCACAGCTTCTGGCTTGAATGCTTGTTAACTGTGAAGGTATTTCTTCAGTTAGTCGAGGCATGCCACTGTACTGCTTGTCTTCAGGAAGAAAATACCACCTCCACATGAGTCATTATATCGAATCACAGGAAGTGTGTGCAGTGGCTTCTGTGTCAGGAAATGTCTTCCCCTATGTTTTCCAGTCAGTGGCCTATTGTATTGAGCTGATGAGCATAACTGGAGTGAAAGAAATTGGCTTGGTTGGAGACCAGTCAGTGTCTTCAATGGGCACTTGTTCGTACAGTTGGGAGAATACGGGGTGGAGTGCGCTGGGAAAAAGGAACCAGCTGTCAGGAACACATGCTCCTGGAGAATTTGCTGATTGTTCTAGGTGCTGTGTTCTAGGTGCTACTTGGGCTGAGGAGGAAAAAAAATGAAAAAGATTCAGGTAGGCAGAAAAGGGAGGGAGGGAGGGAGGGAACAGATTTGAGTGCAGTTTGGAGAACTAAAGAGAAAACAATTATTTGAACAGGAAGAGATGCTGAAAGGATGGCACAGTTGTTGCTGGCTAGGCACGTGGCTCCCTTTGCCTTTACAAAGATGATTTGTATTTACCATGAGCCACACAAGGCAAGCATTTATATGCTCAGATTAAAACTAGTATTGCATCATGTTTATATGTTTATCTGGGCTCAAATTTTGATGTGAAAATGTTCTTATCCTGGTTAGTCATAATTATCGATAATGAGTTGAAGGCCTTCTAAGAGTAATTAATCACTTCTCTATGAAACACAATTTGGTTTTGGTAACTGGAATCTTCGTCACAGCAGAGAATAAGCATTACAGAAAATGCGTTCAGTTCTTCTTTGGTTTAGATCTAGAAGAGCTTGGAGCTGGCATGCAGATTTCTTGGCTCGCAAGTACTAAGACTTACTTGCAAAATCTCACCTTTCTGAATGTAAATGCATGTTCATACTGAGGCACACAAGAATGTCCTAGGTTTCTGAGGACTTTGTCTTCATGTCTGTGATTCACTCCCCTCTTCTCCATTCAGCAGCCCATGTTTTGGGGAGGGTTCTCACACTGTGTCTTGCCCCGTGAGGTTCAGCACAGCCCTGATTGGGGCCCATGATAATAGCACAGGCTTTCTCGGCTTGCAGGTCCGCTCAGCTTCCAGCCACAGGCCACGAGAGCCTGACCGTCAGCTAGGGGTCACCAGACCCTGTGGAGGAGTTTACTAGTTAATACCTTTATTACCCTCTCCCAGGGGCATTTATATTTCAGTAAATTCTTTCAAGGAACAAAGAGTGAGCCACCATGGTGAAATTTCCAAACTATTCCTGGAAACATTTTTGGTCTGAGAGTCTACAGTGATATTGACACAGAGGGAAAAGCTAGAAGTTCATCCCTAGGACCCATTTTCCTAGGATTTGCCTGAGGGGGCACATCTTGAAATATATATACATGAGACATGAATTTTGTTATTGGGGAATTGACAATTCCAGAGTGACTTTAAGAGTGAGGATTTAGACTTCCGGCCAAGATGGAGGCATAGGTAGACATACTGTGCCTCCTCGAACAATCAAGATAGGGACAACAACCATATAGAAACAAAATAACAACCAGAACTGACAGAAAATTGAAGTGTATGGAAGTCGGACACCCAAGGATTTAAAAATAGACACTTTCATCCAGACTGGTAGGAGGGGTGGGGTTGGGCCAGGCAAGGGACGCGGAGTGGAGAGCTGAGCACCCGGGGCGGCACTCAAGTCTGCAGCAGGCAGACCCTGGGTGCACAAGCAGCAGTGGCTGGTGGGCCCCGGCCAAGGGGTGGCGACTGGCAGACCTAGCAGACCCTGGGCACACAAGCAGCGGTGGCTGGTGGGCCCTGGCCAGGGGGTGGTGACCAGCAGACCCAGCGAGGCGGACATTGTGAAGCAGGGCACTGCACGCAACTCAGAGTCCCAGCACCCAGAAATAGAGCTTTCGGTCACTGACTGAGAAGGAAGGTCCCACGGGGTGCACAGGCCCACCCACACCGGAATTGGTGCCAGAGGGGCCCGGTTGGCTTGCGGAAAGTGGCGGAAGGGTCTGGGGTCCTACAGAGAGCAGAGCAAGTGCCATTGTTCCTCCTCGGA
>CM052539.1:151812262-151838295 GCA_028533065.1 Trachops cirrhosus
GAATGAAGGGGGGATAATAGGACAACTGTAATAGCATAACCAATAAAATATATTTATAAAAAAAATAAAATACAAAAAAAAAAAGAAGAACTCGAATCAATGTTTCCAACAAAGGTGGTTTCCAGCAACACTTTTTAGAATAGCAGATATGGGGAAAGACCCATTTGTCAACATTTGAGGGATGGTTAGGCAAAAATCATATCACAGTTATTGCAATTTTACATAGGCATTAAAAATGAAAAATACAAAGATAATGTACACATATGTGTACCCATGCAAAAGTGTTTATAAAATAAGTGAAAATACAGCTTTGAGTCACATATACAATTGATTGCAAATGACTGCAAATGCATGCGGATAGAGATCGATAGAACTCGAGAGTCGGGGCAGTGAGTTTTGTGTGCCTCTTTTCTCTAAAGTAAGTGTCTACATTGAGCCAGAAGGTGGCACCTTTTCTTCTTGCGACAATGTAATTTTTCCCTCTTTCCTAGTAAACACAGACACAGAAACTGCCGTTGTCAACGTCACGTACGCAACGAGAGAAGAAGCAAAAACGTGAGTGGCTCTGGGCTTCCTTTTACATGTTTTGGGGGTTGTCTCTGAATTCCGTTGAGTCCCGTGCTTACAAACCCTTTCTGAAAAGGTGCAGCTTTTTGACCCATCCCTGGAACTCCTGGGTGTTTGCACCAGGATGTCTGTTTGTTGATTGTGCTGAGACTTTATCCTGAAAAAAATGTTGAGCCGTGGCCTCGAAACTGAGGTGGGAGCTGTGTCCGGATGTGTTGGGAGTAGAGAGCCCCAGCTGCATGACACTGTGTCCCCTAGATAGACTCTGCCAGCCACCGGGAGCCGCTTTAACCTGGAATTTCCTCCATGCCCCAGGATAAAGAAGCACAGCCTATTTTTACCCACACTAACTGAACGGATACCAGAGCATCAGTTCTTCCTCTGTGTACTATAAAAAGGGGAACCCCCCTCGGTGACAGCAGCAGCGGGAGCAGTGTCTGGTCCTGGTTGTCAAGGAGTACCCAGCTGGGGTTCTTCTTCCTGTCCCCGTTCACTTCTCATCCCCGCTCACGACTGCAGTGTTTCCGCAGTGGTTAGCTTTGAGCTTGGCTCTTAGCAGACACGGGTTGGAGGTTTTTCCAAAGGCTAGTTCCTTTTTCCAGGAGGTTCTTGCGGTGCCTGTCTGGTCATTGTACTAGAATATGGTCACATGTGGTCACACTTTATGGATGTGGCGTACCCTTGGTTATACATCCCAGGATTACAAATTTAGTTCCTTTTCAAGGTTTAAACACACATGAAGACACTATTCAACCCGTTTTCATGCTGATAGTTTTCAAAAGGTTAATTTTGCATTGAAAAAGACAGTAATACATTTTGCTCCTGACTTTTGCTCACATATGTAAGCAGGGGCTGTACCAGTGACTCACTTTCACAGTTCTTGTCCAGCTGCCACATAGGTAGGGCATCCGTGCATATTACTTTGTTGCTTTTATTGAAACCAAAAGGTGCTGCTTTGTAATAAATTCACAAACCCTAAACATTAACCTAGTAGAATAGGGTTATTCATTTCACATGCTGCTGGGAACATGTAAAAAATTATTCCACTTCATGTGTGCACTATTAAAATGCAATAGTGGGATATTATTTATTCCCTAGCAAATTAATAAGTATTTTTAGTTAATAATATTCTGTGCTCTTGAGGACTCAAGGAAACCAATATTCTCTTAACTACTATGGGTAGTAAGTGTTGAAACCTTCTCAGAAGGACACTGGGTAACACCTAATGTTGGAGTCCTGTGTACTCTCTGATCCAGTAACTCCGCTGGGAATTTACCCTGTGGGCAAGGTTGCGGTTGCAAAGGTGCCCATGGCAACACTGAATATAATAGCAAAAGACTGACCTTTATATATGTAAAAATACATGTATATAAAAAACAATGGAGGACCTATTTGCAAAAGACATGGTAAATCAATAGAATGTTAAATAGCCAGTAAAAATTAAATTGGAGTATATTGAATGACTTGGAGAGTGTTTGGTATATTAATAATTTTTTAAAGGTTAGAAGAGGAACATGTGATATTAATTTATTTTTATAAGTAATAGATTTATATATAAGAAAAATAAGAGATATAGATGTTAGGACTTTTTCTCACTGGTAGTTATTTGCATCTCAGTTTTCAATAATAAATATATATTATGATAAAAATAAGAGTCATGATTTTACACTGACATTAAAGAGTCTTTGATAAACAGGAGATTGCCTTGGGTGGAGAAAAAGGCAGAATGCATAACTGTGTATCAAGTCTGACCAGGCCCGTAGATCGTGATTGACTGTTAGCGACAACCACTGAGAGGGCAGAGGTGGCATCTGTCGTGCTCAGCGCTGCATCCACAGCAGGGATTAGGGGCGTTCACACAGGCAGCCAGTCCAGGAGAGTAAGTGAGCCAGGCCAGTGGACTGGAGGGTCTTCTCTGACATTACTGTCTAACAAAGCTCACGGTTCCTTCTGCATTTCAGAGCCATCGAGAAGCTAAGCGGGCATCAGTTTGAGAACTACTCCTTCAAGATTTCCTACATCCCGGATGAAGAGGTGAGCTCCCCTTCGCCCCCTCAGCGAGCCCAGCGTGGGGACCACTCTTCCAGGGAGCAAGGCCACGCCCCTGGGGGCTCTTCTCAGGCCAGACAGATTGATTTCCCGCTTCGGATCCTGGTCCCCACCCAGTTTGTTGGTGCCATCATCGGAAAGGAGGGCTTGACCATAAAGAACATCACTAAGCAGACCCAGTCCCGGTACGTGCCTCCGGGGCTTCCTTTGCTTCCTTCTGAGGGGTCTCCTGAGTGCTGGTGGGTCCCAGCCGTCCTCATGTGGCTATTGCTTGCATCAGCAGAGGGGGGCTGTGCTGTATGGGATGGTGGCTTCTTGAAACAGAACTATTAACAGACTAACAGAAAGCTGGGGGCTTTAATGAGCTTTCATGCCAGTCGCCTAAAGATTATACCCCAAAACACTAAAGGTTCATAAAGAAAGGTACTAATGACCTCATAACAAAGAATTATTCTTATAAGCAAACTAATGCTTATGAATGCATCTATTTCTAAAACAGAAAAAGTATGGAGCTTTGTGGGATCCTAGAACCCATTTATTTTAGCTCTTACCTCCTCTGCTGAGTCAGAGCGCTGGGTGGTAGTCATTTGCGGCCACCTAGGTAGACTCACAAATAGCTACATAAAGGAAGTGGGTGAATCACTGCTATATATGTAGCAAAAAAAATAAAGTACATTTGCCTTATATTTAGTTTTCTGTTTAGGGAGACTGAACTGGTAGTGGGAATTATAGTGATTAAAAGGCCATGTGGAGTTGTTGATTTTTGTATGTTCATATGATCACGCATAATGTAACAAAGAAAGCGCAGGACTTCAAAACAAACACGCATGTTCAAGTTTGACCACTTAATGGCTTTATGATGTTGAATTTTTTCCTCTCTGACCATCGATTGCTTCTTCTGTAAGCCAAGATTATTGGGAGAACTAGGATAGCCAGGTAGATTGAATGTAATAATCATGATGAAAGCACTTAAATTGCAAAGCACCAAATAACTGACAAATATTAGTTACATGCCTGGTGCATTTCCTTCGGGTCATGCATTGAGTCTGTTGTAACGTGAAAGAGAAAACACTACTTTCCTTAATGCGTCTGAGTTACTCCCCCGAAATGGAAATGTACTCGAGTCCCAGAGTTCATAATCACAGGAATGAGATGAAGAGATAGGAGAGAGGGGAAAGTACCTTCTGGTGATCCTTGTATTTTAAAGTCAGTTGTTTTTTCCCCCTCTAAGTTCGCTTCACTGGGAAGGTGATTTTTATTTGTATGTCTTTTTGTTCCAAAAATTGTTTCAGGTGGCTTTAAAAGTGCAACAAGTTTAAATAGAAGTGAGGTTAGTTCTCAAAGTGTGTGCCCATTTTTTAGAAGTAGGTCAAAGACTTGGATCTGGGCTTCTGGGCTTTCTAACAGTCAGAGTAAAAGGTGATACAATTAATTATGTGATTTTGAAAGTTAACAAATCAAGTGGAGCTACAACTACCCCAAGAAGTCTGATCAAGCCATCAAGCTTTTGAACCATTAGCTTTAAGAGCCTGGGAAGCTGCCAGTAGTTGGGAAACCAAAACTCAGGCAGAGAGAGGGCGTACCTCTGTTTTCTGTCTACACTCAAATATATAAAGCTCACTTGAATTTGGTGTTTGGATTTGGATTAACATATGGCTTTTAAAAACTGCAATCAGTTCAGAGAGTGGCCCTGTGCCAGTGTGCAGAATTACCCTGCTTACTTTACTCTCCACTTCTCCGATCATTTGAAAGACGACCCAAAATACTTCGTTACCAAGTTGGCTGGGTGCCTTTGTCCCACAGCACGCCTGTCTGAAATATTCCCTTCTAAATGGAGCTGCAAAGAACTCAAGTTTGGCACAAGACCCCCTGCACTGCTTGCTGCCTTCTTGGAGAATGGCATTGGTTGCAAACGTGCTGATGACACTCCCTTGTCTGTCTGGGTCCTCGCTGTGCGTTGGCTGGTGCGGCGCTGTCTTGGGACTAACTAGGATCCTATCCCAGATGACGCTGTGCTATGGCTCCTGATTCTTTCCCCACAGGGTAGACATCCATAGGAAGGAAAACTCGGGGGCCGCAGAGAAGCCCGTCACCATCCATGCCACCCCAGAGGGGACCTCTGAAGCATGCCGCATGATTCTCGAAATCATGCAGAAAGAGGCTGATGAGACCAAACTGTAAGTCTGTGTGCAATGCCCGGACCGTTCCACAGAGAATAAGAGCAGGTGCTCATTCACTGAGCCCGAGATGTTTTTCACAAGCTCTAACTCTATTACTAAGCAAAGGGAGGGGGGAAGGATTATTTTTAAGAAATTTGTTCCCAAAGAGAATACAGTGGGAAACAGATCTTGTGTATTTATAATATGGCTGTTTCTCCTCCTGTGTATTTCGCCTGCTGATCCTAATGCTTTCATCACTCACTGGTGATAATTACTGGTAGGGACACCTAGACCCAGGCTCCCAGTGTCATGCAGTGATGGAAATGCTCCATGTCTGCACCGTTTAGTACAGTAGCCACTTGTCACGTGGTGGTTGGTACTGAGTGCTTGAAACATGGCTAGCGCTATACGGAAACTGACTTTTTTAAAAATTTATTCAAATTTGAACAGTCCCCTGTATGGCTAATGCATTGGGTAGTGCAGGCATAGAAGGTACATTATCATCAAAACCATCATTTACCGTTCTGGGAAAGGTTTTTGTCACCTGCTCCTAAACCACTTACACCCTTTAAAAACTGGATTGCATTTCTGTTAGTAGTAGAAATTGGTATGCAAGGGGCTGCTTTATTCTTCTTCCTTTTTTTCCCCCCTTCCATGTCCTTCACTTTCTTTTCTTTTACAAAATACTTCTTAGGATTCCTGAGTGTTGTACCAATTTGAAGAGTAAATATAGTTCTTACAAAAGCAATTTTCTTTGTATTACAAATGAATTAACGGTAACGGAATAGATAACGTAATAAAAAAGGCTCCGTGTCAGATTGGCAAAATCCACTTATGGGCATTGGTGGCAGCTTTACAGAGAAGCACTGAGGGATGAAGTGAATATAAAATTAATTCAGAAATAATGTCAAATAAGAGTGTTCCAAAACCACAAATGTGGAAGTAGTCCCGAAAAGAAAAACACTACAAATCTATTCTCAGGTTTCTAACCTTTCACTTAGGAATTATTTACTCTATTTCAGGCTTTTGAAACCCACCCAAATTCCATGGCTTAACTTGAAGAAGCCCCTCCCTCATCCAAGTTTCTGCAAACTTTACAAATTAACACCCTCTTTGGTCCTTCAACCTGGTACAAGCAACTTTCAATATTCTAAATAATCAAAAAGACTGATTCTACATTGGATTTTTAAGTTTTTGTGTAGAGCCAAGATGGAGTGTGAATGTCGTGGAAATGCATGTGTTGAGGGTCCAGTATGCTCAGCGCTGTGCAGGGATCGAGGCTGCGATCGTGAACAAGACCCAGTTCCTGCTTTCATGGAGCTCACGGTCTGCTGGGAGAGGCATCCACTGAACAGCCCCACCAGTGTGTAGTTAAGCACAGCCATGGAGCTTGCTCACAGTGGGAAATGACTGCTTATCACTGGAGGTCCTAATCAAGGCTTTAGGGGGCGCAGCAGGAGGTTTGGGGATTTCAGAGAAGGCCTCCCTGTATAAGTGACATGTAAACTGCGCCCTGAGGGTGGTGAGTAAGAGGTGGAGGATGTAGGGGAAGAGGGATCCTGAACTTCCTTTTTATTCACTTATCAGATATTAAACTATGTGCCAGGCACTGTTCTACATGCCATTCAACAAAGCTGACTCCCCACCCCCCAAAAATGCCTACCCTCCCAAAATTACATCCCTTATTTTAAGGCAGCAATAATGTGTCTGTTAGATCCTTTTGATTTCAGGAACAGAAAATGTAAGTGGCTTAAGCAGTAAGAACCCATTATCATGCCACGTAATAAGAAGTCCTAGGGTAGAGCAACTCCAAGGTCAGTTGAATGGTGGACCCAAAGCCCGTGACTTTTCTTTCTGTTTTACCTTCTTCGGGGTGTCTGATACTTTCCTGGCAATGACAGGATGGCTTCAGACCTTGTGTCCCCACAGAATAATATTCAGAAGTTAACAGATAAAGCTTCTTTTTCTTATTCTTTTTTTTCATCATGGTAACATAACATGCAATTTACCATCTTAACAATTTTTATGTGTATAGTTCAGTAGTGTTTTTAGTCCATTCACATTGTTGCGAATCAGGTCTCCAGAACGTTCTCATCTTGCAAAACTGAAACTGTGGCCATTAGACAACAACTCCCGTTTCCCGCTCCCTCCATCCCCTCCCCGGTAGCCACCATTCTGCTTTTTGTTCCCATGAATTTGACTGCTTTAGAGAACTCAAATAAGTGGGATCGAACAATATTTGTCTTTTTGTGACTGGCTTTTTTCACTTTACGTGATATCCTCAAGATTCATCCACGTGGTAGCATGTGAAGGATTTCCTTCCTTTGTACGGCTGCATAACGTTTCATTGTAGGTATATGCCATGCTTCGTTTATTCATTTGTCCGTTGCTGAGTTGGGTCGCTTTCACCTCTCGGCCACTGTGAGGTGCTGTTACTACCATGGGTGTGAAGGTCTCTTTGAGACCTTGCTCCTAATTCCTTTGGATAAATACCCAGAGGGAATTGCTGAGTCATATAGTAGTTCTATTTTAATTTTTTCATGAAGTCTCCATACCATTTTCCATAGCAGTTGCACCATCTTACAATCCTGCCAACAGTGCACAAGGGTTTTGATTTCTCCACATTCTCACCAACAAAAAAAACTTGTTATTTTCTATAATTTTGATGGCCAAACTAATGGGAATGACGTAGTATGTTGTATTCACAATACCTCATTGTGGTTTTTGTTTGCATTTCTTTTTTTTTTTAATAGAAGCCATCTTTATCCTTTTTAAAAAAGATTTTTTTATTCTAGAAAAGGGAAGGAAGAGAGAAAGAGAGGGAGAGAAACATCAATGTGTGGTTGCCTCTTGTGTGTCCCCTGCTGAGGACCTGGCCCACAACCCAGGCATGTGCCCTAGACTGGGAATCGAACCGGCAACCCTTTGGTTCACAGGCTGGTACTTGATCCACTGAGCCACACCAGCCAGGGCTGTCTGCATTTCTTTTATGATGGTGATGTTGAGCATCCTTTTTATGCTTTTTGGCATTTGCAGATCATTATTGGAGAAATGTCTGTCAAGTCCTTTGCACATTTTTCAAACAGATTATTTGATTTCTTTATTGTTGAGTTGTGAGAGTTCTTTATATATTCTGGATATTAATTCCCTATCAGATATATGATTTGCAAATATTTTCCTTCATTCCATAGACTGTCTTTTCACTATTGTTTATATTCTTTGATGCAGAAAAGTTTTTAGGTTTGCTATAGTCGTGTTTATTTTTGATTTTCATTGCTCATGCCTTGGTGTCATATCCAAGCAACCACTGCAGGTCCTGGTCAAGTAGCTCAGTTGGTTAGAGCCCCATCCAGATACATGGTGGGGGTTCTGTCTCTGGTCAGGACACACATAAGAATCTACCACAGCGGCCCTGGCTGGGTAGCTCAGTTGGTTAAAGCATTGTCCCAAACTCCAAGGTTGCGGGTTTGATCCCCATAGAATCAACCAATGAATGCATAAATAAGTGGAACAACAAACACATCAATATTTCTTTCTCTCTCTCTCTCTCTCTCTCTCTCTAAAAGTCAATAAAGAAATTTTTTTAAAAAAAGAAACCATTGCAAAGTTCAGTGTCATGAAACTTCCCCCATGTGTTTTCTCGAGGAATATTGTAGTTTTCAGTTTTACATTTAAGTCTTTAAAACATTCTTGAGTTGATTTTTGTATATGGAGTAAGATAAGAGTCCATCCTCGTTTTTTTTCTTATGCATATCCAGTTTTCCCAACACTGTTTGTTGAAGAGACTGTCTTTTCCCCATTTTGTTGCCTTGTCACACATGGCAAAGATCATGTGACCATATATGTGAGGGTTTATTTCTAGGATCTCTATTCCATTGGTTTGTCTGTCCTGATACCAACACCTCACTGTTTTGATTGCTATAGCTTTGTAATATGTTTTGAAATGAGTTCTCCAACATTGTTCTTTTTCTTTTTTTTTTCAACATTGTTCTTTTTCAAAATTGTTTTGACTATTAAAGGTCCCTTAAAATTCCATACAAATTTTAGAATGAATTTTTCTATTTCTGCAAAAATTGCCACTGGGATTTTGATAGGGATTGCATTGCATCTGTAGCACTTTAGGTAGGGTGGACATCGAAACAGCATTAAGTCTTCCAGTCCGTGAATATAGGATATCTTTCCATTGTTTTCTCTTGTCTTTTATTTCTTCCAGCAGTGTTTTGTAGTTTCAGTGTGTAAGTCTTTTACTTCCTTGGTTAGGTTTATTCCTAAATATTTTTTTCTTTATGATGCTATTGTAAATGAAATTATTTAATTTGTCTTTCAGATTGTTTATTTTTAGTGGATAGAAACACAATATCCCATGACATTGTTGAATTAGTGTATTCTAACAGCTTTTTGTGGAATCTTTAGGATTTTTAACATAGAAGATCATGTTGTCTGTGAATAGAGATAATTTTACTTCTCCCTTTCCAATTTAGACACTTGTATTTCTTTTCCTTAACTAATTACTCTGGCTGGGACATCCACTACTGTGCTGAACAGCAGTGAGAGCAGGCATCCTCGGTTTGTTCCTGATCTTAGAGGAAAGACTTTCAGTCTTTCACCATTCAGTGCAAAGTTCATTGTGGAGTTTTCACAAATGATACTCATTATGTTGAGGTAGTTTTATTCTGTTCCTAGATTGTTGAGTGTTTTTAACATGAAAAGGTGTTAAACTTTGTCAAATGCTTTTTTTCTATCAATCGAGGTGATCATGTGGGTTTCGTTTCTCATTTTGTTAATGTGGTGCGTTACATTGATTGATTTTGATATATTGAGCTACCCTGACCTTCCAGGAGTACATCCCACTTGGTCATAGTGTGTATCCTTCTTACATGCTTTCAAATTCAATTCGATGGTCATTCTTCAAGTGTTTTTGCATCAACATTCTCCTTAGGAATATTGGTCAGTAGTTTTTTGTTTTGTTTTTGTTGGAGTGTCTCGTTTGGCTTTAGTATTAGAGTAAAGCTGGCCTCATAGAATGAACTTGGAAGTGTTTACTTCTTTTCAGTCTTTTCGAAGAAGTGGAGAAGGACTAATTTTAGTCATCTGACCTGGGCACTTCCATGTTGGGAGGTTTTTGATTATTAACTCAATTTCCTTATTCATTATTTGTTCGGATTTTCTGTTCATGTTTTGATCTTGGTAGTTTCTGTGTTTCTAGGAATTTATTTATTTCTTCTAGGCTATACAATTTGTTGGTGTGTAACTGTTGAGTGTTCTCTTATAATCACTTTTTGTTTCCGTGGCATCAGTTGGGATGTCCTCTCTTTTATTTTTCACTTTATATGAGTGTTCTGTCTCTTTATTCTTAGTTCATCTAGCTGAGTTGTCAATTTTGTTTACCTTTTCAGAAAAACAAACTCTTGATTTTATTGATTTTTTCTTTTGTTTCTCTATTCTGCTCATTTCTGTTCTGATCTTTATTATTGCTTTCTTCATATTAGTTTGGGTTTCGTTTATTGTTTTTGTAATTTCTTGAGGTATAAAATTGTTGATTTGAGATTTGATTTTATTTAGCTTTTTAATCATTCAACTATGTTTTGATTGGGGAGTCTAATCCCTTAGCATTTAAAGTGAACACGAATAGGGGAGACTCAGAATTGCCACTCTGTTCACTTGTTTTTCTGCGTCTTGTAGCTTTATTGTCCCTCCTTTCTTTTCTGCCTGTCATCCTTTGTGCCTTCGTTTCTGGTGTTTTCTTTTCTTTTTAGTGATATGCTTTGATTCCTTTTCATTTCCTTTTGTGTATATTTTGTAAGGGTGTGTGTATGTATGTATGTGTGTGTATGTATGTATGTGTGTGTATATATATATATCACTGCAGTTATATAAGACATCTTAAAATTATAACATTCTATTTTAATCTGATAACAACTTAACTTCATTTACATTAGGAACTCTACTCCTTTACAACTCCACCCTCTACTTTTTTTAATTGAATATTAGGGTGGCTTTGGTTAGTAAAATTATGTAGGTCTATAATTCTGTAATACATCATTTGTATATTGTATTATGTATTCACTACCCCGGGTCAAGTCTCATTCCATCACCATTTACCCATTCCCCTTGTACCTTCTTCAGCCTCTACTTCACTATTGATGTCACAATTTAATTTTTATGTATTGTATACCCATTAACATATTTACCTTTTTATTTTTGTCATTTAAATCTTATGCATCAAAGTTACTATAGTGCAGGTTACTGTATTTGTGTATTTTTATTAGAGAATCTTATATTTTCATATGGCTTTGTGTTGCTGTCTACTGTCCTTTCATTTTAATTTAAGGGATGCCCTTTGGCATTTCTTGTAGAGCTGTTCAAATAGTAACAAACTCCCTCAGCTTTTGTTTATCTGGGAAAGTCTTAATTTCTCCTTCATTTTTGAAGGACAGTTTGCCAGATACAGTATCCTGGTTGACAGTTTTTTCTTTTAGCAGTTTGAATATATCATCCCACTCTCTTCTGGCCTGCAAAGTTTCTGCTGAGAAATCCACCGATAATATGGAAACTCCTGGGTATGTTACTAATCACTTTTATCTTGCCGCTTTCAAAATTGTTTTTGTGCCCTGACTGGTGTGGCTCAGTGGATTGGGCACCAGCCTGGAAACTGAAAGGTCACCAGTTTGATTCCCAGTTGGGGCACATGCCTGGGTTGTGGGCCGGTCCCCGGTTAAGGGTGTGTGAGAGGCATCCGATTGATGTTTCTTTCACACAGTGATGTCCCTCTCCGTCTCATTCTCCCTCCCTTCCCCTCTCTCAAAAAATAAATTTAAAAAATCGTTTTTTAAAAAGGATTTTCCTTTGTTTTTGCTTTATACACTGGGGTTATAATGTATCTCAGTGTGGTTCTCTTTGGATTTATGCTAGTTGGAAGTTTTTGAGCTTCTTAAGTGTGTATGTCTGTTTCTTTCCTTAGATTTGGAAAGTTTCCTGTCATTATTTTTTCGAATAAGCTCTTCACTCTTTCATTCTCTTCTTGTGGATTCTTGTGATGCATATACTGATCCGCTTTATAGTATCTCCTAAGTCCCTTAGCCTCTCTTTGCTTTTCTGCATTTTTTTTTCTCCTCTGACCTGATTTCAAATGACCAGTCTTCCAAATTTGTAGATATTTTATTTTGCCTGTTTATGTCTGCTGTTGAACCTTTTAAATGAAAATTTTAGTTCAGTTATTATAATCTTTAGCTTTATTATTTGTTAGTTTTTTTTAATAGTTTCTGTCTCATTATTGGTTCTCATTTTGTTCACATCATTTTTCTGATTTCATTTAGTCATTTGCGTTCTCTTTTAGATCCTTGAGTTATTT
Organism: Trachops cirrhosus; assembly: GCA_028533065.1. NCBI lineage: Eukaryota > Metazoa > Chordata > Mammalia > Chiroptera > Phyllostomidae > Trachops > Trachops cirrhosus. Next base: position 151,824,389 of record CM052539.1, read on the forward strand.
TACATTCCTTGTCAGGTAGTTCATAGGTCTGCATTTCTTTAGGGTCAGTTTCTGGAGTTTTATTTTGATTCTTCAAATAGTCCGTGCTTCCCTGTTTCTTTTTATTCTTTGTAATTTTTTCACTGCGGATTAGACATTTAAAAAAAAACAAAACACCCTTCAGTCTTTGCATACTGGCTTCATTCAGGGGAAGACTTTCACTAATCAGCTGGGCTGCAGGTTCTAGATCTCTTAAACCTTCTTTGATCTCTTTCTCCCCCTGGCTTCTGACTGTGTAACTGCAGCCCTAACATACTCTACCTCTGTTTTCAGCACCTTCCCAACTCGGAGCTAGTCTCGTCAGCACTCCGCTTCAGGAGAAAGAGAAACCAATCTCTTGGGCAGCCCCCAAACAAGCCAGAGTGTTGGGCTCATGGTCTAATCTTTTTGTTTTAAAGGGAGGAGCCCTGGTAGGAAGAATTGCTTCTCAGTTGCTCCTTGCTATGCTGTGTAGCAGAAGGAGCATGAACAGGCTCACCAAATACCACAATTTTCCTTCCCCTTTTTCTGGAATCCCTTCTTGGTTTTATAATAGCCTGGGTGCTATAGCATCTCAGCTGCTCCCTAGGGTTCTCACAGAAGCATTTCAACTTGTCTGTTGTTATTAATTTGGTGTCTCTGTGGGGGTAGGAGGACCTGAAGCTGTCTAGTCGGCCATCTGACTAATGTCATCAATCTTTGTTCCTTTTTAAGAGCAAAGAAAACCTTCCTAAAGTCACCCAGCAGAGTTCTACTTATACCTCAGTGGCCATATCTGCCTCATGGACTTATTCCCAACCAATCACAGCAAGGGAGTATAATTATAATGACTTGGCTTTTGTTAATGAGAAGCCATGCACTGGAGTTAGTAAGGAAGTCCTCCTCTTAAGCCCATCACTACTTGGTACCTAAACAAAACAGCTTCTATTTGTGAGAACTAAAAAAAAAAACCAGGGTAATAGCTCTTGGGCAGCGACTGCTGTGTCCACCTTAAATGTTAAATTGTTGATTGTCTCTTTTAGAGCCGAAGAGATTCCTCTGAAAATCTTGGCCCACAATGGCTTGGTTGGAAGACTTATTGGAAAAGAAGGCAGAAATTTGAAGAAAATCGAACATGAGACTGGGACCAAGATAACGATCTCATCGTAAGCCACTCATTCAGATTCATTGTGCCCCATGAGGGAGACTTCAGCATTTTCGTCTGCTTTTCTATAAAATGGGACTGTAATTGTAAGTGATATATCTCCATAAAAACAAATACGTAAATAGTTACAAACATACTTTACTACAGACAGGATCTAAGTCTCTGCAAAGATTTGAGGTGAAATAGCAGGTATTCTGTACCACAGAATCTGAGGAGGAAAGCCAGTCTGTTCCCCACCTTCTCCACCAAGACTTGTTTGGGATCCTCTGGGATTTATTTTTCCTTTTGAAAACAGGAAATTTCTCTTTCTCTCCCGGTGGCCAGCTTGCAGGACTTGAGCATTTACAACCCCGAGAGAACCATCACTGTGAAGGGCACAGTCGCAGCCTGTGCCCATGCTGAGACAGAGATTATGAAGAAGCTGCGTGAGGCCTTTGAGAATGATATGCTGGCTGTTAATGTAAGTGCCTAATGCCTTCTTCTGCTGGTTTTCACTTGTGTTTTCAGGGAGAGCCCAAGCCTCTCTAAGAATAACTGTCACTCAGATGGTGAGGAAGCACCTCAAAATAGGTAGGCAGTTATTCCTGCCTTCTTGGGGCAAGGGCATTACAATAATCAGGAGACCAACTAGTAAATTATGATAAATGCACTGGACAAAATAGTGTGAAGCCATTAAAGTCATAACTTTGACGATTTTAAAATGAGGAATTGTCTACGATATCATGTCAGTTAGAAAAGTATATAAAAGAGTATGTAATGGGTTAAAGTTATGTAAAGTAGTAGGGATCAAAATGACTGGAAGGCTACCTAGAAAAATAAAAATAGCTGGTATGTTAGGAAAGTGGAATTTTTTTCACTTTCCAATTTTAAAATAAAATATTTTAAAATTAACTTCTGATTTTTATCTCCTGCTTACTGATCTGCTCTTTTAGGTGACCCAATAAATCAGGGGTGTCAAACTCATTTTCACTGGGGGCCATATCAGCCTGGTGGTCTCCTTCAAAGGGCCGAATGTAATTTTAGGACTGTGTGAATGTAACTGCTCTTTAACAGTTAAGTGAGGGCTCGGCGGTGCCGCCAGGTACAAACAAGGTGCCGGGCCGGATAAAACAAGGAGGAGGGCCTTGTGTTTGCCACCTGTGCGATAAATGTTGGCAGCCACCTCAGCCCTAATACTCCTAACAGACTGTTTCTTCTTCCTGTTACTGCTGTCTAGTTCCTACGTGGTCATAGGGAGACCCCAGTCTGGCATCAGAAGCCTTAAAAATACTTGTCCATCGGCAAGGCTCCACTCAGTAAATTTTTTTATTTTCTATGATAATGATTCTCTAACATATACTGAAGAGGAAAGGATGCTGTGATAAGCCCTCACACTTTCATAATTCAGCTTCGACAGTTACCTCCTGGCCTGTTTTGTTGCATCTGAACCGCCATCCACTTCTCTGCCCCCTGTGCATGTCCTGCAGCAAATCCCAAGCCTGGTGCCATTTCACAGGGCGTAGGTGCTGACAAAGAGCTGTGTGGGCTAAACCCCATTCCCTCACTGCAGCACATCCCACGGTACCTGCTCCCTTCGTCGGGTCAGAGCTGTGTCCCCTGCCCTAGCAGCCCTCGTCACATGGCACTCCAGAGACAGGATGGGGAGAGGACCCCAGCGTGACCCACGCTCCCTGTGTGTATCTGTCTGTGGAAGTATCATCCAGTGATCTCTTCGTCATCTCTTGGCATCTGATGTCTCACCATAAACATCTCTTTCTCCAAAAGGGTCTGGATGCACCCATCATTGTCCTCTGAGCCTGTCACTGAGATACATTCATGTCTGTCCCAAAGCCACATGTTGATAGGTGAATGACAAAACTGCTAGATTTTATATAATAGATCAAATTGGGTAAAGGTTAAGGGTCCTGGCTCTACTGTATCAAACGTTCTAAAAGAAGGCAAGTTACTAGGTGACCCTAGCCACAGATTAAAAAAATAGAGGAGGTGTGGGGAGACAGAGGGTGGGCAAGGTTGGACACAGGCCAGAGTGGGTGACCACACCTCTCTTCCTTTGGAGGACTGTGTCGTCAGACCTCAGTGCCGTCACTTGTGCGGCCATCGCTAGAGCGCCAGTGGCCGAAATAAAGTTCAGCCCCTTCTGACTTCTGCCCAGAGCAAGAACTGCAGAAAGCCTTTCGATGCATCTTCCCACATTTGCAGGAAGATCACGTCTTCTCTTTTCCAAAGAGCTGAGGCAGAAGTACAGTGTTCAGTCAGGCTCATCCAAAAGGATGATGACGTCCAGGCTGTACAAGGACTTCACGAAGGGCAGCAAGTTGGCAGAGTAGTCCCGTTCACAGAAAGAGAGCTGCCATCCACGCTGAACGAGCACAACGGGAGAGAGCCAGCGGGACAACTGTTAGTGCGGGCGCTCACCCCAGCAAGGCAGTCTTCACGCCTTGACAGAGATCCTGGAATGTAAAACCAGGTCTTGCCATGTAGGAAAGGAAAAGGGCAAATACAAGGAAGAAAAAAATCAGAAGGTGCAGGAATAAAGTAACCTTTACACAACTTTCATGAAAAAAACTTAAACGGGGGCGGGGACCGCCTAGCCTCTAGCCTATGTGAGCATCCCCATGTTTAAATGTGAAATAAACCAGCAAGATGACCACAAAGCTGACAACTAAATGGTGAACAAGCCAGAGTTGTGAACCGGCCTGAGTCTGGACGATGGAGGTTACATGTGTGTGTGCTGTCCTGATGAAGGGCCTGCTCTTTCCCCGGACAGAGTTAAAAAAAGACTAGTCCTGGCTGGTGTAGCTCAGTGGATTGAGCGTGGGCCTGCAAACCAAAAGTTTGCTGGTTCGATTCCCAGTCAGGGCACATTCCCGGGTTGCAGGCCAGATCCCCAGTAGGGGATGTGTGAGACACAACCACACATTGATGTTTCTCTCCCTCTTTTCTTCCCTTCCCCTCTCTCTAAAAAAAAAAAAAAAAAAACAACTAAAAACTAAAAATAAACAAAATTAAGGGGAAAAAAAGAAAGAAAAAGACTAGAAATCCAACATATTTAAAGCATACCCATTCCACAAGTACTTACTGAGAACTTGCTCTGTCCCAGCACTGAGCACACACCTCCAAGTCAGGCAGTCTCTGTCCACACGGAGTTGTGGTCTGAAGGGGTCGGGTGGCACCTGCACAGGTGATCCACATACATGGGGCAGGTGCTCTTTTAAAGAAATGCCTGAATCAGGGGAGCACAAAAAGGGCATTTGAGCCGAAACCTTTGGGGTGAGAGAAGCCTTCCTAGGTAAGAAGACACCTAAGCTCAGGTGAAGGCGGGAGAGAGAGAAGCTCACTCCTCACAGGGCAGACAAAGGGCACACAGCCCAGAGGTGAGAGAGGACCAGGACAGGGCAGGTTGGGGGTGGCCTGGGTCCCCAGGAAGAGCCTTGTTTGCTGTTAAGATGTAGATACTCTCAAGAATGGCAGAAGGTACAGCGTGGCCAAGGTGAGGTTTGGGGAGCCCACCCTAGCAGCGGGGTGGGGAAGGGGTCCACAGGGCCAGGGCGGAGCTCATCAGGAGTCATTGGTGCCATCCAGGCCGGAGATGGAGGTTGACCCAGGCCAGCTGGGGCTCCGGTCTCCTCCCCTCATCTTTTTCTCCATTTCTGTTCCCAGCAACAAGCCAATCTGATCCCGGGGTTGAACCTCAGCGCACTTGGCATCTTTTCAACAGGACTGTCCGTGCTGCCTCCACCACCAGGGCCCCGAGGAGCTCCCCCCGCTCCCCCCTACCACCCCTTCGCTGTAAGTAGCTCAGCACCCAGGGGCTCGCTCTGCTCCGGGTGCCTCCAGGCAGCAGCGGGGCTCTGCGGGGCCAAACCTGAGCTGAAGCTCTAACGTGGAGGCCAGACTCCTAGGTGGCTGTGGGCAGAATCCAGCGCTTCCTAGGACTTCTTCCTCCTAGAGAGGTTAACGTTGTCCAACCCTCCTCTAGATAGGTGCCCTTAAACATACTGTGCGCCTTATCTAGGAAAGAAACAAACCCCTAGCAAATTCACTAGCGGTAAGCCTATTTATTGTCCAAAAGAATGTGTCAGCTCAAATAAAATCTTCATGAGTATTGTTCATTTATTAAAATATTAGGGTGTTTCTTTCCCACCTATGTCTATAATGTAGATGTATTATATTTTAATAATGGGCGGTTTTTAAAAAAATAATCCACAGTGTTCATTTCAAAATACTTAGCACAGTGCCTGGCATTTAGTGGGTTCTCAATAACCATTTATTGTCTGAATTACAATTAATAACAAGAAATGTGAATTTTACGAGTTTTCTACTTGTTGCTCCTGTTCACAATAATCGTTCAGAATCAGTACATTACCGAGTTGGGGTTCAGGGTACTTGACAGCTTTTTTAATTGCAAATTCTCCATACATTCAGCTTATTTTTGAAGCAAAACTTTCTTTCTCCCAACGTTTATATTGTTTAAATGGGAAGACCCAGGGTAGTGAACATTGCCTAGCCACCCCTTTCTTTTGAATGGGGGCCTCTGGTATAGGCCTTGCAGAGTGAGGATTCCTAGGAGTATCTGTAGAGAGGCAGGGTGGACCCCTCTGCTCTTCTGCCAGCAAAATGCTGACCTGAATTGGCACCCATGTCCTTAGTCACAAAAATTACGAATTTCTGCAGTCTCGTTTATATGCAGATCTTCTGAGTCATTTCTAAATCTTCATATCATTTATTTAGAGTGATATCCATTTTCCCTTAAAGTAAGGATAGGGCCCAATATTGAGCTGTGTGTGTGTGTGTGTGTGTGTGTGTGTGTGTGTGTGTGAGAGAGAGAGAGAGGGGGAGGGAGGGAGCTGGTGGTGTGTGTGTTAGAGGGAGCGTGCGTGTGTGTGTGTGTGTGTGTGTGTTTGTGTGTTAGAAGGAGCTTGAGGTGAGTTAGGAGGGACTGTGGCTGCCCCCAGGTGCTTGACAGCTGTGGGAGGTGCATGTCCCCATATCTTTGCTATGAGATTTGAGAATGACCAAGCATGGTACAATTCCATGTTATTGAAACTCACCTCATTTTTTAGCAGAAAGACTGTGTATACTTCCCTGGCTGGTGTGGCTCAGTGGATTGAGTGCCAGCCTGCGGCCAAAGGGTTGCCGGTTCGGTTCCCAATCAGGGCACATGTCTGGGTTGTGGTCCAGGTCCCCAGTAGGAGGTGCTCAGGAGGCAACCACACATTGATATTTCTCTCCCTCTCTGTCTCCCTCCCTTCCCCTTTCTCTAAAAATATAAAATTAAAAAAAAAAGACTGTGTATATTGCCTCAGCAGGTAACATAAAACCAGGCTCCCTCTCCACCCTAACAACACAAATGGTGGGGAAAAGGCATAATAAAACAGACCATTTCTAAAACCAATCATCTAAAATAGGGGTCGTCATCTTTATTTCCCACCTTTTTCTTAATGATCTGTAACAGCTGATCACACACTAAGGCTGCTAACCACGTGTCGTGTTGTAAATGTCCAACCGCTTATCCTTTCCCTTTGCGTTATTTGTGGTGTCCTGTGCCGTAGCCATTTAAAATAAATACACTTTGAAACAAACGATTGCATGAAGTAAAATGTGTTTCCCTTCAGCCTTCCTTCTCAAGTTTCACCCAACAACCCCTCTCCAGACGTACAGAGCTGTTACGTCTACACATATATTTAAAGGTTTTCTCAGCGTACCTACAGTTGTGTTGTTGAAAAGTACGAATGGGACCATGTCATCCGCCGTGAATTACAAGTTATTTCTTTACTTTTTATGGGCATCTTTCTATTGCTATTTCTCTTTAATGGCTACTTACTATTCCATTGAATGAATTTACTCTAGTTTTCTAAGCAGCACACGATTTTTAGAGATTTGGGTTGTTTCCAGCTTTTCTCTGCTACAAAGAGTGTCAGAAGGAGTATCTGTGTACATAAGTCTTTGCACAAGTGTGTGAGAATATGCGAAAGAAAATTCTCTAAGATTGGAATTACTACATCAAAGGGTAGATGCAATTTAAATTCTTACAGATTTCCCTTCAACAGAATTCATGCAGAGATTTTAATAATTAAAGTAGCTAAATAAGTGATATTTCCCTTTATGGACGAACTTCTTGCTTTCGATGTCATGCTAAGGAAGAAGCCTTCTTCTATCCCTGCATTGTCTTACAGTAATGTTTAGTTGCTGATTTGGGGGAATTTTTGCTTATATTGTCTGTAACACAAAGGGAATTTATTTTGACTTATACTTTGAGACAGGGATCTGTTTTTTCCCCTAAATGGAGAGCCAATTTTCCCCGAAATCATTGATGGAGTAAGGCGCCATTTTATCGCTTGATTTGAAATTCCAGCTTTGTCGTACACAAAATTCCCACTTCATGACTCCTGGACTCTCTTCCATCACTCATCTCGTTCCACACTGAGCTCACTGCAGTTTTATATCCTCTTTGACAGTTTTAACAGCGGGGTTATTTACCTCTCAAAGAATGAATTGGAAAGACCTTTGACTACGTGTGGGAAAATTAGAGAATATGTGGGTATTTTCTGCTTCTTGAAGATGTGATAAGACTATTTTGTGAAACATCTGGGCCTCTAGCACTAGTAACGTTTTCAATTTATTAATAGATTTTTGACATGGTTTTCTTGATTTATATTTTCCTATAACAGTATTCATTCCATCTGTCTTTTTATATGTATTGGCATAACGTTGTACAGAGCAGACCCACTGCCTTTTAAATCTCTACACTTGTGGTTATATCTCTTACTTCCTAACATTGTACAGGCATGGGCAAAAATAGGTTTACCATTGTGAGTATGTGAAACATAGTTTTTCTTGTGTTACTTATTAATTCTTATATCATTTATTTGTATTATAACTGTAAACCTACTCTTACCCACTGCTGTATATTTGTGTTTTCTCTCTTTTTTTTTCCTAATTTGGATTTGCTGGGACTTTTTCCATTTCTTTAAGTTTCTAAGCAGTTAAGGGTTTCTTTTTCATTATCTTGCAATTGTTTCCTGTACTTTGTATGCAGAGAATGTGATGGGAGCATTCTGATTTTTGTGGCCTTGCTCACCCACGATCAATTTTTTTAAATCCTGGGCATTTGGAAGGAGGCACCTTCTGCCGATGGGCTCAGAGCGAACACTGTTCACAGCAGTAAAGACAAGCGTCCAGTTACGGCTTGTAACCTCTACAGAAAGTTTTTTTTTCTCTGTGTGATTTAAACTTTCAAAGCTGTTCCACCACTATGATTATGGTTTCGTCAGATTCTTTATTTCTAACAGGTTTTGTTTAATGCGTTTGGCCATCTTATTCTAAAAATGATCTCGAATTTCAATCCAAATTAGCTTTTCTCCTTAACGAATCCACAATCTCATAATCCACGGTTATTTAGAATTAAACATATACTTTTACTGGTATCTTTGCTCACTGCAGGCAGTTTCTTGCGTTACATATCCTCTGATTTTTTTGAGTTATTAGTTTCTGTTTGTTTGGAATACTCTCTCAATTTTTTTCAGGAATAATACATAAGTAGTATAATTTCTACACCTTTCTATTCTGGAAACGCCTTTCTTTTCCCCTCACTCATGAGTGAAATTCCAACTGGGTATTTAGAAATTCTAGGGTCAGAGTTCCCTTAGAATTTTGAAAACATTCCGCATTTGGTTTTTCAGATAAGTGGGCAACCAGCCTGATTCTCGTTCTTTTGTAGGTGAGCCATTTTTTCCGTCTGTAAGAGGTTTGCCTTTTGTATTATTTTGCCCTTACCCTTGGAATTCAGAAATCTGAATCTGAGTCCTTCAATCTGCAGGTTCGAGTGTTTCTTTGGCTCGGGGAAACCTTTTGCTCCCGTGATTAATTTTCACATTGCCTCTCCTGCCTCCACTGCGCTGTCTCATTCTGGAGTTCCCGCGTCACGGACAGTAGATCTTTGCACTCCCTTCGCGTCTGTAATGGACAGTAGATCTTTGCACTCCCTTCGCATCTGTAATGCCGTCTTTCTGTTTTGAAGGCATTAATCTACTAAGGCACCAGTTGGCTCTTCTGAAGTGTCTGTTCTGCTGTTTATGTGGGTGCCGCTAAGTTTTTACTTCACGAATCACGTTTCTAATTTCCAAGATCGTTCTGGGTCTCTGATTGGTGTTCTTTCATCGCAGTCCACTCAAGCGCTGTCTTCTCGAGTCTCACCAGGAAATCAGGCAGACTTTAAACAGAAATTCTCCCTCTTTCCTGAAGTAACTCACAGGAGTCATTTGCTTGCCTCGTTCCCCTCTTTCATGCCGTTGTCTCTACATACGTCTAAGGAACTTTAATTTTCCTCTCATATCTTTACATAAACTCCACAAAGCCCTGGCACCTAAACACGTTAGAGCTTTCTCATAACATGCACCAGGGGCCCCGCCTGACCCGTGAATGGGGAATGTTCCAGGTGAGCAACATTGGGTGCGGTGGGTAAGATCGTACGTAGGCTGCGAAACCAGACAGATCTGTGCTCAGACCTTGCCTCTACCTCTTGCTATCTTACCAGTTTCTGTCAGGTCCGGAGGTTGTCCTAGGAGGGCGCACAGAGGTGGATAAACAGGAATGTGAGGAGGGACTCACAAACTAGGGTAGAATGGTGCACTTTCTGAGTCTTGGAAAGCTCTGCCCATGACCCTGACCCCTCCAGCCAAGTCTGCCGCCCTTCCCAGGTCCACGTCCATATCCCCAGTTCCCAGGGTGAGCGCCTGCCCTCTTTGCATCTGCCTTGGTGACTCTTCATACTAAAGCTACTTAAATTTTTGAACATAATTTGTATGCCTGACCCTGCCCTCTCCACTGCCTCTCCCCGGATTTCTTCATGACACAGAAGAGCACCTAAGTCATGTATCAGGTGGTCATACGAAACAGCTTGGAACTGAGGACCCGATAGTTCTTCCAGGAAAAGCAGCCCAACTGTTTCTAATTCCCTTTTTAATTTTCACAAGTGTGTTTGATATGTGCTCCTCTACCTGCCCCCCAGCACAGTCAGGCATAGAGGAAAAGCAGGCCCCAGTTCCCCCAAACTCAGAATGGGAAGTGAACCTCGGAGTAGAGTGGTACCCCCCACCATCTGTCTGTTGGCAGGGCGTGGGGCACCCCTGGCAGCGGCACCTTCACCGTCACCCCTCCTGTCCCCTTCCCCAATGTCGTAATGCTTTTGAAACACTCAAAAATAAAGTACCTTCTCTGTCAGAAAACAGCTGGGACCCTCAAACTGAGACAGTGAGCCCAACTGCCATATTGGGGTAGGGGGTTCCACACTGACCACCCCCCGCTTCCCTGGGACCTTGGTTCATCATATGGCTACAACCTGCTTTCCCATTAAACAGAACATGTATTCAATCATTGCCAGGTGACTTTTCTGACCATTCTGTGTAAGCATGTTTGCAAAGGCCTTTTCCACCCAAGGTTGTAGATGCCATGGAAGCTTGGGCGGGTGGGAAATGGAAAGTATGCTCTGATAAGCCACGTATTTGGTGTAAGTAAGTACTCATTCATTCAGCCACACAATGCCTGATGATAGAGTCTTCCATTCCTCTGACCTTATTGAATGCCATGTAACATTCTTTGGTGGCATCCCTTGTACTTGGGGTCAAGTCCATGTCCAAACCAGGCCTACAAGGCCCTGCATGACCTTGCCCTGCCTGCCTCCCCATCACGTCCTGCTGTATGTATTCCTACTGCTGCTCTAAGGTCCTCCTTTCTGTTTTTCAAACAGACCAACTCCTTTCCTAGCTCTAAGGACTGTGCTTCGAATATTCCCTCCCCAGTGCCTTGCATGAGGCTCCACCTCCTCCTACCTCAGAGGCCACCTCCTCCTCCGGGACCACTCCAGCCAACTCGGCCATGCCACCCCTCATCGCCGCAGCTCCCCTTCCTCACGTCGTCCTGTTCGTTTTTTTCACAGCACTTGTCTGCCTCCCCAGTAGAATGTAAGACCCATGGCGGCAGTGTGACCTTCTCTGAGTAGCTGTGTCCCAGCACCTAGAACAGTGCTTCACACATAGTAGGTGCTCAAATACCTTTTGCATGAATGTTGATTAAATGAACCCTCAACAGTATTATAAGATCTAACTATTATTTTAATCCATTTGTGGATGAGGCTCAGCAAGGCTGAATAAATCATTCCAACTTGTAAAGATCTAGTGATTCAGTGTCCGGTCTTCTGAGCTTTCCAACTCCCAAAACCAGCCTGTGTACACAGATGGCAGAGCCTCAGGTAGAGTGAGCTCCTGATTGCTGAGTTCAGGGCTCTGTCCACACAGTTTTCCAGCTGTAGTAATTCATGAATACAAAGCAGTAAATCTAAATTTAATAGTGTTTATGTTGTTGGTATTTGAACCCAGAATAGCAGCCACACTGTGGCCTGTGTATTCTTGGCCTCACATGAGTTTTTGTGAGGAAAAAGCAAACTACAATTCAGAAAAGAATTATTTCTGCTATAAGGGCTAAAGAAAAGGCTGTCCTGGTGGGAAGGGGGCAGATGCGTCCTTTCCCCAAGGTAGAGCTTTGAGCAGAAACCCTGCAGGAATTCTCCACCCACCCTCCATGGCCCAGGACAACCCCCAGAACTGGGACCTGCACAGAGACAGGTCCAGAGCTGATGCTCTTCTAGAAAAGCAGGACCAAATCAGCGAAACCTGGTCACTTAGCTTCCTTTCAAAAATTGGAAGAGAAGGCTGGTATTATATCTCCCTCTTGTGGCCAGGAGGTGCCATTGCGGCTTCTAAGTCTGAAAAACAAAGGTGCGTACAGAAATGGGTTCCCCTTTTCCAGAAGCCACCCTCCCTCCCCCAGGCACCTAGAGCACCCTTGGGAGACACACCCAATAGTGCTTATTTCTCTTCCTCCAAATCCAGTCCATTCTCCAAGCTCAACACGGGGAACAGTTTCATTTTGTCCCAATGTATCATAAGGCGAAGTTGTGACCCGGAGCTCCGAGTCCCGCTGGGGATTGAGGATGTGGAGGGTACCGCGAGATTTGCTCCAGGGCACTCAGGTGAGAGCTAGGTCCCCTCACTGACGAGCTGCACCCGTGTCTTACCGATGTCAGGACGATCTTCCTGGAGGTTATCTTGCAGGGCAGGCCTGAGGGATCAGTGCTCAGAACCAGTGACAGGCGTGGCAGTGTGTACTTGGCCTTATGTAAAATACCGTTGCCTGGACTTTGGGACTCTGGCCAATGTCCTGCCTATGAGAATATATAAAATCAGACATATTCCTGTTTTACAGGACTGCAGTCAGTGCCAGAAGAGTTTTAGAATAGACACAAAGTATCTATTACAGACTTAGTGCACAGTAGGTATTCGGTAGGAAAGCAGCTCCTTCTTAAATGTAACTTCCCTAATAGCTCTGTTTTCTTCCATTCACATCAGCCTTCCCGTCCCTGCGCCCCCTTCCCACACTCACACACCATACATTCATTCATTCTCTTTCTCTCCTTCCAGCCTCTCTTTGACTTTCTCTTTTCTCAATCTGTTCCTCCCTTCCGAAACGCTCTGATGGAGCTTGCTGGTCTGACTGACCAGGAGCACGTTTGCTTGTTCTGTGTAAGCCCTGGCTGTTGCCCTTGCACTCTGACCCTGTGGGTGCGTGTGGAGGCCCGTGCCCGAGTGTGCACTCGCTCCGGGGGAAGTTCCCAGGAGTCCAAAGCATGGCCCAGCTGGAAGCGCCCAACATTCCGCCCAGCTCTGTGTGCTGCGCCGGGCACGGTGGAGCAGGGTGAGAGCTTGGCCAGGTGGCGGAGCCGCGCATAGCAATCTTGCTGCCCCGAGTTTGGGGACCCCCCCCCCAGGGCACCGCTGACTGACGCTTTCTCTCACACTGCAGACACACTCCGGATACTTCTCCAGCTTGTACCCCCCTCACCAGTTCAGCCCGTTTCCACATCATCACTCCGTAAGTGCCCCTCCGTTCAGCCGCATCCACCCCTTTCCGTCGACCCTGGGGCTGACACCACATTGTCCTGGGCGGACTGACTGGTGAACGCGTGCCTGTGGGTGCTGGGCCCTGTGGTTCCAGGTCGCCTGGGGATGATACATCTCGGGCATAAGCACACTGGATGGGCCAGCGCCCCAGTGCACTAGAGGGTCTTTGAAGCAGTGGCCTGTCCTGGTCCCGGTCCCGCTGATGCTTACAGTCCTGCAGGTGGCGGGAAACTGGTGCAAATGGGTGGTCAGCAGGTCGGATGGGGAGCTGTTGTGCTAAAGGCCAGAGTTTTCAAAGGTCTTTGAAGCAGGTCCAGCAAAGGGGCTCCTTCTATTTCTGCATACCCGTACAGCACAGGCCCCTGTGGCCTGGCCCGTGTCCCTCTGGGCTGTCGCCAGGCAGGTTTAGTGGCCGCCTTGTTTTGAATACAGTACCACTCTAGTGGAAGTGCCACTCCTGGCTGCAAGACGGATGGACAGCTTCCCATTCCCTCTGGCAAAGCGGCTCCGAGCCCTGTGCTCAGGCCCCATATGTTTAATGATTTCCTGGATGAAGACAGGTGAAACCCTTTTGTATGTGACAGAAAACCTGTGAATGGACAACTTTCTGTGTCCAGCAAATGCAGAGAGGCTCAAGAGGAGTTTGCATTTTGATTGTCGTGTCGCACTTGCTTGTGTTCTAGTTCCTTCTTCAAGCTTCCCACCTGTAGAGCCCTAGGCTGCAGTAAAGCCCATGCACCATTTTGGCCGTTTTCCGGGTTCTGGGGCCGCCCCACCACATGCTCAAA
>CM052539.1:151838395-151902771 GCA_028533065.1 Trachops cirrhosus
GCCCTGGAGGATGGATGGCAGCTCCTGTGCCCTCCGGGGACAGTCCCGCACCAGCTGAGAAATCGGCCTCCAGAACTATTTTTGTTCAACTAACAACTGAATTAGAAAAAGAATATTCATAATAGATAAGCCATCCCAGTTCTCCTTGGGTGGCCATTGTCCTCCCACTGAAAGGCGGAGGGATTTTCCCAAACTGAGGGTGTGAGCATAAGTGGAGAATCATACTGAGCAGGTTTCAGCGCTTTGATGCTTTATTAACTAGTCTCCGCTTCACAAACCCTTGAACTTTGAAAAAAAAAAAGTTTGAAGGCAAACCTCTTTGAAAGCGACAGGTGATAAAACAGATAAACAAAGGGCTGGTGACACAGCCTGCCGTGAAGCCCCAGGCCACAGAGGCTCAGGAAGGAAGGCCCCCTGATTCCTGGGAATGGTTGTGAGCACAGGCGTAGCTGCACTTACGCATCCACATCCTGCCTCCTCAAGCACAATGTGAAGAATGTCAGAGAAGCTGAAAGGGAAGGATTATTCGCCCCTGGTCCTGCTCCAAGCCCAGCTATCAGCTCTGACTCACGGGCAGAATGCCGAGCACGTCCCAAGCCTCGTGAAACACTTTCGGAAACAGAGTTTCCGTTGTTACGTAAAATAGTTTGCTGCCACGGGACAGCCCGGAATTCTGCACCAGAAGTCTCATGACTTGGAGAGAAAGAAGGCTTACACTTTCTCTCCAAGAGCTGGAATTTCTCCCACAGCAAGTGTGTTGGAGAAAAAAACCAAAAACAAAACATTCTGAGTAATGCAGGATGAAGATCGCAGTGAGACTATAAAAGAATTTTATTTAGGTAAATCATTTCCCCTTCCAGGCCTCATTTATCCCAACTGCAAAGTGGATGGTCTAGTTGAGAGCCCTCAGGTGTTGGGGGGGCAGTGATGGGGTGCACAGGGGCCTTTGCACCCAGCAGGCTTGTTGCAGGAGAGACCCTGGCCCAAGCCATGCTGGCCCCACCCCCATGGTGGGATGGGTAAGGTGTGGAAGACACTGGGCTGGCTGCACCCCAAGGGCCTTTCCCAGTGTTCAGTCCTGTGGTCTGAGATGCCACTCAGGAGATAAAATGAGAGGGTTTCAATTGAAAAGGACTTGAGGGATCATCTCATCAAATCCTCCCTTTAGAGAGGTACAGGGACACAGCCAAGGCAGGCAGGT
This sequence comes from Trachops cirrhosus, assembly GCA_028533065.1. Lineage (NCBI taxonomy): Eukaryota > Metazoa > Chordata > Mammalia > Chiroptera > Phyllostomidae > Trachops > Trachops cirrhosus. The sequence continues at coordinate 151,839,597 of CM052539.1, forward strand.
GGCGGGACGGGCTCTCGGGTATAAATTCTGCTGATCGGTAGGACATTGAGCACCTACTGGCGCTAACTGCAGCAGTAGCTCTCCATTTACCTTTGTGTCCGAGGAACCGGAGTTCAGAGGCATCAGTGACACAGCGAAGGCCGCAGAGCTAGTGAATGTAAACGCCAAGGTTTGACCAGGTTGTCTGATTCCCGGTCCCGGGTTTTCCCACCGTGTCAGCCTGGGTGCTGGACCAGGCTCATTCCCTACCAGTCCTCATGTCCTAGAAGGTTAAGTGGTGGCCTGCCACTTTGCTGGTGACCTCTGTGACGGGCAGAGACAGCAGGGCTGGACCAGGGGGACAGGCTGGGCTCTGCAGCCTGGTGGCGTGCGGGATGTCTGCTATGCTGGGCTAACAGCCTGCTCCTTCCTCAGCCTCTGCCTCTGGCCAGAGGAGTAAGGAAGAGGAGAGAGGCCAAGTGTACGTGAGAGAAGATTCCTGCTTTTTAAAATCAGCCTGGTTCTTGCTAGATTCCCTTCATCCCGATAGGCTTCTGAAAGCATCTGTCTCTGCAGCAAGGTCTCACTCCAGGGACCCGACTGGCTGCCTCTCCAGGTGTCCGAGGCCACAACCAGTGGCACATTTGATGCCAACAGGCAGGGAGACAGCTTTCTAACTAACTAAAACGTGGGAAGGGGGTGGAGCCGAGGCTGGGAGGTACACCCCCAGAGATGCTCTGGTTACAGGCAAACACAGAGCTCCCATTGCTCCCTGTGCTGCACAGCATCTGGTCCGCAGGCTCCAGAACCCCACACAAAATTCTGTCGACACTGCCAGCCCGGGGTACCCCATGCCTGGCCTTGCTTCAGCCCTGTGGTCTTGGCAGTCACCTCACCTCTCTGGGTGCCATCTGCTTCGGTTGTAAAACGGGGTCTGCATTCCTGGTCCTGGGGGGTGGGTTTGCCTGTGGAGTGCCGCTGGGGAACTGGAGTCACGTGCTGCGCTCAGACCTCCGGTCTGGGCGGGTGGATGCCGGACGGTTGAGAGAAGAGGGGGGTTTCTTGCAGCATCTGAGCCAGGCAGCCGTGAGCCACTGGGAAGTGGGCAGGACGGCAGAACTGATTGGGTCAATGTGAATCGTGAATTAGCCTCTCAGCCTGGCTCCTAGCCGCACCCGCTCCAGCTCCCTGTCACGCGCAGCCGGCCGCCCTGGGAGCTGAGAATCAGAGCACAGTTACCTTTCCTGCGAGCCGCCTCCATGTTAAGGCCTCTGTGGACTGAGCCTTCCTCCCCCTGGGCCCTGGGTCAGTTGGCACAGTCTGTACCTCCCTTTCCCTAGAGCTTTTGACTCCCTCGGTGGAAGGCAGCCAGTCCCTGCTGATGCTCGGGACAGGGACAGGCAGTAACTGCTGACCCGCTGCCAACGCTCCCTGGGTGACCAAACTCCAAAAATGGGCCCTGGACACTACTGTCGTGACTTCCCGAGCCCCGGAGTGGAGGCAGCAGGGGCCAGACGAAGCAAAGGCAGAGCCCCATAGTCCCTTGCTAGCGTGCGCGCCAACCACTGGAACGAGAGGGGCAGGGGCGCACGGCCAGGCAGCAGCATTGTCCTTTGCTATGACCTGCAGATCGCCCCGGCAGAAGGCCCAGACGTCAGCGAAAGGATGGTCATCATCACCGGGCCCCCGGAAGCCCAGTTCAAGGTCAGTGCCAAGGGCTACCTGAGCCCTGCAGGCCACAGCACAGGGCAGCCTGTTTGGGGGAACTGAGGGCCGTTCAGCAGGCAGCAGCCACCTCAGAGGCATGTTCAAGGCTCTTTGCTACTTACTAGTCTCAGACCCACCCTGGCCTCCCCTTTCCAGGTTGTTCCCTCAGCTCGGAGCCCTCCTCCCTTCTCTCCCGGGGACAAGCAGGTTGTCTGTCGGCGCCCAGTTCGAACAGCACCTCCTCTGGACTGTCGCTGACCCCTTAGCTGCGGTTGCGAGGAAGGATGTCTTAGGCCCACATAGTCACATCTACCCTCCTAGCTGCAAGGGCACAGAGACAGCTGCCAGGGGAGGTGGGCACACTGGGTTTTTTGTTTGGTTGGGTTTTTTTGCCCTTTTCTCTCCCCAAGGAAAATTGTGACTTGGGTTTTCTAACAGTTAGAAATATTTATGAAAGGATAACTCTCATCATCAAAAATATTTAAAATTTGAGAAGCTAAAACTAACACATGTGAAACCGTTCCAGAACAATAACCCACACAATAGAATGTTCCGCAGCCATAGAAAGGAATGAAACCCTGATACACACTACAGGTGGGTGAGCCAGAACAGGTCACGCTGAGAAGAGGCAGACAGAAAAGGCCATGGGCTCGTGGTTCCACGTATGTGGAATGTCCAGGCCAGGCAAGGCCAGGCAGACAGAAGAGCAGAGTAGCGGCGGGCGGGGGCGGGGGCAGGGAGGGGCCGGGACTCACCGACGACAGCACTCTTTTATTGGGGAGGGGGACGGCAATGTCCTGGAGAGCGGTGATGGGTGTACCATGAAGTGAATATACCAAAAAACACTGAAGTGCACTCTTTAAAATGGTGACTTTTAGGAAATTGAAATGATATCTCAGTTTTTTAAGTTTTGTTGTTTTTTTTTTTAAAGAACAATAGGCACTTGGCTACACTGGCTTTGCAGTTAGACCCTAAGCAGCAAGACAGACAGGCTCATTGAATCCCATCCCTGCCACCCTATTGCTGTCCCGCCGTGGCCAGGCCTGAGCAAACTGTGGTGGGACGAAGTTAAGGATTCCCAGAGTGAATTCGTTCACACAAGCGTCTGTAGGTGCTAGGGATACAGAAATGACGCACGGTTCTGCCCTTCACCACCCCCCACCCTAACGTATAGAGAGCTGCCGGAGGTGTGAGTGTGTGCAAACGTGCGGACACTCAGGCACTCCTCCACACCTTGCACAGCGCAGGCACGGGATGTGGCCAGAGCGGTGCCGCCAGGCCCGTGTCCGAGCCGGAGCGGGGCTCACGGCCCTCCTGACCCCCACCCGAGTGAGTCTGGGGCTAGGTTGTGCCGTTGCTGGGCTCACGATTCCGGCAGCTACACTGCTGACGCTTGGCGGCGGTAGCTGTGAGGTTTATCGGTCACATCTTGCTCTCAGGCCCAGGGGCGGATCTTTGGGAAACTGAAGGAAGAAAACTTCTTTAACCCCAAAGAAGAGGTGAAGCTGGAAGCCCACATCAGAGTACCCTCTTCCACAGCTGGCCGGGTGATCGGCAAGGGCGGCAAAACCGTAAGTGCACTCTGAGCTGGCTTAGTCTGCGGGCTGACGCCCTGCCCAGCCGGACTCCCCCACCCTGGGCCCCTGTGGGCCCTTCAAGAACACAAATGTGATTAGCAGCACCCGAGAGCCGAGGGCCCCAAATCCATGCTGCTGCCTGGAGCCCAGCGTGTGTGCCCAGAACACCGGCCGGGGTCCTGCCCCCCGCTCAGCTCATGCTGGAGAGTGGTCTCCACTCCCTGAACACGGGGAGGCTGCTTCCTAACGGCTTCACATCCACACAAAGCCGCAGGGACCTGACCCGGAGTGGAGTCCTACCCAGAGTGCACCCACTTGGCAGACCACCGTCTTCACTGACTCGCAGGCCTGGTGTCCTCCTCTCTGCTCCTCAGACCCTCCTGACGGCTGCCCCGAGGCCCGGACACCCCTCCTGCGGATCCGGCCTTCCCATTGTTTCCACACCTGGCCACCGGCTGCCGGGGAGCTAGTTCACCAGCAGGGTGGTGGGTGAGAAGGAAACAGTTTTTAACAAAATAATCAAGGTTTTTAACCAGAACGGAGCCATACCACAGGGTAATTTGAAAAGCAGCAGAGACCTTTCAAAATGAGCCTCCTGTGAGACCCAGGTGGGCAGGTGGCCATGTTCGGGGGCAGGAATTTGGGAGTTCTCTGGTCCTGGGTGAGTGTGTGTGTGCGCCGTTTTCTTTTTACACAAAAACCCTTAGAGGACTCAAAGCCAACTTCTAGACGTAATGAGCTACCTTTGTGCAAAGGAGTCGAGTCGCTTGGTGTGCAGGTTCGGCCCTCTGCCCGGGAGCGCGGCCCACGTCCACCGGCACACACCCCGAGCTCTAGGCAAGTTGAAAGCAGATAAGACCACGGGGAGTAGACTCCTGAGTCCTTCCGTGCCCAGAGACTGTCAGCCCTGCCCCTTACGTGGGCAGGCTGAGCGCTGTGACAGGGCCAGGGGCCATGGCGCAGGCCCTTGGGAGGTGTAGTCCCAGGGAGGCAGGGGCGGAGCGCCGAGTGCAAGAGATGGGGTTTAGAAGAGGCAAGATCAGCGTGGGCAGGGGGCTTCACAAAGAGGTGGACCCGGGCCCAGGAGTGGCAGGGAGAGGACATGACAATCCAGGGGCGGGGGCAGCGTAGGCAGGACTCAGAGGCCAGAATGCAAATGAAGGGCGGGGAAGAGAGCAGAGCATCCTTTGAAAGGAAAGTTCACTGTGTCCGCTCAGGGGTGGCACCCGGAAGAGCATGTCCAGTCGAGGTTTTCATCCCTGGGTGACTGGGAAGCCCGGGGTCACTGTGAGCGTGTGCGGGAACCACAGTGATGGCATCTCCAGAGTGAGGGTTCATTCAGCCCCAGAAGCAGCTCCGTGGACTCAGGCTGGACTCTGTCTCCCTGTCATGGGGCCTCCCGTGGCCCAAACTAGCATGGCCCCGTGTGACCAGGGCAGGGGTGTGCTAGCTCGAAGCACAGGTGAGCAGCTTCCAGCCTCTTTGGCTGCCACCACTCCCCGCTCCTGCTTCCTCCTGAGACCCCCGCTGTCCCTTCACAGGTGAACGAACTGCAGAACTTAACCAGTGCAGAAGTCATCGTGCCTCGTGACCAAACGCCAGATGAAAATGAGGAAGTGATCGTCAGAATCATCGGGCATTTCTTTGCTAGCCAGGTACCTGTGCTATGAGGATCTGGTGATTCTTTCCAGTCGCTGTTCGTTTCTGCGCTGCTGGTGGCCTGTCAGGCGGCCACAGCCCCTGCACACGCACCCTACCACCCTACCCCCGCCCCCCACAGGTGGAACCTCTCCCTGGCACTTCAGGCACAGCCTGCAGGCCGGGGAGATTGTTCCACGTCTGCTGCGCACGGCTGGCCCCAGGCATGCTAGAGGAGCTGGAAGAAGAGTACTGAACTTTGGAGTCAAGGCCAGCACACGTCAAGCCCCTGAAACACTCCGGTGTGAGATCTCGGCTCCCTCCCCCTCTTACTCAGGCTTCGGTCACAGCCTTGCTCTTCTGGGAGCCACACACCAGCAAGGGCCCACCCTTGGGGCTCCCCAGCTGGGCCCCGAGAACCAGCCTGGGTGCCGACATCTCCATTCAGCATCCGTGCTGTCACAGGAGACCCTCGAGTCCCTTAGCTGCCCTCCTCCGTCTCACTCGGACTCCCTGTCAGGACACAGGGCCTCCACACAGCTGCTTGTCTTCCTTAGGAAAGGCCGGTGGCTCCACACCCTGTGGCCTAGTGCTTTTTGGTGCGTTTCGATGGTCAGGTTTTGGGATAGAGCACTCTTGGTCCTTGCCCCAAGCTGGTGGAGGCAGGCTAAGCTAAGACCAAAGGTCAGTCTGAGCGGTTGGCTTGCCCTCCCAGGCCTGTGCCTCTGCCGGGAAGCCTGACGGTTTTGGAGAAGCCTCGCCCTGGGGTGTGTCTGAGCCACCAGGTTCCTGCAGTTCCGTGTGCAGGGGTCTCCCTGCAGTGGGAACACTGGGCTGGGGTGAGAGGTCAAGTTCGGATTGACTTGTTCAGGGTGGAGAGTGTGCTGCAGCTTATCACTGCTCCCCCATCTCACTTACTGTCGTATTCCTAACGTTCTCCCCAGTCACTGGAGAAACGCGGTGCCCAGCATTGGAGGCTAAAGTGTGTAGTTGGCAGGGGCCACCGGTCACTGGTTCCTACTCCTGCCTCCTGGCCTGTCTGTCCAGCAATTCACTGGAAGCTTTTGGGGCTCCACCCACTTACCCTTTCCCAGCAGCCTTGGGGGTGGAGGTGGGGGTGGGCGGAGGAACTCTGCCACGTTACTTCCAGGCAGAAAAGGCCCCCACAGGAAGGGGTTCAGCGGGCCGGTGACACTTTGCTGAACCTACCACCTCCCTTCCCCAAGCCCCACCCCCACCCCACCGCTTATCCTCAGAACTGGGTTCCTTTTTCTCCCCTGTCCCCTCCCCCTGCCCTTGCTGCAGACTGCACAGCGGAAGATCAGGGAAATCGTGCAACAGGTGAAGCAGCAGGAGCAGAAATATCCTCAGGGAGTCGCCTCACAGCGCAGCAAGTGAGGCTCCCACAGGCACCAGCACAACCACGGATGAATGTAGCCCTTCCAACACCTGACAGAACGAGACCAAACACAGCCAGCCACATCGGGAGCAAACCAAAGACCCTCCTGAGGAACGAGAAGTCTGCAGAGGCGCCGGGACTCTGCAGAGGCCCTGAGACTCCGAGGGGCGGGAGCGGGGCGGGAGGGAGGCGGAGGTCGGCGGGGCCACCGGCCAGCCTCCTGCTGCCCCCCAGGGCCTCTGCAGGCTTCCCAGCCATCCACTTCACCATCCACTCGGATCTCTCCTGAACCCCCACCACGCTATCCCTTTTAGTTGAACTAACATAGGTGAACGTGTTCGAAGCAAAGCAAAATTCACACCCTTTTCTTTTTCTGTGGGAAATTGTCTCTGTACATGTGTGTACATATTAGAAGGCAAAAGATGTTAAGCTACGTGGCCTGTGGGTTACACAGGGTGCCTGCAGCGTTAATATATTTTAGAAATAATATATCAAATAACTCAACTAACTCCAATTTTTAATCAAGTATTAATTTTTTTTTCTTTGTAAAGAGAAAGCAGGCTTTTCTAGACTTTAAAGAATAAAGTCATTCTTTGGGAGGTCCAATGGGTTAGTAAGGAGCTCCGAGGCCACCCACACAAAAACTCACCCAGAGGGCAATCTCGGCAAAAAGACGCTCACAGCAGTTCTGGATCACCTGTGTATGTCAACAGAAGGGATACCGTCTCTCTGAAGAGGAAGCTCTATCTCTCTTCATCCCTGTCTAGCTCACACAGCCATTTCTCTTTGCTTCACAGGTTTTGAACTGGGTTTTGCATACTGCTATATAATTCTCTGTCTCTCTCTGTTTCTCTCTCCCGTGTCCTTTCTCCCCACCCGATCCCCGCTTCTTCTCCATGCCCATTCTTTTTAATTCCTGCATCCCTCTGTCTCGGTTCCACTCTGTCTGTACCCCCACCCCCAGGCAAAGCAGTGCTCTGAGTATCACATCGCACAAAAGGAACAAAAGCGACACACACAAACCAGCCTCAGCTCACACTTGGTTACTCAAAAGAACAAGAGTCAGTGGTACTTGTCCTAGCATTTTGGAAGAGGAAAACAGGAACCCGTCAGACAAACCAAACACAAATTCTGCAAAGAAAGAGTATATTTTGTCTTTTTACATTTTGGTGTATAAGCCATCAATTTTCAGCAAAATGATTTCTTTCTTTTAAAAAAAAATGTGGAAGAAAATAGCAATTTACATGAGGTCGTTGGCCCAGGGCGTTAAATTTACAGATTTTTTTAACGAGAAAAACACACAAAAAAAAGCTACCTCAGGTGTTTTTTACCTCAGCACCTTGCTCTTGTGTTTCCCTTAGAGATTTTGTAAAACTAATAGTTGGAGCATTTTTTTATTTTTTTAATAAAAATGAGTTGGAGAAAAAAATAAGACACCAGCTGCCAGCCCGGAGAAGGTGACAGTCCAAGTGTGCGACAGCTGTTCCGATCGCTTGTCTTCCGCTAGCCGAGAGCCCACATGGCCTTCTTCTGGACAGACCTTGAAACCGTGTATTAAAAACAAACGAGAAAAGATGACAAAGAAAAACAGAGAGAGAGAATGTCGGAGATGTCCTGGATTTCAATAGGGTACGTGCCATTGGGCTTTCTGCGCTAAAGGATGAACAAGTACTGGTTTATGTGAACAAGCCGTTTAACCACCAGACTGCAATGCCCGTTTCCTCTACTGCAAACAGTGTTCTGTGACAAAAACAAAAACAAACAAAAAAAATGAAATATATCCAGCTAACAAGATCCTGGTGTCATGGTGTCTTATTTTTAACAAGCCCAGCCCGCTCCCCCACCCCCTCCGCCAAAGCGTCTGCTGAGCTCCGCTCTGAGGGACTCGGGGACAGGGGACACGGGCGGCACACAGTCGGGGCTGGGAAGCCACTCTGAGGAGGCGGGCGTCGCCTCGAAGGTCTTTGGGAGAAGCTAAGCATGGTCCCCAGTCCAGTAGCAGCATTATCACCTGGGAACTTTTTAGAAATGCAGGTCCCTGGAGGTTCACCCGGAGTCGGATTCTGGGGGTGGGGCCCAGCGGTTGGTCTCAGCCAGCCCTCCAGGCGAGGTCCGTTCATGCTGGAGTGTGAGAACCACAGAACCAGAGGGATGGATTGGCTGCGGATCAAGCTAGGTAAGACCAGCCCCTGTCATAAGTGAACTTGAAGCCTGGCCAGGGAAGGAGTTTTATCTTTATGAAAGACGGGGAGGATAATATGCCCGACACCTCAAGGGAAGAGAGAACCTGGGCCTCCCCAGAAGCCCAGCTGAGAGCATCCCGGGAGGTCCGAGAAGGTTGGGTGAGAACGGCGCTGCCCCTCCAGCAGCCCTGTGTTCATGGACCGGTGGGGTCCCGCAGAGATGGCCGCCGGAAGCCCAAGCGGTCTCAGCAATGAAGAGCTGGTACTTGGCTGCCAGAGGCAGGCAGTCAGGCTGTTGGGGCGACCGTCAGACCCCAGCAGGGACAGATGGAGGGGAACTGATGGGTTCCACAGCAGCCACCTTCCCCTTCTAACAAACTCTGAGGGCTCCCAATCAACATTTGTTCCTTACCTACATCCATCCCTACTCCTGATTTCCCTGTCATTTTCAATTTCTGTGCTGCTCATTTTACTTTCAAGTTTGCTGGTGTGTCGATGCCAGCTGTTCGCCTCCCTGCTGTGGTTGGCATGAATGTGGGCAGGGACAGCCTGTCCCTTCATGTGACCATTAGAAAGCCAGGTACCTATGGCTCCATCTCCTCCGCTAGAGGGCTCGGGCCCACGGCCCTCAGGAGGAACGCACCACAGGCTGACCACCCGAGAGAAGCCACAGGGTTCCTGACCACCGGGGTTATTACTGAAAAGTGTTCCCTGCGTTGAGGTGCGCGTATCAGGGGAACAGCAGAAACACAGCACATCTTTCAAGAAGGGGCTTTAAATATAGGCCGAAGGGCTTGGTCAGGAATCTGTCGAGAAGAGGAATCAGGGCGGGAAAGAAGACAGAAACCTCCAAAAATGCACCCTCGTGGCTCTGCTACTACTCAGGTTTCCTTCCTTGGCCTTTCTTCCAGGTGGCAAAATTTGCAGTTTAAACTCTAGTGCCTAAACTGCCCGTTTCCAAAATCCTTGTCTCCGAACGTGTGAGAGAAAGGTGAGGAGGTGCTAACACGACCCCTGACCCACTGTGGTACAAGCATCCAGTTGTCCTGAGGTCGCAGCAGGGAAGGGGAAGCCACACAGAGAGGCAGAAGACAGGAATAAGACCAGCTGGCCTTGTTCCTAAACAAAGAAAAGCACCCATTTTCTTTCTTTAAAAAAACGATTTTATTTTTAGAGAGAGGGGAAGGGAGTGAGAAAGAGAGGGAGACAATCATCAATTGGGACTGGGGACCAAACCTGCCACCCAGGCGTGTGCCCTGACGGGGAATCGACCCAGAGTCCCTCACCAGTTAGGGCTCACAGCCCATTCTCTGCGACCCCACAGGCTGGATTATTTAGCATCTGGGTACGAGCACTCTTGAACTTCCAGAGGGCAGCATGAGCGCTGAGCATGATTTTACACAAAATACAAGGATGGTTGTTAAGTGGAGACTTAATAACAAAGCTTTCGAAATCCATTAGCCTACATGAGTCAGAAAGCCCTCCTCCACTCCCTTGGACTGAACCCCTTAAACACCTGTGACCCACTAGTCACAGGCGGGTTTTCAGTGTGCTAACATCTCACTCGCTGTGCTCAGTAGGTCTGAACATCCCTCCGTCCTGGTTTGTTTCCCCCTCAAGGCATCTCTGCCTCAAGGCGTCTCCTCCAACATGGAACTCGGGGAAGGAAGAATGAGCGAGGCTGGCTGTGGGTTAGAAGAAGGTTTCAGCATAGAGGGAGAACTTACAGACATGACAGGAAGGAGAATCAATAGAAGTCTGTAGGGGTTTCAACAAAGAACCAGCGGGAATGAAAAGACTAGGCCTAGATGGGAAGAAGGCATCTTGACAGGCTGGGGGCAAGGGAGGGAGAACGCATTGCACTTCTATGGGAAGCAGGGAAATTGATGACCTGGCTTCAGTGTGGGATGGGAATGACTCAGTGACTGAGTAGGCCGAGATGGGGTAAGGGTTTGAGCCTAGTCATTCCTGCATCCCTGGGGGAGGAAGTAGGCGATAGGGGCATCCCCATGTTAACAACTATGAAAGAAGTCCACAAAGGTAGGTATTGGAGACCAGCATTGTACTTGCATCCACGTCTCTCACTGTCTTAGAGCCTCATGCGGATTTCTTAGGCTTGCTGCCGCTAGTGTCTGGTAACACAGCTAGCAAGTTCCCAAAGTTTACTGTCTGCTGCTGCCTTTTCTTTCCTCTCAACATTCCCCGTAATGTGCTCATGAGTTAAAAGTTAGGACTTACCCACACACTGGTTAGTTTTCTGTTCTAGCTCACATCAGCCACATACAGTCACTGCCTTTCCAGAAGCCATGAGTGTTCTTCATAGCTCTCTCAGAAGCAGCTGGTATGAGGAGAAAAACTCATAGAGCAAAATTATATTCCAGCTTAACCTCTACACTCTCTGTATTCCCTTGTAAAAGCAGCGACTTGGTCATGCAATGCGAAGCACTTAGTTTATTCCCAGTAGTGAATTTGAGGGCACTGCCTCTTATCTCTCAGATGTGGCCAACAAACAGATTCCCATTTGCCTCCAATAACCTCTAGCGATCAGGACAACCAAAGGAAATTTGTACATTTGTACATTTAACTTGGATCTTGTATTAGTTTCCTGAGATTGCTGTAATTACCACAAATCTGATTAATGAAAACAACAGAAACTTTTACAATTCTGGAGCCAGAAGTAGAAAATCAAGGTGTCAGCAGGAACATTGAGCTCCCTCTGAAGGCTCTTCCAACTTTGGTGGCTCCAGGTTTTCTAGGCTTGTGGCAGCATCACTCCAGTCTCTACTACTGTAGTCTCACTGCCTCCTCTTCTACTTAAAAAACAAAGCCACCACGCAAGAACAAACAAAAAACTCTCCACAAATACAAGTTTATAAAGTACCAGAGCCTGTCCAGAAAACCATTAAAATTGGGGGACTTTTTCCAGATTTCGTTTTAGATATGTATAAATATGATTTTCCCACAAAAATGGGTATAAAATGTAAACAAAGCCTAAGCCCATTTCATTACCTCCTCCTCTTCTGTCTCAAAACTCCCTCTGCCTTTCTCTTACAAAGCATGTGATTGCACTCATGGCCCACCCAAACCATCCAAGATAAATTCATCAAGATCTTTAACTTAGCCCTGGCCGGTGTGGCTCAGTGGATTGAGTGCAGGCCTGCGAACCAAAGGGTTGTCGGTTTGAGTCCTAGTCAGGCCACAGTCCAGGTTGCGGGCCAGGTCCCCAGTTGGGGGCACACAAGAGGCAACCACACACTGATGCTTCCCTCCCCCTCCCTTTCCCTCTCAGTAAAAATAAATTAAAAAATCTTTTTAAAAAACTATTAAAACAGAAGATATTTAACTTAATCACATTGCTTGATGAAGAAATTAGCATTCATTCTTTGCCCTAGAAAATCATATGACAAGTTCCAGCAATTGACAGGGACTTACTTCTTGGAGGCCACCATTCAGCCCATTGTATATCCAGATTAGAAGACTATAAACAAATTTACTTTTGAAACAATCAGGGAAATTTGAATATGAACTGATTATTAGATGATATTACCTAATTCTTACTAATTTTGTTAGATGGTCAAAATGACAGAGGCTTTTTTTAAAAAAAGACTTTATTTATTTTTAGAGAGATGGGAAGGGAGGAAGAAAGAGAAGGAGAGAAACATCAACGTATGGTTGCCTCTTGTGCACCCCCTACTGGAGACCTAGTCCACAACCCAGGCATGTGCCCTGACTGGGAATCAAACCAGTGACCCTTTGGCTCTCAGGCTGGCACTCAATCCACTAAGCCACACCAGCCAGGGCTGACAGGTTTTTTTAAAGTTATCATTAGGGAAACAGTCTTAAGTATTCAGACACAATGACATGTCAGGGTTTTGCTTTATATACTCCAGACCTGGACTTCTGGTCAAAATGGTGGCATAGGTAAACACACCTTGCCTCCTCACACAACCACATCAAACTTACAACTAAATATAGAACCATCACTCAGAACTGTCAGAAATTGGGTTGAATGGAGTCTGACAACTATGAAATTAAAGAAACCACGTCCAACCAGACTGGTAAGGGGGCAGAGACATGGAACAGACTGGTCCCAGACCCAAGTGTGGTGGATAAAAATTTGGGAGGGATATCTTGGGAGTGAGGAGTCTCAGCTCCACACCAGGACCCCCAGCCCAGGGTTGCAGTGCCAGAAGATCAGTCCCCTTAACTTCTGGCTGCAAAAGCCAGCAAAGATTGAGTCAGTGGAAGAAACTTCTGGAGTACCAAGGGGTTTCCCTTAAAGAACCCACACATGGACTTGCTCAGACTCACTCCCTCTGAGCTTCAGCATTGAAGCACTGAGTAGCAGCACCAGTAGGAGCCAAGATTCAAAGACTCAGTGTCATACAAGGAGAAACCGAAATGTCTGGCATCAAGGTAAGAGCTGGGGGAGAGCTTTCTCCCAGACAAAAGGCAGGCAGAGCCCAATGTCCCTTTCCTTAAACCTCCCCCCACAGAGCCAGAAGGCAGATGCCAAATCTGAGACTCCATCAACCTGCCTAACACTGCCCCACCCTGGAGATCCCCAGAGACTCTTCCAAGCCCCACCCAACAGGACCTCACCCAAGCTGCTTTCCCATATGAATAGCTGGTCATGGCTCCTGCTTCACAACCTCTTAAATACTCTCAACCAAGCAACAGCTGACCTCAGTGAGCTCCCAGTCCCCCGTACTTTTTGCTAATTGATCTGGGCCTGGCACTAGCAGCAGCCAGCCTAGAGTCACAGTTGGCTTCATCTGGGAATCTCCAAGCCCAGCACAAGTAGCAGACATCTCAGATTGCTTTATAGCTCAGGCAGGGTGGCGCCACACAAAACACAGATGGAGGCTGACCTTGGCCTGCACACCCAGTGGACAACTACAAACACATTGGAGCACCTTCATCCTGCCCCTGCACAGCTGATCCTCCACAGAGGGCAGAGATTGGTGGTCACTGGTCACAGCCAGTCTTTCCAACTAACTGACCTGGATAAATCCCTCCCATTGACCTGCTACCAGCAATGAAGACTCAACTACAAGAGGAGGGTCTACTCAGCCCACACAAAGACTATAGCTTGAGTACCCAGCCTGGGTGATAGGGGAGGCTGTGGCACTGGACCCTACAAGACACCTACTACATTAGACCACACTATCAAGACACGGAGTCAAAGCAACTCTACCTAATACATAGAAACAAACACAGGGAGGCTGCCAAAACGAGGAGACAAAGAAACACGGCCCAGGCTGGTGGGGCTCAGTGAATTGAACACCAGCCTGTGAACCAAAGGGTCACAGGTTTGATTCTGAGTCAGGGAGCATGCCTGGGTTGCAGGCCAGGTCTCCAGCTGGAGGTACATGAGAGGCGGCTACACATTGATGATTCTCTCTCTATCTCTATCCCAACCTCTCTCTCTAAAAATAAATAAAATCTTTAAAAATTATATACATATTAAAAAAAAAAGGAACATGGCCCAAATGAAAGTACAGATCAAAACTCCAGAAAAAGTGCTAAATGAAATGGAGACAAGCAATCTATCAGATGCAGAGTTCAAAACACTGGTTATGCCCTGGCTGGTGTAGCTTAGTGGATTAAGCGCGGGCCTGTGAACCAAGAGATCACGGTTCAATTCCCAGTCAGGGCACATGCCTGGGTTGCAGGCCAGTTCCCAGTAGGGAATGCACAGGAAGCAACCATACATTGATATTTCTCTCCCTCTCTCCTTCCCTTCCCCTCTAAAGATAAATAAATAAAATCTTAAAAAAAAAAAAAAACACCACTGGTTATAAGGATGCTCAAGGAACTTAGTGAGGACCTCAGCAGCATAAAAAAGATTCAGTCAGAAAGGAAGGATACACTAATTGAAATAAAGAACAATTTACAAGGAAACAACAGTAGAGTGGATGAAGCCGAGAATCAAATCAATGATTTGGAACATAAGGAAGCAAAAAACAACTAGTCAGAACAAGAGAAGAAAAAAGAAAGCAAAAAAAAAAAGGATAGTATAATCAACCTGTGTGACAACTTCAAGCATTTCAACATGTACATCATAGGGATGCCAGAAAAGAAAGAGCAAGAAATTGGAAATCTCTGAAAAAATAATGAAAGGAAACTTCCCTAATTTGTTGAAGGAAATAAACATGCAAGTCCAGGAAGCACAGTGAGTCCCAAACAAGATGGATGCAAGGAGGCCCACTCCAAGACTCATCATAATAAAATGCCAAAGGTTAAAGATAAAGAGAGAATCTTAAAAGCAGTGAAAGAATAGCATTAGTTACCTACAGGGGAGTTTCCATAAGACTGTCAGCTCATTTCTCAAAAGAAACTTTGCAGGCTAGAAGAACTGGCAATAAACATTCAAAGTCATGAAAAGCAGGCACCTACAGTCAAGATTGCTCTACCCAACAAAGCTATCATTTAGCATCAAAGTGTAGGTGGATCTTCCCAGACAAGAAAAGGCTAAAGGAGTTCATCCTCATCAAACCATTATTAAATGAACTGTTAAAGGGGCTCATTTAAGAAAAGATCAAAACTATGAACAATAAAATGGCAATGAATACATACCTGTCAACATTTCAACCTAAAAAACAAATTAAGCAAACAAGAACAGAGACAGAATCATGGATACTGAGAGTGCTTTGATGGTTGCCAGATGGGAGGCAGGTATGGGGAAATGGTTGAAGAGGTGAGGGGATTAAGAAGTACAAATAGGTAGTTACTGAATAGCCATGAGGATGTTAAGATTAGTGTAGAAAATGGAATAGCCAAAGAACCTACATGCATTGTGGGGGAGCTTTGTCCAGCAGAGCACCCCATCTGCCACAGATGAGAATAAGTCTACCAAGACATGATCTGCTTGGGGGCAGATCTCTCAAAGAAGAAGGGCCAGGAGCCTGTTCCTCAATGGGCTTTTATTGGGTTCAATTTGCATAGGATTACAGGTAAAGCTCATCAATCATTGTCAGGCAGTAAGGATCAAACAATAGGTAACATTCAAAGAACTATGAGGGCTTATCCTGAGTCAGGGTCAGTTAGCTAAAGGGCCATAAAACTTTGGGAAACAAACTCATTTCCTGCTTGGACTCTTATCAGGAAATTGAGGACATTCTTAGCAAAGCAGGTTTCACAGGATTTTATGCATTTTTTCTTAGATCTGATTGCCCCGGGGAACCTCCTATTCCTGCCCAGGACTGCACTGCCCTCCGGCATTGTTTCAGGCTTTTGTCAGGCAAGGGAAGCCAGGCAGCCAAGAGATTAGGAGACTTCTCATGTACCGAATGAGGACTCAGGCTATGTCAAAGCCAAGCGGCGAGTGTCCATCAACCCCTTTTTCTAGCTCCCCAAGTCCTTCCCTGAGGTCCCCTTCATGACCAGGCCTGTTTTAGATCATCCCTCCCTTGAGGAATCTTACCCATCATTGGCTAACTAGTCATCTGCCTGGGGCCAAGCAGGGTGAAGTAAAAGGCGTCCCACCAGGGAGATAAGCTTTGTCTCCTTAGTGGCTTATGGTCCCAAGGTCTCTTTACTCAGCCTTAGCCATGGGGGGTTACAGCTTCTGAAACCAGACAGGGTGGTTCCCAACAATGCATGACTCATGGACATGAACAATGGTGTGGGATTGCCTGTGGGAGTGGGGGTATGCTGCGTGGAGAGGGACAAAGGGGGGAAATCAGGACAACTGTAATAGCATTATCAGTAACATATACTTAAAAAATAAAATACTCCAGACCCTCTCCTCCCCCCTGAAAAAACGGTGAATCAAGGTGACCCACATTTAGCCCTGACTGCTGTGGCTCTGTTGGTTGGGCATCATCCTCAAAGTGAAAGGTCACCAGTCAGGGCACATGCCTGAGTTGCCGGTTAGGTCAGCAGTCCAGGCGCGAACAAGAAGCAACTGACTGATGTTTCTCTCCCTTCTTCCCTCCCTTCAAAAAAAGAAAAAAAAGGAAAAAACGAGCCACATTTAGACCTTGCCACGTAGCCTAGTTGGTTGGGCATTGACCCTGATATGCCAAGGTTGTGAGTTCAATCCCCAGTCAGGGCACATACAGGAATCAACCACTGAATGCCTAAATAAGTGGAACAACAAAATTGATGTTTCTCTTTTTTTTCTTTCTCTCTTCCTCTTCTTTTCTACAATCAATAAATACAAAAAAATTTTTAAAAACATGAGCCACATCCTGGCTGGTGGAGCTTAGTGGGTTGAACACAGGCAAAAAAAAAAAAAAAAAAAAGATGAGCCACATTTAATAACTGTTGAAAGAGGGTGACAACTGTGTATGTTATAAAACTTAAGTCAATGGAGATTACAAATAATCATCTTGTGCCAGAAAAAATAAGTCAAAATATCAGATTATTGTTCCTGATTTTTGTGTATAGGAGTAAACTTTAACTCAGAAATTTTAATTCTAAGAATTTCTCCTAAGTGAATAACCCAAACGTTGTTCAGGATGGTGTTTCCAACAACACTGTACTAAGTTAACCATGTTATAGTCATTTACTGGAACACTATGCTGCAGTTAAAATGTCAGTATTTAGACTCCTGGTAAATCTCTTCTCAGCCTTTTGGCTAAGATTGTGTAGATTTCTGGTCAAGATGGAGGCATAGGTAGACATGCTTCACGCCCTTGTGCAACCAACAAAGGATCATAACCTCAAAACAAAAAACACCCAGAGCTGCCACAAAATCAATCTGTATGGAAGTCTGACAACCAAGGATTTAAAGAAGCCACATTCATCCAAATGGGTAAGAGGGGCAAATATGGGAAGCTGGGGCTGAGAGGACAGGACGTGGTGGTGGTGAGGTGGTTGGTGGTCAGCAGAATGGCGGCCCCACATTCATGTGTGGTGGATAAAAATTAGGAGGGAGACCTTGGGAGGGAGCGATCCCAGCCCCAGTCCAGACCGTGCAACCCAGTGTTCCAAGGGCCTGGAAAACAAAGCCTCCTAACTGCTGGCTGTAATAGCCAGTGGGGGTGGGGTGGAAGAAGACACTGCTGATCTCTCAGGAGAGTCCATTTAAAGAGCCCTCATGGTTCCAAAATGTACTTAAGCCCACCCACTCCAGAAACCACCACCAGGGCAACACCTAGAAGGTGGAATGGATGGGAAGTGGATGAAGTGAGTGGAAATGGGGCAAGTGCTGATCAACCCTCCAGCAACCAGGCAGCGGCACTGTCACCTCACTGATCCCTCCCCCACATACAGAGCCACAAAGAAGCAGGTTGCCCCATCCTGGTGAATACCTAAGACTCCTCCCCAAACAACTTAACAGGTCCACTGAGACAGGCAGTCAAAGCAACTCTGCTTAATACACAGAAACAAACACAGGGAGGCTGCCAAATTGAGGAGACAAAGACATATGGCCCAAATGAAAGAACAGAACAAAACCCCAGAAAAAAAAATACTGAACAAAGCAGAGATAGCCAACCTATCAGATGCAGAGTTCGAAACACTGCGTAAGGATGCTCAGAGAACTCATTGAGTACAGCAAAAGCATAAAGGAAGAAATGAAGGCTACAGTAAGTGAAATAAAGAAAAATCCACAGGGAATGAACAGTGAAGGGAAGGAAGCCAGGGTTCAAATTAACAATTTGGAGCAGAAGGAAGAAATAAACTTTCAACCAGAAGAGAATGAAGAAACAAGAATTCAAAAAACAAAAAACAAAACAAAAAAACCACAACTAAAAAACCCCAAAGAGACAGTAAGATAAGACTGTGGGACATCTCCAAAAGTGTCAACATTTAAATCATGAAGGTGCCAGAAGGTGAAGAGGAAGAGCAAGAAATTGAAAACTTATTTGAAAAAATAATGAAAGAAAACTTCCCTAACTTGGCAAGGGAAATAGACATACAAGTCCAGGAAGCACAGAGAATCCCAAATTGTACTCAAAGAGGGCCACACCAAGATACATCATAATTAAAATGGTAAAGGTTAAAGAATCTTAAAAGCAGGAAGAGAAAAAGGCAGAGACTTACCTATAAAGGAGTTCCCATGAGACTAGCAGCTGATTTCTCAAAAGAAACTTTGCAGGCAAGAAGGGGCTAGCAAGAAATACTCAAATGATGAAAAGCCAGGACCTATAACCAAGATTACTCTGTCCAGCAAAGCTATCACTTAGGATGGAAGGGCAGATAAAGTGCTTCACAGACAAGGTGAAGCTAAACGAGTTCATCATCACAAAGCCATTACTGTATGAAATGTTCAAGGGACTTAAGAAAAAGATAAAAACTATGAACATTAAAATGACAACAAATTCACAACTATCAGAACTGAATCTAAAAACAAAACAAAAACAAACTTAGCAAACAACCAGAACAGGAACAAAATCATAGATATGGAGATCATTTGGAGGGTTACCAGCTGAGAAGGGGAGAATGGGGAAAAGGTACAGGGAGTAAGAAGCATAAATGGTAGGTACAAAATAGACAGGGGGAGGTTAAGAATAGTATACGAAATGGAGAAGCCAAAGAACTTATATGTACAACCCACGGACATGACCTGAGGGGAATGCTGGAGGGAATGAGGGTACCAGGCAGAGGGTGGTAAATGGGGAAAAACTGGAAGAACTGTAATAGCATAATCAATAATATATACTTTAAAAATGTCAATATATTTGACATGAAATTATAGTCAAGATAAATTAAGTGGAAAGGGTTATATAGCCACATATATGTATCAGTCCATATTAATAACAAATACACGCATAAGCATACACAACACACTCACGCACACATGAAGGAGTACATATCAAAGACCAGGATTCATACCAAATTATCAGTAAGTCATTAACTCTGGGTGGTGAGTTTGCAAAATTCTTTTTTTTTGCATTTTTTTATTTTAGTTTATTCAGTACAGTTTCTATCCTTTATTCCCATTCCTCCCCTCCTCCCTCCCCTTTCCAACCCCCCTAGTTTTGTCCATGTTTCCTCTATATTTGTTCCTGTAAACCCTTCCCTTCTCCCCTGAAATTCCCTCCCCTCTCCCCTCGGGTCACTTGACTACCTGTCCTCTATTTCAGTGTCTTTTGTTATATTTTACTTGTTTTTGTTTTGTTGTTTGGGTTCCTGTTAAAGGCGAGATCATATGGTATTTGTCTTTCACTGCCTGGCTTATTTCGCTTAGCATAATGCTTTCCAGCTCCATCCATGCTTATTCTTTACCTTTTAGCAGTATTTTATTTTCCTATTATAGGTAGAATTAAAGAAAATGTGGGTGAGGGGACAGGGGAGAGCAACAGGGAAAATTGGGAGAACTCGAATAAAACAAGAGTTAAAAAATTTACAAAGAAAATGTAAGTGGGAACCACAGACGTGAGTATTGCCACATGATCCTCAGGAGGCAGTGTAGTGTGCTTGGAAGTGGGGTAGGGGACGGTACTCCCTCAGGTATGTATTTGATGTGCATGCTTCCAAGAATTCTGTGTTGCTTCTCTTGACATTTTCCAAAGTGTTTCCACACAATGGCTCCACAAGTGTCACAGGGAAGGGGTTAATGTCCAACTTTCAGAATTGCTAGATTGACATTAATATTGTGTTTATTACGCATCACTTGGTACACACATTCATTGGGTCACAGAACCCTTTATGTCTTATAGAGAAATAATAGGACTTTTACTTAACATACTTCAGGAAATGCCAGTGTAAAATCCTGAAAAATAAGGATTTTATACCACATATTTCCACTGAGCTTCTGGCTTGTTTTCCTAGACTGATTCATCTCAAAACAGCCCCACATTGATCATATCTTTGTAGTCTCAAACTTTAGTTTTGAACATAATTCACACCTTGCTGTCCGTTCATTTAGAACAGTGTTTTTCACTAGATTTCCATCCACTAGTGGGTTTAGAAATCAACATGGTCACAATGTACTTTATTTTAAATACCAAAATAAAATTCAGAGGGGAGCAAGTAACGCTTTGGCAAAACTTTTGTGTACATTATTTGCATGTCTGTATTGGTCACAATATGAAATGCATTTATTAATGAGTCGCAATAAAAACAAAGAAAGCCAATGAATTAAAGAGATGGATTTATTGATAGATAAAATTGACACCTATTTCAAACACCCAGACCCTTTCCTTGTATATATTAGGAAACTTTAAAGAAAAAAATATCAAAGCAATACAGCCAACTAGATCCCCAACTTACAAACAAGTACCAAACGTTTGTTTAATGGGTCCTTAGAGGTTTTCTCAAAGAAACTATTATAAAGAAATTAGGCTGCCAATTAGTTCACAAAAGCCAATTTAAACAATGTGGCTGAACTACAGTACTAAGTTATTAAATTTCTCTACTTTGTATCACAGCTTCAGTGTATCTCATGCACACTCTCCCCACACCCACGCCTTGGTCCCAGCACAACTCCTCGCAGGGCAGGCAGACACCCGCCATCGGACAGGGCCGCCCCGCGCTGTGCTTCAGTTTCGGAGGAGGAAGACCAGAAGCTCTACCAGCCTTAGGTAGCTGAGGTAGAATACAGGGCTCTCCAGAACGTCTCCCACGAGGCCTGAGTCTGTTCCCCTCCCACCGACATCCCGACTCTGGTGCAAGGTCAAACATGAGAAAGACATTTGCTTACCAACAGTCTCTTTTTTCCATTTTTAATCCATCTTTAGGAGAGATTGCCTACTAAAAAAGATCAGTGGTTCACTCCACCTTTTTTCAGAACCCCCAAACTACTATAAAATTTAGGGCTAAGGCAGAAGTAAGGCCTGCTTGAGTGTGGTTGGTAGGGTAATAATATGGGTGTAATAATTTAGTTTTAATTTGAACATTTTGCCTAAAATGTCATATGGTATGTTTGAGTGTGATATGTTATGTTAAAGAATTACAAGCTTAGGATTTTGTCATCGAAAAGGGGTGTTATTTGTGCCAGACCCTGTATTACGTCTCACTGGCACAAATGTGATAAAATCAATAATTGTTTTAAATCACGTGACTGCTTTTCTCATAAACTGTTTAGATATAAAAATTCTATTACCAACAAGTTTCTCTGCACCATGAGACACATGTCGGTGCCTAGAGAAGCAGCACAGCCTCAACAAACTCAGGAATTCAGGGTTAAGTAGAATACCATTCCTAACTCAGCTGCCTGTTCTCATCAGTCATCATGTCCCGGGAGACCGAGGAGCTACGCTGAAGAGCACACATTAGGGGACGCCCAGTGAGAGCTGCTCTATGAAGTCCCTCAAAAGCAGTACAAATACACCAACCTCCAGCCTCACTCACACGGGCAGAACACAAACTGCCATTCCTGGCAGGATTCCCCCACATGGAACAAATGTTAACCAAGGTGCTACATTCTCAGGTGAGACCTACCACTGCCCGCTGGGAACCAGGCTTCTAGTGTAACTGCTGACCCAGTAAACCTCTTTCGGCTGCCTGGTCCCAGTATTTACTGGTCCCACTCCAGCAGTCCCAGGGAAGGAACAGAAGCTGCAGGAAGGGTCCTCTGTGCAGCCTAAGCTTGAGGGAGAGGTAGTACCACTGGCTCATTCTTCAATCATCGCCTGAGCACATGTCCTCTGGTTTGGCCATCAAATAGGGACAGCAGTTCCAATCCACATGGCAGGCCCCAGGGCCCACACCAAGACTCACATGTCTCAGGGAAAACTGGCCAAAACAGCATGCCTCTGTGGCCAGCAGCCTGGGGCCCTCCAGATGGCAAACATGCTGATTCATAGCTAACACATGCCCACTTTTCCCAGTTCTACCTCTTGCTTTTGTGTACCAGGCAGGACAAGTTCAGGAGTTTATTTTGGGAAAGGGTTAGAAATCATTTCAGCATATACTTTTCAGGTTCTGCCAGGCAACCTTTTATTACATCGGAAAAGCAACACTAGGCACTAGATCTTGCAAAATATGTTCTGACGAACTCTAAACTTTCTGAAATTAAAAATGTATAACCACTGTAAAGTTTTTAATGAACAAAAATGTTAAATACAAACTTTCATATGCAAAATAGATTATCGTATAACCGGTAACCTCAGAGCCAAGTACTAAATTTTCTTCCACAAATTTCAGTAGGGGTGGAGTGGGGGGTTTAAATCCTAATGAGTACAAAACTTAATTTTAGCTTTCTATATAGAAAAAAAAACTTTGAGGAAAAATAGCTTTAAATTGAATAGCATCTTTTGAAATAAACAGCTCAGGCCAGCCCTTACAATTCTGAGGTTTACACTCTACCAGATCTGGGATGAAAATGAAAATTTAGGGTTTATGGTTACTTCAAATCCAGTTTTGAGAGCAATCACCTCATTTCCAGAAAGGAAAGTCTCTGTAGGATGACCACGACACTCTTCTGAAGATGCCTGGATAGCCAGAGTTCCTTGGCCACAGTTCCGCTTTTCCATGACACAGTGCCAATGCCGCGTCTCAGGCTTCCTCTGAAAAGCAATCAGAGCCCTACACCGCGGTGTAGCCCCCGGCATTTTCAAGCCTCAAAAAAAGACCTCAAGCTTCAAGTTAGCAGTTACTGCTCCAGCACTAAAGAAGTTAATTAACACTTCCTTCCTTCCTTCCTCCCCCCACTGAGTTACCGCCCCATCTTCAGCAGGCAGTGGAAGCTTGATTAACATTCTTTTCAGAAATAAATAGTTCAAACAAGTAATTCCAAGTTAACTGTAAAAGAGCAGCAGAAACTGGCCACTGCCCATTACGTTTGCAAATGAGTCAGAGAATGAATACACGTGAACAAACACAGAAAAAAACAACTCATAGAATAAATCCTGCATTTTACACATTCACAGGGGGAAAAAATCTTTAAAATAAAGTATTAATTAGCGTTTGTTCCTATGTGGGTTGAAGAGTCCAGGGCTCTGAGCAAGCATATCCTTTCAAACACGGTTGCAGGCAGCCCTCCGCATACCAAGTCAGGGCACTAGGGTGCAGGGCCTTCATGCTTGTCAGCACCTGTGACGGAACAGGTGATGCAGGGACTTTTTAACCCACAATGCATGAGGTATATGAAAATGTCCCTCCGAGAAAGAACCACCAGCAGCTAAGGGACTGGGTAGGGTGTTCTCACAGCAACTGCTGATGGAGGATTTCCCACACCATCTTCTTCCGGAAGAGAGGCATCTGGTGCTGCAGAGAATCCACCAACAACACAGACGTTACATTTCCTTGCACAGCCTCAACGGCCTCTAGGTGCAGTCATGTAAATCTAGCAGGGTGCTCATAGCCTCTAGAAAGCCCTGACTGTTCACATCCTGGCACAGACTTATGAAGCCATGAGAAAAGTTTATAATGTTTGCTAGAGTGTACATTAGTATTTTTACACGTTAAGGAAAACCAAAGCAAGGTACAGAATTATATATAGAGCCCAACAGCCTGACAACAAAAACACATACTGAAAATGGGAATATCCAAGTGGTAGCACAATAGATATCTTTTCTATTTAAATTAACATATTCTGCTTTTTAATAAAAGCATGAATTCTATTTAAGTAAAGAAAAAAAATCCACAGATTTCTTTCTGTTCTACGAAATGTGGGTACATCGCCAGTACTGTTCAAGTGGCAACTTCTCCCCTTCAAATCTCATGTCATTAGGTTCAGAAAAAATAACTGGCTGTTATTTAGAAGCACCAAAGAATGAAATGCTTTGCTTAATGTTTTTCTGCTTTAACTGATAATCACTACAGGGGCAATTTCAAAGCAGCAAACATACATGATAAATACAAATTCACCTGTAATTCAAGTAGTCCTCTTTTTGATGAAACCAGAAGTTTGCGCTTTTGAGATTGTCCTGGTGTCTCATTATAAACAGCTGGACACACCTACCTACAAAGTGATTTCCTACCTGGAGGGACCTAGAAACTCTTCATACATGGATTTGTACATTTTAAATAGCTCAAAACATTTAGTAAAAAACTGTACTTTTATTCTGAAACTAACCAATAGTAAGTGCCCTTATTTTAGACTGGAACTGTATTCATTCAGCGTGGGAGCCCCAGTTATTTCACGTTGCCCTGAAGGTCGGAAGGGGGGTTACCTGTCCTACTATTCACTAAGTAGAGTTTGGTAGACATGTATATCAAAATGAGGTCTTTTTAAGAAAAATATTTTTAAAGGGGATCATCCTCGGTTGTAAAGCCGTTGAGAATCCCATTATTACAAACAAATTCTCAAGAGTTCCCAACATATTTTAATGTTCACTCAAATACAGAGCAATGGGAAACCAATAGTAACTACAACAGAAGGGAAAAGCAGTATTTATAGTTACATCTTACACTCGTGGCTTAAGTTCTCACAGAGCCTAATTTCCCCTTGCTGTTACATATTCTGACATGCCTCCTTTAGAAAAAATATCAGTAACACTCAGACAAACCAATGCACACTGGAGCTGAAGGACAGCAAACCGACCCAACAGCCACGAATGACTAGGGAGGACAAACCTCAGAGCAGATGCAGCTGCGAACACTCATACCCGTGAGAGTGGGGCTACAGCCCAGGCCTACGGCAGCGGCAGCAGCACAGCCACCACCATTAGCGTCTTCACCCGTGCCAGGCCCTGTAACGTGCTCTAAGTTTATCTTGTTTAGTAACAAGTGGATGAGGAAGGATCTTCACTTACCTGAGTAAATGTGATAGGCTTGTCCCTAGACATATAATCTGCATATTTACAAGTAAACATTCCACAATCACTCCCGTTCAACTGTTGAGGAATCTCCTGAAATTACAAAAAAAAGATGAGAAGAGGAGGTAAAATTTCAACAAATGCGAACTACTTTGACTTTTTCTAAATATTTCTGTGGACCAATAATATTATAAAGTAAATGTTAAATGTGGCATTAAACACTCTATGACCTACAGTGTGTGGGCCCACAGAAAATGTTTTTCAGGAGGAAAGACAAGAGTTTAATCGCTCTCCCCTAGCCAGAACAAGACTACCTCTTTGGACCCCCAGAGCGGCAAGCAGGAGAAAGATTGAAAAGCTTCTTGATAGGCTTTAACCAATTAGGATATCTTGCCTTGATTGCTCAGTTCTGTCCTGAGGCAAAAGTGCACCAAAAGCCAAAGTCAGTGGACTCCAAATGCACCCATTCCCCAGGCCCAAGGCAATAACCTGCACCAGCCCCTCACACACTTTGGCTCTCAGTTCCCATGAGCACAAGGTAATGAGAGTATAAGATAGTTTGATTCCATGGCTGGAAAACATACTCAATTTTTACTTTAAAGAAACCCATGATTTTTATGAAAAAAGATTGTTTAAACATGCACACTACCCATATATGGTAGGTACTTCTTTCTTTGTCCAAGTCCAGAATCTCTTACATGTGGGAGAGAAATATAGACACCAATATACAAATAAAGAGAATTTGGGCTTTTTCCTTTAAAATTTTATTTATTTATTTACTTACTTTTAGAGAGGAGGAAGGGAGAAACAGAGGAAGAGAAAGATCGAGGTGTGAGAGAAACATCAATCGGTAGTCTCTTGCCACACCTCCGACCAGGACCTGGCCCGCAACCCAGCGGCCTGTGCCCTACCAGGAACAGGAACGGTACGGGGTCCACAGACTGGCGCTCAATCCACTGAGCCACACCAGCCATGGCTATTTTCCTTTTTACATTTCCTAGAACACAGTATTCATCCTAACAGACTCCTCTTTTTCTATTTTTTTTAATATTTTTATTTACTTATAATTAGAGAGAAGAGAAGAGAGTGGGAGTGAGGAGAGAGAGACACTGATGGGTTGCCTCTTGCACTCCACAATCCAGGCATGTGCCTGGCTGGGAATCAACCAGAAACCCTTTGCGCTGTAGGATGATGCCAAACCAACTGAGCCACACCAGTCAGGGCCTAACACACGCTTCTTATACCTGTGCTCTCCTCAGAAAATTCCAAAGCTTACATGTCTAATTATTCCACTTAGAAACAAAAATGATTTTGGCTAGGTGGACAGAGGTTAGGGCTAAAACTGATTCATGTAGCTTACTTTAAAAAGAAGCCATTAGGACTCAAAGATGCACGCATTTTTCAACCCTGAATGAGATTCAAATCTGGCAAGATCCAAAGCACAGTCACAAATAGCATACTTGACTCTTGAGGACGCATGGCACGGGACCCTTAAGGGATAAATATGGACTTCCGGTCAAGACGGAGGCGTAAACATGCTTTGCCTCCTTGCACAACTGTAGAAAGAATTACAACCAGATCCAAAAATCAACACCCAGAACCATCAGAAAATCAAACTGTATGGAAGTCTGACAAAAAAGGATTTAAAGAAGCCACATTCATCGGGATGGGTAGGAGGGGCAGAGTTTGTGGGAAGGGGCAGAAAGGTGGTGTGGCTTGTAGAGGCGGCAGCAGGGGCAGACCATGCAGCATGGACAGTCTCATATTCACATGTGGTGCATAAAGGTCAGGAGGAATACCTTGTGAGTGAGCAAGCCCCACCCCAGGCCAGACCACACAGCCCAGGGTCCCAGCACTGAGAAGATAAACCCCCATTACCTCTGCCTATAAAAACCAGTGGGGCTTGGGGAGGCAAAAGAAACTGCTGACTTTCGCCACTCAAAGGGCCTACACGGACTTAGAATGTACCTTACTCAAACAACATGGGAACAGCTGGAAAGGCACCAATCGCATATGGGAGGTGGGTGAGGTGACTGGAAGCCAGGTGAGTGCTAGGCAAGCCTCCAGAAGCCAGGCAGCAGCAATGTCCCCTCTCTGGGCCATCCCTCCCCTACACAGAGCCACTAAGCAGTGAAGTAGGTTGCCCCACTCTGGCAAATACCTAAGGTTCCACCCCACACAATTCACAGGTGCCTTTCTACATAGGCCACGCTACTAAGACAAGGCACAAGAGTATCTCTATCTAATACACTGAAACAAACACAGGGAGGCTGCCAAATTGAGGAGGCTAAGAAATATGGCCATAGGAACAGAACAAAACCCCAGAAAAAGAACTAAATGAAATGGAGATAAGCAATCTATCAGAGTTCAAAACATTGATGGATAAGAATGAACTCATCAAGTATGGCAACAAAATAAACAAGAAATGAAGGTTACAATAAGTGAAATAAAGGAAAATATACAGGGAACCAACAGTGAAGGGGAGAAAGCCAGGATTGAAACCAATGATTTGGAACAAAAGGAAGAAATAAACATTCAACCAGAACAGAATGAAGAAACAAGAATTCAAAAAAAAATGAGGAGAGGATTAGGAATCTCCGGGACAACTTTAAATGTTACAACATCTGAATCATAGGGATGACAGAAGGAGAAGAGGAAGAGCAAGTAATTGAAAACTTATTTGAACAGATAATGAAGGAGAACTTCCCCAATCTGGCAAAGGAAATAGACTTCCAGGAAGTCCAGGAAGCTCAGAGAGTCCTAAAGAAGTTGGACCCAAGGAGGAACACACCAAGGCACACCATAATTACATTACCCAAGATTAAAGATAAGGAGAGAATCTTTTTTTTTTTTTTTAGATTTTATTTATTTACTTTTAGAGAGGGGAAGGGAGGGAGAATGAGAGGGAGAGAAATATCAATGTGTGGTTGCCTCTCACACACCCCCTACTGGGGACCTGGCCCACAACCCAGGCATGTGCCCTGAATGGGAACTGAACTGGCGACCCCTCGGTTCACAGGCTGGCACTCAATGCACCAAGCCACACTGGCCAGGCAAAGGAGAGAATCTTAAAAGCAGCAAGAGAACAGGAGACAGTTACCTACAAAGGAGTTCCCATAAGACTAGCAGCTGATTTCTCAAAAGAAACTTTGCAGGCAAGAAGGGGCTAGCAGAAAGTACTCAAAATGATGAAAAGCAAGAACCTACAACCAAGATTACTCTGTCCAGCAAAGCTATCATTCAGAATGAGAGGGCAGATAAAGTGCTTCACAGACAACAAAAAAATTAAGAGTTCCTTATCACAAAGCCATTATTACATGAAATGTTAAAGGGACTTAAGAAAAAGAAGATCAAAACTATGAACATTAAAATGACAACAAACTCTCAACTAGCAACAACTAAATATAAAAAATAAAAACATGCCCTGGCTGGCGTAGCTCAGTGGATTGAGCGCGGGCTGCGAACCAAAGCATTGCAGGTTCGATTCCCAGTCAGGGCACATGCCTGGGTTGCGGGCCAGGTCCCCAGTGGGGGGTGCGTGAGAGGCAACCGCACATTGATGTTTCTCTCTCTCTCCTTCTCCCTCCCTTCCCCTCTCTAAAAATAAATAAAATCTTTAAAAGTAAACAAATAAAAATAAAAACAAACTAAGCAAACTAAACAACTAGAACAGGAACAGAATCATAGATATGGAGATCATTTGGAGTATTATCAGCTGGGAGGGGGAAGGGGAAGAATGGGGGAAAATGTGCAGAGATTAAGTACATATTGGTAGGCACAAAATAGATAGGGGCATGTTAAGATTAGTGTATGAAATGGAGGAGTCAAAGAACTTATATCCATGACTCATGGATGTGGACTAAGGCAGGGGGTTGATGGAGGAAGGGGTTACCAGGAAGAAGGGGGCAAAGGGGGAAAAACTGGGACAACCAAAATAGCATAATTAATAAATTATACTTTATAAAAAAGAGCTAAATATACAAAATTTCCAGGTAAGTTTTTTTCCTCCTACCCTCTGTCCTCTCTAGATAAATTTTGAACAAGAATTTCAAATTTTCATTAGAGACAACCAAGAAAAGTAGCTGACATAAACTTACTGAGTTTTTTAACATTTACGATTTAATCAATAAGATAAAGGCTAAGAAACAAACATCTTGGTTAAAAGATTGAGAAGTGGATTATTCTTAAGATGTACATACACTTCAGGAGAATGTATTCCTAAGGATGAGTGTGTGAGGGAGGGAGGGAGGAAGGAAGGAAAGTCTAAGTAGTACCTCTGACAGTAAACGCAACAAAGGATTTGAAACACAGATGATATCACGTACATGTGGCTTCATGCTGTAGTCCGTCCACTCTGAAAGATTCAGATCAATATTTCTTTTGGTCTTACTTTCATCCTGTAAATACTGACTGAAAAAAACAACAAAGAAAGAATATACTGATGAACCCCCATGAATACAACATTATAATTACAAAGAACTTTCTGATGTTTAACATATGCCATTCTTAAATTCATCTCCATAAGTTTTGGTTTTAAATTTTAATTTGCAGTTGGGTTTTTTTTTGCTCATAGAAATTACATACGCTTTTTAAAAAATTAAGACATATAAATATAAAATGCAAAAGACCTCATAAAAATCACCCCATAATAGTAATATTTTGTTGTGTATTCCTATTTTTCTACTCCACTCCTGTATATTCAATTTAAAAACATACTTATTATTCTATAAAAAAAGGACTTAATTTACAACTCTCTCCCTCAATTAACAAATATAAAACAAGACAAGTAGCTTAGACTCTTAAAAAAGAAAAAGGCTGTTACCATGAAAAACACAGAAAAGCAGGAAGATTATTCTAAATGAAAGGAGACTGAAGACATAAAATACATGCATGAACCCTGACTGGCTTCCTGGATAAAAAAATCAGAACATGAACCATACGAGCCACACACCACATATCACTGATTACTGATTTTCTTAAGTGTGATAGTGACGTTGTGGTTACTTAAGATAATTTCCTTATTCCCAGAAGACATATACTTAGGTATTGGGGGATTAATTTTATGCAAATCTGCAGGCGGGTTTCAGATTTAACCCTGACATCTCAGCGCGCACCCTAACCTGCACAGAAGGTAAACCCGCTTTATAGGAGGGTGTGCACTTTCAATGGGAGCGGCAACATCACCCCCAGGGGTGAAAACCACATCTCAGAAGGGAAAAATCAGGTATTTCCATGACTTGTAGCTTTCTAAAGCTCAAGTCAATAAACAAAAGGTCTTATTCCTTAATATTATTTTCTCCTGTAATGGAGAAACTAAATTTTTCTTGGGGTGGGGATGAGGATGGGGTAGGGAGGTAATAATAAAGTAAATGTTGAGAAAGGCTGGAATTGGGTTATCAGAAAAGGGAGTGGGCTTCAGATATATCCATAGCAGTCAAAGTCTTCATACTCTGAAAATATTCAAGCCCTGCGTCGTGTGGCTCAGTGTGCTGGGCACCGTCCAGCAGACCGAAAGGCCACCAGTTCAATTTCCGGGCAGGGCATACGCCTGGGTTGTGGGCCAGGTCCCTGGTTGGGGGTGTGCGAGAGGCAACAGGTAGGTGTTTGTCTCCTCTTTCTCCCTCCCTTCCCCTCTCTCTAAAATAAATAAATAAAACCTTTTTTAAAAATTCAAAAGTATAAATGTCATAAAAGTATGGGTTTTTTAAATATTCTACTATAAGCACTATACCAATCTTGCTGTATTACCCCCATGAGAACATTTCTGTGCATGTGATAATATATGTATATGTGCACAGATAGGTATGTATATCACCGCTTTATAAACAATTTGGTATATTTTAGGATTTTAAAAAACTTCTCTATAATTTTTATTCAAGATAAACACCTATAAATGAAAACAATAATTAAAACATTATTGAAAAGAACTGAACTAATTAGTAACTTTTCTTCTTATCATTCATTTAACAAGTTCCTTACTGAAGTACTCTTATTAAAATAAAATCATCTTAGTATACTTACTAAAATTAAAAACATTAACCTGCATTGGCTTCCAGTGAATAGCAGAGGTTCAAAACAGACTTGTCCTATGGATTTGCTTCCTCACTGTCACAATGGTGAAATTCATATCACCACTTTACACAGCTATGCTTTGAAGCCAGGTTTCTAGCAATTACTATTTGAAATAGTTGTCTACAAACCATATACTCTAACTTAAAAATTACCTCTGGGTTCTAAGATATGAAATCAAGCATCATGGGAAGCACAGAGACATGAGTGGATTTAAGAATTCAGAAAAATTGCCCTGGTTGGTATAGCTCAGTGGACTGAGCACGGGCTGCAAGCCACAGGATCACTGGTTCAATTCCCAGTCAGGGCACACACCTGGCTTGTGGGTCAGGTCCCCAGTGGGGGCCACCTGAGAGGCAACCACACATCGCTATTTCTCTCCCTCTGCTTTTCCCTCCCCGTCTCTCTAAAAATAAATAAATAAAATCTTTAAAAACAAAAAGAATTCAGAGAAATAATACTCCCCAGCTAACAATTCTAGAACATTCAGAATAATGTGTCAATCCCAGAGAAATCTAAATAAGACATATTTTACAGGATTCTAATAAGACATATTTTACTTTATAACATATGACAAACTTGCTTTCAATGATGCTACTAAACAAAACTTCTCAGTGAAGATCAGTTATGAGGTTATTTTTAAACAAAAAGATGGATTCAAGTCAAGTCCTGAACAACTGGGAAGACGGTCCTCACTACATATTAGACCGCCACGATTAGATAGAAGACCAATCGCCTAACAAGGGTACAATGAGTTAACAATGAAGTCTTTTAACCTATACTTACAGGAGAATTTCACAGATCCTGTTGCCCTTTTGTCCCATAGAATCCAGATATTTAAGACACTTTTTTCTTAGGTCTATCACCTATAATGGAAAAACGCAACATCCAGAAACAATTACAACAGGAGATTTTATATCTAAAAAGGAAAAGCATCTTTTAAAAAAATCAATACATGTATCAACATAAATGGATTTCTAAGACACGGTTTTTATAAAATATCACAGATGACTTTAATTTCTATAAAATGTATACCTGTATACTCTCATTCCTACAGAAAGGTTTTGAAACTCAATCCCCAAAACATTAAGGGTCCTCTCAGAGTCATGAGACTTCTTTTTGTTTTTTTTCTTTATACTTTTACTTCTCTACAAGTAACCTGTACTATCTTATAAACAAAACTTATAATAGGGTAGCCTTTGTTTAAGAAAATGGTCGTTATCCAGGCCCGGCTGGTGTAGCTCAGTGGATTGAGTGCTGGCCTACAAACCAAAGGGTCACTGGTTCAATTCCCAGTCAGGGCACATGGTTGGGTTGCAGGCCAGGTCTGCAGTAGGGGGCACGCGAGAGGCAACCACACATTGATGTTTCTCTCCCTCTCTCTCTCCCTTCCTCTCTCTCTAAAAATAAATAAATAAAATCTTTTAAAAAAAGAAAGAAAATGGTCATTATCCAAACTCCAAAAATTAACCCTCTCAACTCACCACCAGGCTCCAATGTACCTTCCGATGAATAGGTACCAGAATTAGTTCCTGTTCAAAGAGATTGACCCCTTTGGTCCATCTTTTCACTGCTTGGTAACCTCCAGACTTTAATTTGGGATAGAAGAAAGTACTGAATGCATGAAGTACTGGATAGCCTTGTTTTTTATTTCTTTCTACCAGAAGATTCATGTAAAAATTAATGACCTGTAATACACCAAGAGAGTAAACATCGGAACATGGCAAGTACATTATCAAAACTGAATTTTTAACCAGCTGAATTAGGATTCATTAGATAAGAAGGGAAGGTACTAGAGCAAGGGATAAAAGGACTCTATGGTGGAAGATGGAAAATAAAAATGATCAGTGCAAAATGGGAGGGATGAAGAAGGAATGAACTTGTCCTTCTGAAGCATACTAGTAAGAGACAAGGGAAGGAACTGAAGGGGGGGTCTGCAATAATGAAAAGGTGTATGTAACCATCCCACACACAAAAAATGCAGAAACAGTAACTGGAAGTAAATTTTACTATATATAAATTATACCTCAATTAAAAATATTAACTGGAAGGAAATATACCCAAACATTAATATTTTACTACTAATTTAGTGGTAGTACTTTTGAACAACTCTTTAACTTTTCCTGTACTCTCTAAGTTTTGTGTGATAGATATATTACACTTACATACTAGTTTTATAAGAACGTGTCTATATGCCGCTAGTCACGAGGGGGAGCAGGAAGGAAGGCAAAGAAAGAAAATGCAGCGACTGAGCAGTTGGGTAAAGGACCAACTGGAAAACTGGCAAGAACTAAAAGCTAGCTTTAGCTAAATATCTAAGGATATAAGATGACAATTAGGCAAATTTTTGCAATTATCACTCAAATGAAATAAACAAAAAGATATATAGTATATATATATGTATATAGTGATCAATACATTTCTTTATTTTAAATAGTAAAATGGCTTCTTGTAAGAATTTGTCTAAAACAAATTGCTGCTTTCTTCCACCCATCACCTGCATCCAGGATTTATAAAAATGTCACTGAAGATTAGTAAATAAGTGGTGGGTTAAATGAAGCACAGATGCAAAGGAGGGAAAAAATGCTAATTAAAGGCAGGAGATAATCAGACAGTCTTTCTAAGGTTCAAGATGTTTTGTTTTTAGATATAACAAAAGCTGCTTTACCAACCCTTTGGTTAAATATCACTTTGGTTATAGATAGTAGATGGTTAAGCACAAAGACCTTAGGGGAGGGAGAGATAACTTACTTCATCATTGAGCCAGTGATAGTTCCTCAAGGTCTGGATATCTCCTCGAGTGATTCGCAATTTGAAAGCACTACTGAGGATCTCATCCTGTGGGCCATGACCTAACGCGTTACTGATTTCCTTTTCCATGTCCTGAATTAGAAAGTCCAGAGGTTGTTACTTTAATGTAAAACCAGTATCAGGCACAAAAAGTCTGAGACTGTAAAAAGCCAATTTCACCTCTGTAACACCTGACTGACCCTTGAGAAAAATACATTATCAAAGATCTACCGAATTAAAGTATGAAAACATTTAAACTTAGACTACAAAGCAGTCTTACTAAAAATTATAAAAATGCTAAATTATTAGTTTCTGAAACTAATTTGGTAATAATATTTATATTTAAGGTATAGTCTCAATTATCCCGCTACCATTTACTGAGCACTATGAGCCAACATGGTGCCGGGTGCCTGAAAGACATCACTGACCCTTGCTTGTGGGGAAAATATCACCCTTTTATAGAAGAGGTAACACTCAGAGAATTTAGGTTACATGCTCAAAGGCATAAATTGTTACAAGGCAGAGCCAAGACTTGAACCTAGGAGTGGCTAATTTATTAGCCTTTGCTCTTTTCAAAATATTTTATCAAAAGTATCTCCATACTTTCCTTATTTTCCTCCCAAACTTTTCATTAAACACATCAAAGTAATAAATGACACTGAAGAGATCATACTGTCCATTTTGAACATGAGGAGAGTAAGCAAACAGGCAGTTAACTGGAAAACTAGGCAGCAGTTAACTGGGAAACTAACGACTGAGTCCTTACTGAATAGATAGCTTCATCTAAAGAATTATGCAGATAAATACATATTTAAGCTATCAGACTGAATCTATAAACCCAACAGAAATTATTTCAGCCAAATTTTAATATTGCTTCCTCCCAACTGCATACAATTTTGTAATTTTATGGCTTTCTCTCTCCACCTGCATGCCCAATGTATAACAAGTGCTCAAGAGATATTCACTGGCCCTAGCCAGGTAGCTCAGTTGGTTAGAGCATTCTTCCAATATGCCAGGGTTGTGGGTTTGATCTCCAGTCAGGGCACCTATAAGAATCAACCAATGAATGCATAAATAAGTGGAACAACAAACTGATGTTCCTCTCCCTCTCTCTCTCAAATCAATAAACAAACAAAACAAAACAAAAAGACAGCCCTGACTGGTGTGGCTCAGTTGACTGAGCATCATCCCATAAAGTGAAAGGTTCAATTTCTGGTCAGGGCACATGCCTGGGTTGCAGCCAGGTCCCTGGATGGGGCATGTGCAAGAGGCTGCCACTTTTTCTCCCTTTCCCTCTAACAATAAATAAATAAAAACTTAAAAAAAAAAGAGAGAGATTCACTGAACAGGGTTGACTACCACCTAGTAAGACAACAATGAAGAAGGAGCCAAGATGTGGGCTCACCTTTAAAATGAGTTTTTAACTACCTTCATTTTCTTGTTCTCTATAAGTTTTTACTATTTTCAAATGCAATAATCAATAAAAGGGGAATTTCAGTAAACCATAATCACTTAAAACTGCATTGAATTCATTTCTCTTGCCAAACCCATCCATCCTATGCAACCAAAATATTTTAAGGTTAGAAAAAGACTGAGAAGAATTCATATTCCAAGATATGTGACAAGTATGTCTAGCCATGTTTGTTAAACAAGTAATCTGATCCCTCAGATTATAATATCTGATCATAATATCAATGTATCCAGTGACTGAATAGCCCTTAGGCCTGATTTCTTTCCTACATTTACCCTTAGCCTGGAGAAACTCTTCAAAACTGCCACTCAAGTCTTGAATAACTAAGGTTATTTAAAAACATGTCTCTTATTCTGATCAACATAAGAAATAATACCTCTGTAAGTTCAAGAAGATCATCCATTTTTTTATCCCTCTCTTTGCTTGAGCAATTTTTTTCTTTTGTCTCAAGTATTGACATTCTCCTCCTGAATAAGCCATTGCTTCCACTGCCCAGGCGGAGTCGGGCTGACACTTCTTCGGACAGGTCAGGTTCCAGCTGGTGTCCCCTCCTCTGATCAAAAAAGTTTCCACATTCTATTGGCTTGTTTAAGGACTGTACATATAAACATACATAACACATGATATAAAACAGTGACATCATCTTGAAAGAATAGAGAATTAGCAAATCCTCCAATGAGTAGATTTAGCATATTTGTTCCTACAAGAGGGACCAAAAAGTGCTCAAGACATTAAGACTCACAGAACACCTCGATTACAAAGCCATGCAACACAATACACATCACTTTCCCTGAAGGTAAAACAAGAAATTCAGTTCTCTTATACAAATTTTAAAAAATTTAGTTAAAAAAAAAGTTAAAGTTTTAAAACAGCAAAAAACGTAACCCAAATCCCATCACTCAGAATAAACCACTGCTATTCTTATACTATGTAAACTTGTTCTATTTCATCTTTTTTAAAAAAATGTAATTGTAAATTATAGAAAAATGCACAAAATATAAATTACAAAATTAACACCAATGTAATCATCATTCAGGTCAACAAGTAGAATTCTGCCAGCATCCCAGAAACTTTGATAAGATCCTTCCTTATCATGACCTTATGTAACCCTTAATACTGAATTAATCTGGTAGGCAAACTATTTTAAAATTAGGAAATTTATTTAGAAACAGAGCTTTGGACTAGAACCACTCTCTCCACACACTTAGCCAATACTCTTCACTCTAGCTAACTGCCAATATACCAGTCCTAAGAAACCAGTAGCAGGCCCTGGATGGTGTAGCTTAGTGGATTAAGCGTGGGCCTATGAACCAAGAGATCACGGTTCGATTCCCAGTCAGGGCACATGCCTGGGTTGCGGGCTAGTTCCCAGCAGGGAATGCACAGGAAGCAACCATACATTGATATTTCTCTCCCTCTCTCCTTCCCTTTCCCTCTAAAGATAAATAAAATCTTAAAAAAAAAAAAAAAAAAAAAAAAGAAACCAGTAGCAGCTGGCCCTTCCTATGGTCGCAGACAGTAAAGCCTTCAGGTTCAGCAGAGACAGAAGCAGGATGTAGTCTTCAGCCAGGTAACACACTACTACAGCCATTTCCACCACTGCCACCACCACCCCATGAATCCTCTCTCAAGACTTAGTCCCCCACCCACTTCTTTCAGTCTTTGTTCCACAACTAATAAATGATAATTAAACACAAAAGGCTTCACTCTGGATCACTGGAAATGGGGAAATTAGAGAAGGTAATGTTCTAAGACTTATGACTTAAGACCATGGCTTAAGACTATGACTTACCCTTAAGACTAATTGTTATGAAGAAATCTAATGGGAGAAGGGAAATTTGATCAAACTGATATAGTACACTTACACAAAGTCCCCTACACTTTGGTATTTGTATGTAGCTAAGATGTGAAATAATCTAAAACTTCAAGTTTACATTTAATTTAGCAATGTATTTCTTTTGGATATGCCATTATTGTTAAAGATGTTAGTATTGCTATGGAAATCATTGGAACACTTTTTAAAAAAGATTTTATTTATTTTTTTAGAAAGAGGGGAAGGGAGGGAGAAGGAGAAGGAGAGAGAAAGACAGGGAGCGAAACACTGATCAGTTGGTCCTCACATGCCACCATTTGGGGACCTGGCCCAAAACCCAGGCATGTGCCTTAACAGGTGACCTTTCAGTATGCGGGACACAGCCCAACCCACTAAGCTACACCAAACATGGCTGGGACACTTCTTATTCTAATACTTAATAGAAAAAAGCCTAATTAAGCAAAAGATTGATACTATTTTCATGTAAATCTAAAATCCTGACTCTGAAAAATAAAGTCGTGACCATATATCCCTCCTAGAGATGTGGTCTTAAAATGTTCTCTACAAGAAGCCAGGTAGCACACATAAGGGCAGAGATTGAGGCAAATCGATCTCTCTTCCAAACAAAGGTGGCTATAATGCAGACATAAAAATCCAGCAACTCAGAAGGAAGCTAAAGTTGTTTCTCTTCAATGCCTGCTTTTTCAAAGAAAACAGAATTAGGAATCAAATTAACATATCATCTTTCTTATTTTTCCTGGGCACCAAAATATTAGTAGGTCAGGTGAAAGAGTAAAAAGATAGAAAATTTAGCTAGGGGTTCTACTTACACCTTCATTTTCAAGTCTGATTCCAACTGTCTTCTCTGTATCAAAAAATTTCCCCTTTGAATACCTGAGGGGAAAAAAAATACAGACTACTGACTGGACAATTTTAACCTGGTACATGTTAGACTAATTGCAGAAATAACATATAATAATTTGCAAACAAAAATTGTCTTGAGTTTAATATAGTCCTCTAAACCAAGGGTCAGCAAAATTTTTCCAAAAAGAATCAGACAGTATGCATGTCCTGTGGTCTGTTAAATCTTTTCAATTTCCATTAAAGTTTATAAGCAGCCATGAACAGTAAGCAAATGAATGGGCATGACTGTGTTCCGATAAAACTTTATTTAAAAAAAAAAAAACAGGCAGGTGGACCAGATTTGGCCCATGGGCCGTACTTTACCAACCAACCTATGCTATAAATGAACTATCATCCTAAAGCACGCAGAACTGCCTTCACTGTTCACATACCAGAGATGTCCACCACGCCCACACTTTTCTAAATGGCACCTGCATCTCCCAACCCCCAATGCCTAGGAGACAAGGCATCTCCCAAGTTACAGTGGGCATCTGACACAAAAGCTACCTATGTACCCATATATGCTGACCAGCTACCGGAGTTGAGGACAGTTCACAATTCCTTAGACATGGTTATTCATAAATACAGCTTATAAAGTAAGGAAATAATGCCAAAAGAAAACTTAGAATAAACTGAACCAAGTACCTCTTTTCACTCCTTATTGGACATAGAGGCCCCCTTGTTTCAACAACTCTATCTGTGAGGACAGTAAAGAAAAAATAAAGTCTCTTCTTTATTAATCAATATATGGCTAGAATTTCAACTTAGTTTCCAAAGTATCAAGACATTGACTTACATTGAAATGTTAGAATAATTTCCAAACAGTAGCCTCCTTACAAATCAAGTTGCTTAAAAATGCATAAATCACTTTCTTCTTTAAATATAATCTTGAGTGTAAACTGACCGATATTTGCTCATTTGGTAAACTACCATTTAGTGGACAGCAAGTAGATAAATGCAAGGAAATTAATATAAGGAATATAAAGAAATTAATTTTAGGCTCACAAAATATGTACTACTACTATATATAGAAGCTAGGAATAATAACCAAGAGGTATTCTATAAATCTGTTTCATCTTAAAATAACTTCTTTACCAACCTACTGGTACTGGGTAAACTAGTCAATGCCCTGGGGTCTGATAAGGGGTTACGGTTTGGTATACCATCTTTCACAAGTATGTCATTTTTCAATTTCACATGCACATGTACTAAGTTCAATGCAGTAAGACAGGGCTAAATCGGGAAACTCACATTGTTTTGGAACAAACTGAGTTGTTCTGACTCCATGACTCTGATCTTCCCCCCAGCCTTTGGTCTTTAGTGTATCCATGTGACATCTTTGAGAACTTGGAAACACAAAAAGTAAAGACATTCAGATACAAAAGAAAAAAATCTACCATAAATATTCATCCCCTCTGACAAGTTTCTCCAAACAGGAGTTACTGATTATCCTGAATCATCAAATTACAAGAGGATGCACCCTGACCAGTGTGGCTCAGTTGGCTGGGTGCTGATGTTTCTCACACACGGATGTTTCTCACCCTCTCTTTCTCCCTCCCTTCCCCTCTCTCTAAAAATAAATAAATAAAATCTTTAAAATTATGAGAGGATGCAACACAGCACCGAGACTAGGATAAAAGGAGTCTCATACTGATTCTAATATTTCAGCCAAGTTACTAACCTCCAGTTCTATTTGTAAAACTGCATGTTCTCGATCCCCAACAACATCTTGACTGAAAAATCTTGTGTGATAAAACTCAGGTTAAAAGATGGAAAATTTTGCATAATACACTGAAGTGGATCCTTAAACATGTTAAAAACAGGAATGACAAAACCAATAGTTCATGAACTACTCTGCTGCTTTCAACAGTGGCTATTCAAAATGGAGAAAATATTAGCATTCTGACTGACTTCATTAAGGTAATTAAAATTTTAAAAGTTCATAACCAAAATTAAAATGCTCAGACATATATTCCTTTGTTATTTCTGCACTCAACCAGCTAGACAGTCTTGTGACTTTTTCACCTTCAATTTGCTGTTACATAATTTCTGGGATACCACTCTGTGTATTCTCACTTGTTGAAATAATCAAGTGTACCTCAATACTGACCTCATATATTTTTGTCCCCTTTTTGGCCAGACATCAACTCCTTCCTTTTTTTTTTTTTTTTTTGAGATTTTATTTATTTATTTTTAGACAGAGGGGAAGGAAGGGAGGGAGAGAAACATCAATGTGTGGTTGCCTCTCGCACGCCCCCACACGGGGGAACCTAGCCTGGCCGGCAACCCAAGCATGTGCCCTGACTGGGAATCAAACCAGTGACCCTTTGGTTCACAGGCCCACGCTCAATCCACTGAGCTACACCAGCCGGGGCAATCAACTCCTTCTGTCATTCTCATCTATTTGCTCAAATCATTAGAGTATTTAATTAACAAGTCTTCTAAGAAAAACTTCTTATGACCTGGGCGACTTTGATTTTATCTCTAAAATGGAAGGTTTCCAATTGTGCTTAAGATGCATTCACTAAGATGCCTCAGGAACTCTGTGTATATAGGATAGGGGGGAAGAAGGGGAGGGAACGAGGGAGGACCAAACAGGAGAGGAGAACAGGGAGAAAGAGAGGCAGAGAGACAGAGATTATGGGAAATGTGTATATTGGGGAGGTTGAGAAAACTCTCTGCTTCCTGATTTCAACCAGTGATTTCACTTTTCTGTATCAGAGTTTCAAGTAGGAGTACACTTGAACAAAGAATTCAAAAGCTAACAGAAAAGTGTATTTTGCATAAGCACTATTCTATATAATCCATTGGTAGACATAATTTGTTCAGACAAAATACAGGGCTAGTTCTCTCAATGTTAATCTTTTTTCCCCACAAAACCCTTCTTACCAATTTCCTCTCCAAAAACAAGAGAAAAGATGTCTGGCAAAGCACTGCTCTTGTCAGCTCATCTTTACCTGTGATGAGGTGACATTAAAGGAGGAACAGGGTTTCCATGAACACCTTCTTTAAGTCGTTCTAATAACCTTCGGTACTTCTCTCTTTCCTCTTTTTGAACACCCTAAATAAAAGAAAGCATGTTGAATAACTTCTAGCACATTAAACATATAATTAAATCATGAGCAAATACTTTATAGGTCATAGGTGTGTTTCATTTCTCAGCACAGTGCTTTTTAAATTTCTTTAAATTACTAACTTTATAAATTGAAAAGAAAATTCCAAAAATCTGGCCTTTTGAAAAACTGTATCGACAATCTAGAGCTAGGTAGGGCTATTCCTTTAGATGGGCCACTCACTCCAGCCCGCATCACTCATTTACATTATCTCCTAGACCTTGAATGCATCTGAGTTTTTGACAGCACAACTAGGTTAACCATAAAACAACTCAATGGAGATAATCCACTTGCATACCCAGAACATTTATCTTCCAAAATGTAACTGGTCTCGCCAAAGTCACCGAGGATGTTGTGTGGCCAGATGCAAAAGATACCCTTTCAGCCTTTGTATTACTTGACCTCTTTCTTCAGCATCTCACCCTGGTGACTGCTCCTTGCCTTCCTGGACAATACACTCTCCTGATTTCTTCTTACCTTCTCAGTCTCCACTACAGATTATTTCTTCTTTTGCCTGCCCAAAATGCCAATGGTGCTGCCCATTATCTCTTTTTTTTTTTTTGCCTTTTTTTTTTTAATTTTTATTTTAGTTTATTCAGTACAGTTTCTATCCTTTATTCCCATTCCAGCCCACCCATTATCTCTTCTTACACTACATACTTTCCATGAATAATATCTCAGCTCCTTTGATTTATATAATACCAATAAGCAGAAAATTCAGGAATGTTTCTCTAACCCTGCCTTCCTCTCAAAACTCTATAGGCCAGGTCACTTTGCATGTTCCACAGGCACTTTAAATAATGTCCAAAACTGAGGTCACTATAACTTCCCCCTAAACATCCAGGGTGTCTTGGTCAGTGGCACATATTTATCCAAGATTGAAATCTGGGCCTCAGGCTCTTCCTGCTAACTTTACATTACGCTTAAACAATGAATATGTCCTTGCTAATATTACCTTTTAATATTTCAAGAATACATCCTGTGTATACCCTTTATGTGCTCAGTCTCATTTCTTATTTCTCATCTAAGAGGCACTGAAGCCTACTTTATGACACCTCTCCTTAAATCCCCTCCATTCCTCTCTCTGCCTACCTTTTGTTCAGTACAACTATTTATGTCTAAGATCCTAGAGGACAGAACCATATTCTATTCAATTCAAACTGCTGACCATGGGCACCCAAACAAGCATTTCTAAGATGAGCAAAACCAAGTGGCTGAGAAAACCATAGGTGATGGTCCTGGGCAATGCCAGATACAGGAATAATTCTAAATGTTCCTGGACTAAGTGAAGACTTCAAGAGGAAAGTGAAGAGAAGCTCGTTGATAAAGACATGCTAAGTGCCCTGAAAAGGGAAGGAAAGAGCAAATACACCATCTGACTTCTCTTACTTACTCAGTTATTACAGAGTACAAAAGAAACAAGTTACAATTCAGGCTCCCAAACAGAATCTATAATCTTATCTCTTCCTAACATGACTCCTTTTTATTTCTTATAGTAAAAATATTCTGGAAATTGACTAAATCACGCATATATAGAATATCTCTAGAAGGATACATACAAGTTTCAGAGTCAAACAGGGTGGCAGGGCCAGGTGTGGAAGTGAGACTGTGAAGTTTATAGTCACTGTACATCCTTTTACACCTTTTAGATTTTGTACCATAGTACCTACATGATTTATCCCCCCAGAAATTCATAAAATGGTTTTCAAAAGAGATCAGGCTAGAAAGGCTTACCTCCTCCACTGTACAATGGGGACGCCTTAGACCCTTGCCACCCTCTTCAGTAATCATGTCTGTTGTGACCTGTTCCTGAGGTTTCCACGTTAAGGAACTCTCTGGATTGCTTCTGCTATGGCGGCGGCCACCTGGTCTTCTGTTATAGCCTTCTGAGTTCAGAGTAAAACTGAGAGACAGAAAAGAATTTTTTAATTTATCACCAAACTGCTTAAATTTCTGGAATCTAAGCTTCAGACCATTCTGTGATTAGGCTTCCCAGATTAAGCTTGTTCCTGGCAAATCAGATAACTAACATTCACAAAAGTCAGGTGCATCTCTAGAGGGCACCCCAGAACTGCACTAAGGAACGTCTATTTCCAGTCACCAAGGCTGCCACATAAAAGCCTCTGCCTTCTTCCTCAAGTTCAATTTTCTATCCCCAGCTCTGGCATTGGCTCCCCTACTGCACATACCCTCCTCTAGTACTGCACTCATCCTTCACTCACTTGGAATTATTAATGTGACTGATGTCTATATTCCACATCAAACTTTAAATTCTACGAAGACAGGAACTATATCCTTTTATCACTGTATCCTAGAACATGATCTAAGCGAAAAGACACTCAGTATTGCCCTGGCTGGTATGGCTCAGTGGACGGAGCACTGGCCTGCGAACCGAAAGGTTGCCAGTTCAATTCCCAGTCAGGGCACATGCCTGGGTTGCAGGCCAGGTCCCTGGTAACGGGGCGTGGGAGAGGCCACCACACATTGTTCTTTCCCTCTCTCCTTCCCTTCCCCTCTCTCTGAAAATAAAAAATAAAAAAATACTCAATATCTGCTGAATGCTAAGTTAATGAATGTAAATTAACGCATGCTGAGTCCCAACCTAACCATTGTTACTGGTGAAAGAGCCTGTCTCTCCTGCCATTACTAATAATGGGATGCACTGACATTATACCTTCTGGACTGATGTTTTAAAAAGGATACACTATGTATACAATATTTTTACAAAAGAAGCTGCATAATTTAGCCCTGGCTGGTGTGGCTCAGTGGACTGAGTACAGCCTGTGAATTGAAAGGTTGCTGGTTCAATTCCCAGTCAGGGCACTTACCTGGGTTTCGGGC
Organism: Trachops cirrhosus; assembly: GCA_028533065.1. Taxonomy (NCBI): domain Eukaryota; kingdom Metazoa; phylum Chordata; class Mammalia; order Chiroptera; family Phyllostomidae; genus Trachops; species Trachops cirrhosus. The sequence goes on from CM052539.1 coordinate 151,883,675, forward strand.
CAGGTCCCCAGTAGGGGGTGTGCAGAGGTAATCCACTGAATGATGTTTCTCTCACACGTTGATGATTCTCTCCCTCTCTTTCTCCCTCCCTCCCCCTCTCTCTAAAAATAAATAAAAATAAAATCTTTAAAAAAGAAAAAGTTTCATGATCTAAAACAAATAATAAAGATCAGACAAAACTGAAGAACATTCTACAAATATTTTATGCAGGGTGGGGCAAAAGTAGATTTACAGTCTGAGTATGTGCAACAGTTTATTCTTATATAATTATTAATTTAATTATTGTATTATTTTCCATTGAGACAACTGTACATCTACTTTTGCCCCATCCTATACCCTTTAAAAATATCCATGCTATTATGGAGCTGGAAAGCATTATGCTGAGCGAAATAAGCCAGGTGGTGAAAAGACAAATACCATATGATCTCACCTTTAACAGGAACCTAAACAAAACAAACAAAGAAACAAAATATAACCAAAGACACTAAAATAGAGAACAGGCTGACAGTGACCAGAGGGGAGAGGGTAGGGAATTTCAGGGGAAAAGGGGCAGGGTTTACAGGAGCAAATATAAAGGACACATGGACAAAAACTAGGGGGGCTAGAAATGGGAGGGTGGGCTGGGATGGGAGTAAAAGACAGAAAACTGTACTTGAACAATGATTAAAATAAAATTAAAAAAAGAATCCATGCTATTAAAGACAAAGAAAGTCTGAGGAGTTGTTCCAGATTAAAGGAGATTAACAAAACATGAAAATTAAATGTGATACATGGTCCTGCACTGAATTGTGGACCAGAAAAAAATAGTAATTACTATTATGGATAAATTTGAATAAGATTATAAAATAGCATTATATTAAGTTTTCTGATTTTTATAATATGATTATGTAAGTAAATATCCTTTCTCTTTTAAAAATTTTATTTATTTATTTTTAGAGAGAGGGGAAAGTGAAGGAGAGAAACATCAATGTGTGGTTGCCCCTCACATGTCCCCAACAGGGGACCCGGCCCACAGCCCAGGCATGTGACCCAACTGGGAACAGAACTAGCGACCCCTTGGTTCGCAGGTCAGCACCCAATCCATCAAGCCACACCACCCAGGGCTAAATATCCTTATTCTCAAGAAACAAACACAAACACACTCAAGTACTTATAATTAAAATGTCTTAAGTCTAAGACTCTCAAATGGTTCAGAAAAAAATATTATGTATGCATGACAGAAAATGATAAAGAAATCAGCAAAATGATAACAACTGGTGAATCTGGGTCAAGTGAAAACAAAATACATGAAGCAAAAACTGATACAATTGGGCAAAAAATAAACAAGTTCACATTACAGTAGGAAATATCAATACCCCTTGTTCATTAATCAATAAAAAAGTAGATAGAAAACCAGTAAGACCTGTAAAATACCACAAACTTGAGCTGATATTTATAACACTCCACTCAGCAAAAGCAAAACACACATTCTTTTCAAGTGCATGCTGGATATGACCCATATAGATCATATTCTAAGCCATGAAACATGTTATAATTTAAAAGACCTGAAACCATACCAAGTATACTCTCTGACCATAATGGAATTAAACTAAATAACAGAAAGATTATTAGTTTAATTATTTGTTTTAATTCTCTGGAAAGTCCCAAATATTTGGATATTAAACAACAGACTTCTATACTTCAGAATCACCAGTTAAAGAGGAAGTAAAACAGAAATTAGAAAATATTTTTAAATTGAATAAAAATTAAAACCAATTATTTCAAAATGTGTGGGATGCAGCTAAAGCAATGCTTATAGAAAAAAAATTACAGCATTAAATGCTTAGAGAAGTTCACCTCCAAATATTTAAATATGTATGTCCCAAATACCAGGGCATCTTTTACATAACCACAATATAATCATCAAATGCAGGCACTTTAGCAGTAATGCAATATGTAACATGTAGGCCATATTTAAATTTCTCTGAAGATATTAAAAATACCCTCCACAGCAATTTCTCCCTATCCTGAATCCTGTGCAGGAGCCCACATTGCATTTGGTTGTCATGTATCTTCCATCCCCTCTGAACTGAAACCGGTTTTCAGCCTTTCCTCATCTTTATGATGAAGAACACATCAGGCCTTAATCAGTTTTCTCATTCTTAGATTCATATTATTGGCTTTTCAGGAATATGAATTAACTGATGATGTCCTTCTCAGTGCAATAAATCTGGTGGCCACGATGTCTGTTTGTTTCACTGTTTGTTTAACTTTGTTCCTTTGGTTAAGGTAGTGTCAAGCAGGTTTCTTTAAAGTTACTATCTTTCCCTTTGTAATTAACAAGTAATTTGTGGGGAGACATTTTGGGTTTATATAAATACCGCATACCTCATCAAACTTTTACTTACTAACTAACTTGAGCTCAACTAATTCCTATATGTATCAATTACTACTATGATAGTTACAAAACGGTGATATTCTAATTGTACCATCCCCGCTACACTTACTAGTGGCACCCTACTATAAAGATCTTTCCCGCCCTGGCTGGTGTAGCTTAGTGGATTGAGCGCGGGCCTGTGAACCAAGAGACCACAGTTCGATTCCCAGTCAGGGCACATGCCTGGGTTGCAGGCCACTTCCCAGCAGGGAATGCACAGGAAGCAACCATTGATATTTCTCTCCCTCTCTCCTTCCCTTCCCCTCTAAAGATAAATAAATAAAATTAAAAAAAAAAAAAAGACCTTTCCCTCCCATAGTACACACTTATCAGCATCTGTATTCCCATCTTTATTCATTTTAATGCTTAAATTGTCCCCAATTTGGCCAGTGGAAGCCCCTTCAAGTTTCCTCCTGTGTTGTGGTAACGTGCCCCCAGTTTCTGAGCACTCCTGTAATTTCTGGCACAGGATGTTCCGAACACATTTTGCATTTTCTTTCCTAGTCGTACAATCAACCATTTATCCAACTCCAGAGAGCCCCAGTTTTTAGTGAGTGTCCCATCCTAAAGTATGAGTGGACAGCCAAGGATTACCAGGTATTGAATAAAGACTCTAATATGAAAGTAAGACCAAAAATAAACCAAAGCAGGGAGGGAATTCAGAGGAAGCAGACAAAGTAGGGAAGAAATTTACAAATAATTAACAGCTTTACAGAGATAATAAAAGACAGTACATCCTTACAATAAGAACAAGATGCCTGGAGAAAGAAAAATCATGGGGAGTAGGGAGTGGGAGGATGCTTACAACTTAAAAGCTATGAAGCACCTCCCCACCAAAAAATCAGTAAAAGATTTTTTTAAAGGGCAAGGATAACAACAAAAAGAGAATATGCTTAAAAATTAGATTAATCCAAAAGGTCTAACATCCAAGCAGTAGAAATTCTAGAAAGTGAAAACGCAAAAAGGAGAAGAAAATTACTAATAAAATAAGAGCAGTTCAGTGTATGAAAATTCATCAGGCTAGACACACGATTTCTGCAGGCATACTATACTTTAAAAAAAGTTTAGAAGTGAATGACAATTGTTTTTCAAAAGGTTTTCAAAATCAGATGCTACGAGCATATAAAATGGCAGAAAAAGTAACAAGTTCAAGTTTCTCACTAGCTGTATGATACTCAGTAAACCACTAACCTCAGAGTACTTACTTAATGAGATTACATAATAGAGTAAGAGTAAGAATGTCTCACTAGCAAGAGTGAGCCCCTAATAAGTGCCAAGTTCCCATTTAAAGAAGGCAGAGTTTAACACTTACCCAAAGGAAGGCAGGACTCTTCGAGGCTGATCGCGAGTTACTGTCACTCTGATCTTTGGATAGTCACTTATTCCATTAGGAGATTTATTACCTATTTTAAAAATGCATTTGTAATTGTAAAGAAGTAAATAAATAGCCCTGGCTGGTGTGGCTCAGTGGATTGAGCTCCGGCTTATAAACCAAAGGATCACCGGTTCAATTCCCAGTCAGGGCACATTCCTGGGTTGCAGGCCAGGTCCCCAACAAGGGGCACATGAGAGGCAACCACACATCAATGTTTCTCTCCCTTTCTTTCTCCCTCCCTTCACCTCTCTAAAATAAATAAATAAAATCTTTTTTAAAAAAGTAAATAAAAACAAAACCTGCATTAGAAAAAAAACAAACGAACTGTGTGATCAGTCTACAATGGAGAACTACATGTCTTATTTTTTCAAATTATATTACTTATACAGCCCAGAGGTCCAGCACAAACTTTGTAAAGTTAAAGGAAAAGCAATAGTGCTTAGTTTGTCTTTGGTCTCAGATAAACAATACACATGCAAACTTTTCTAGTTTTGCTTGCTGGGACCAATAAGAGGCATGAAGAACGCAATGACTACAAACCCCCCCATAATCTAATCAAACTGAATAATAAATCTGTCAAATTATTTCTTCTTCCCAAGAAAACAAAAGTATTTTTAAGTGAAAACCTGCCATATGTTACTACATTTCGTCGGAAGCTTCTAATACCTGTTAGATGGCTACTATACTTCAAAAAATGGTAACCAAATTTTCATCAGCCACATTTTCTGCTGGAGCCATTCATAGGGGCTTGGAGTCCCTGAGGACTCCAAAATACAAGAGAAAAAACCTGAAAATTTTTTCATAAGTAAGTAACAGCAAAACCTAAACTAACCTGAATCCATTTGTTTGCAAAACTTGAGCAGAGCCAATGTTTAATCCCAATGGATATTTTAAAATAATAATCAGTAAACACAATATATCTAAAATAGGATAAATTCAAAATCCCCAAACACATTTCTAAGGGTTTCATATTAGAGACTGTGGACTTTTTCTGTAAGAAAACTGCCCCAGAAGTAACTTTTTCTCTGACTAGGCTGTACAAACTTACAGAAATATAGTACCAGTACCTCAGGCACAAGATGAATCTACCATCCCTTCCATATATCAATTTTAATGGTAAATAACTTTAAATATTTATATATTCAAACAATATAAACAGATTATGAAATTTAATTTGTATTAACTTTTAAAATAAGATTCAAGACTTCAAAAAAGTATCATCTTTGTCCCAGGTCCCTTGGAACTAGATTCTCAGACTTGAGGGTACACATTTACTTTCCTTTTCTCTTCTCTGCCACCAGAGGTACTTTACTTTAAAAGTTTGTTTGAGAAGCACTGCTCTAAGGTTTTTATCATTTCCTTAGCTTCTTCCACTTTCGACTTCTGAACCCACAACTTCTCTAAAAGCTCTTTTCCCCTTCCTCTCAAACTTTACAAACCCACCTGCCTGGCAGCGATCACACCATTTTCAGGACTCTGACTTCTTCCTATTCCCCCACCGTAGAGTCATGTACAGTACATTCGATAATCACATTTAAATTCCAGGGTATGGATGACAGAGAGGTTCCTAATCCATAAAACTATGAGAACTGGGAACCTAAGATTTCTCCTCAATCAGATGATGTCCCTCAAAGGCAGAGTTTTACTATTTTTATTATTGCTATTTGTTTTGTTATTAAAGGTTTTATTATTTTATTATTTCTGATAACTTAGCACAGTGCCTGCCACAGAGTGAACTCTCAGGAAATGTTTGTGTTTTTTTGTTTTGTTTTATTTTGCTTTGTAATGAATGAAACTTGATCTAAGACACATTAAGGACACTGATAATACAAATAGAAAACACAGTAAATTCAAAGACAATTCTAAAGGAAAGCTATTTGTTTTTTAGAATGATAGAATGTCTGTATTCTCATCCCAACCCAAATCAGTGCTTTCCTTTCATTTTCTCAAAACTCAGAAAAACGCAGCAGGAGGAGATGGGGGAAACAGAAGTACTTTTGAACGCCTCACCCAGTTTCAGCATGTTGTTCCAGGATCCGGAACCTGTCAGTTCACAAGACGAAGAGTTCGCAAATGCCTTAAAATCAAACAGAATGATCTCTATAGTACATAATTTTATAATTTAAGTTTCTAATAGAAAACAAACCATTCTATTGATTATTTAGCTAGCTCACAGAAAAGAAATACCATCAATAAAACCCAAGGCTTAATTTGCAAAGACTCACAAATGATGTAAAAAACTAACAATTCCAGGGTCTTCAAACATATTTAGTATTTAGTAATTAGGCTCTTTATACAGATTTTTTAAGAATGTATTTTCTTAACTTCTAATATTTTGCCCTTTATACCAAGAGTAATAAAGACATGAACATTTCTGGAAAGAAGACATTACACACATTAATTCCTAAAATGAGAGCATTTCCCAAATTTAATTTGAATGATTAAGTACAGCAGTCAGTGACCCCAACAAAGCCCTGGCCCCACTGACCTCTCCTGAAGGGGCTGCATTCCGTGTTCCGTTACAAGCAGAAGCTACCATGGGCTTTGCGGTCAGCTGGAGTGGGATTCCAAGTAAGCTGGCAGCATTATAGAGACTGCTTTTCACTTGGTGAATAAAGCAATCTAGAAAGTGTAATACAGATCACATACAAATTACATATACATATAAGTACAAAGTATTAAACTTTTGGCAAAACATAAGATTGTATCTATAAAAAGGTCTTTCAATTTTTTTAGGAGTCCTATTTTCAATCATTGAAATAAAAAGGTATCTGTAAAAAAGTTTTTCTCCTATCTGAACAACTGGAAGTCCAGCACTGTGATTTTTTTAAAAGATTTTATTTATTTATTTTAACAGAGGGGAAGGGACTGAGAAAGAGAGGGAGAGAGACATCAATGTGTGGTCGCCTCTCACGCACCCCTCACTGGGGACCTGGCCTGCAGCCCAGGCATGTGCTCTGACTGGGAATCGAATCAGCGACCCTTTGGGTCACAGGTCAGCACTCAATCCACTGAACCATGCCAGCCAGCACCCAGCACTGTGATTTTTGTTTTTTGGTTTTTTTTTAGTAAAATATCTGTGAAGCTACAAAAATATGAAACCATCAGGTTAACAAATCAGGCACTGATTCACACACAGAAAAGCCCTGAAACAAAAACTTTCAAGCAATGAGTTCTCCTGAATATACCAAAAGAAATCTATACCCAAGAGACAGGAGCATAACTTGACAATGTGGAGCTTATAGTCACTATGTATGGCAGACTCCTACAGGAAATACCACTTATTCCCTGGTCTGTCCTAACTTCCAGGGCAGGTAACAATACAATTGTCCTAAACAACTACTTACTAAGTGCCTATTGTATTTTGGCTACGCCCAGGGTAGAAATTAGTAAAGTATTAAGATATACAATTCTTTTTTTTTTAGATTTTATTTATTTATTTTTAGAGAGAGGGGGAGGGAGGGAGAAAGACAGAAACATCAATGTGTAGTTGCCTCTCACGTGGCCCCCACTGGGGACCTGGCCCGAAACCCATGCATGTGCCCTGACTGGGAATCGAACTGGTGACCTTTTGGGTTTGCAGCCCGCACTCAATCCACTCAGCTACACCATCCAGGGCAACATAAACAGTTCTTAAGCATCTATGATAAAACAAAGCTATCCCACTACTGGAGATGTGCTGGAAGATCTCAGACTCACCCCACCCTGCTAATCAAACATAAGGTTTACAAAATAAGTAAATAGTCCTGGATGGTGTGGCTCAGTGGATTGAGCACCGGCCCATGAACCCAAAGGCTGCCAGTTCAATTTCCAGTCAGGGCACAAGCCTGAGTTGTGGGCCAAGTCCCCAGAGTTGGGGGTGTGTGAGAGGCAACCGATGGATATATCTCTCTCACACATTGATGTTTCTCTCTATTTTTCCCTCCCTTACCCTCTCTCTAAAGTAAGTAAATAAAATCTTTAAAACAAATAAGAAAATAAACATGGGGGAGGGGCCCAACTTCCTCCTTTTCTCACTGTCCCTTTCTTATTTCCTCCATTGATCATTTATTTTCTACAATTTCCTTTCTATGCTCTAATTAAGGGTATTCTAAACACCGGTTGAAAAGATCACTTCAGCCATTCTGCCTTAGAGAAAAATAGTCTGAAGTTGAAATGATGGCTTTTAAGCAACAAGCACTCTAGAACATATAAGACAAAATACTTTACAGAAAGGGAATAACTTAAACAGCAGGGAGAATGTGATAGCTGGGTAAAGCAGAATCCAATTTGAAGTAATCTGTAACTAGAGAACAGTTAACAGAATGAAAGTTTGCAAATAACCTGTTTCTTATTTTAGGAATTAGAAAGAATTCCAGGTTATCCCTCTAACAATGTTGAGCTTTACACGGGAGAAAAAGAGCTTTAAGATTGATGCTTACCCCACAGACAGTTATCCAAACCCAGAGGAAAAGAGGTACTCCTCTTAACATAGTTAAATAGTGGACACTAAAAAGTAATGTATTATTTATTTTCCTATAAATTTTGTCAAAATCTGAGTATGCCCAAGATTATGTCAAAAGTTCTCAATGACTGGGGAAAAAAGGTGGGGAACAGGGGGGTTACCTCATCTGTAAAATGGGGACAAGATCACTTATTTTCCTGAGACTAAACAAAGTGGACCTCATAAAAATCCCTTTCTTCTATAAATCATGAGCCTGAAATTCTAAGGCCCTCCCCTTCCTTTCTTTTACCCTTCCTAAAAAGCAACCAAGAGTTGTAGTGCTTGTTACAGTAGCCAGCAGCCACATGTAAGCTACCTAAGTTTCAAGTTAACTAAAGTTAAATTCAGTTCCTAGGTCTCACTAACCCCACTTTGAGTGCTCAGAAGCCTTCATGGCACACAGTTCTATTGGAGAGCACTGCTATAAACCTTTACAAATTCTGCCAGTAAGTATTACCTCTGCTACTCACTGCTTCCCCCATGGCTTCGGTTCCCTTCTAGTTTTCTACTCATGGAAATCACAGAGAAAGAGACACTTAACATAGAAGTCTATAAAATGGATGATTGACAAAATTATTTCAGGAGACTTCTGTAATTTCATCACTGTCAATGGCTTTTTTTGTTTTTTTTTTACCACATACCATTATTTATTTATATTTTTCTGGAAAATTGACTCACTTTTTTCTGCTAAACCAATGTATTTGAAAGGCAACTTTTTTAAAATTTCAATTACAGTTTACATTCAATATTATTCTGTATTAGTTTCACATGTACAGCACAGTGGTTTTAAAAGTGTGTAGTTTACAGAGTTAGTCCCTGATATTTTAAGTAACCATCTGGCCCCACACACAGTTATTAAGACACATATTCCTTATGCTATAATTTAATTTACATCTCTGTGACTATTCTGTAACTACCAATTTGTACTTGCCTAGAGAGGGGAAGGGAAGGACAGAGGTAGGGAGAGAAACGTCACTCAGTTGCCTCTGGCATGCACCCATCTGGGGACCAAACCTACAACCCAGTCTTGTGCCCTCAGCCTACAGGATGCTGATCCAACCAACTGAGCCACACTGGCCAGGGTCAATTTGTAGTTCTCAATCCCTTTGCCTTTTTCACCCAGTCCCCTACCTCCCTCCCCTCTGGCAACAATCAGTCTCTTCTCTGTATCTATGAGTCTGTTTCTATTTTGTTTATTTTGTTCTTCAGAGTCCACATAAGTGAAACCATACTGTATTTGTCTTTCTCTGTCTGACTTATTTCACTTAGCGTAACACCCTCTAGGTCCATCCATGTCACAAATGTTAAGATTTCATTCTTTTTTATGGCCAAGTAGTATTCCATTATGTAAATGTACTAAAGCTTTTTTTTATCCACTTGTCTACTGATGGACACTTGGGCTACTTCCATATCTTGGCTACTATAAATAACGCTGCAATGAACATGGAGGTGTATATATTCTTTTGATTTAGTGCTTTGGGTTTCTTTGGATATCGAAAGGTAGTTTTATACTACCACCATGAATGTAAAACATTATTTGCCTTGAAAACACTGCCTTAGCCTGAGTGGCTCAGTTAGTTGGATCATCATCCCATAAACCAAAAAGCTGTGGGTTTGATTCTAGATCAGGGCACATACCTAGGTTGCAGTGCAGTCCCCTGGTTGGGGCACATGCAAAAGGCAACCATCCATGTTTCTCTCTCACATACATGTTTCTCTGTTTCTCTCCCTCTCCCCCTCCCTCCCTCCTTCACCCTCTCTCTCTAAAAGCAATGAAAAAATGTGCCCTGGCTGGTGTGGCTCAGTGGACTGAATGGCAGCCTGCTAACCAGGGGGTCACTGGTTCAATTCCTGGTAGGGGCACATGCCTGGGTTGCGGACCAGGTCCCGGGGGGTGGGGGGAGAGACATGAGAGGCAACCACAAATCGATGTTTCTCTCCCTCTCTTTCTTCCTCCCTTCCCCTCTCTGAAAATAAAATATTTTTAAAAAATAAAACTAAAAGCAATGAAAAAATGTTCTCAGGTGAAGAATAAAAAAAAGAAGGAAAAAAATGAAAACAAAACAGACTACATTCTAGTTGACCCCTGAATAACAAAAGTTTGAACTGTGCAGGTCCACTTATACTCAGATTTTTTCAATACTGTAAATGTATTTTCCTCATGATTTTCTTTTCTTTAGCTTACCTTATTATAATACAGCACGCAATATATATTATAAAATACATGTTAATCAACTATCAGTAAGACTTCCAATCAACGTAAGTGGTTAAATTATTTTGGGGAAGTCCACAGTTATACACAGATTTTCGACTTCCTGGGGCAGTCAATTCCTCTAACCCCCATGTTGCTCAAAGGTCAACTGTGTTAGACAAGTACTGAAGACCAACTATGCATTCAACCAAGATTTTCTCCTTAAAATAATCAGAAATTTAAAACAACTGAAAAGATTACAACTTTTTTAGCATGTAACTCAAATGTTACTTAATATTATGAACATTGTATCTCCTAAATCATTTCCTGACTGGTATTTACCCTGTGCTTTGGGAAATACCATCCTAATGAATTTGGATATTCCTGGCATTCAAAGTATTGCACAATTTGACCTCTTTTGCTAACTTTTTTCCTCAAGTTCTCTTCATTAGTGCCTGAATAGCACAGCTTTCCAATCCTTTCCCTCTTCCTAGAAAGCTTTTCCTTCCCATTGCTCTCTGCTGACATCCTATCCATCCTTGAAGATCCATCTCACATACTAGCTCCTTCATCGAATATTCACTGAGACTATTAACTAGCTGAAAATTGGACAGTGTTTTGTTACTACCTTTCTTATCTCATTATCATAGTCTCATTGACATTGGTATTATTTATGTGTTTATCTTATATCCCCCACTATATAATCACATACCCTTATAACTGTAAGGTTTTTAAAATAGAGATCCTGTCTTCTCATTTTTATATTTCCTGTAGAACCTAAGTCAGCACTTAGCAGTAAGACATGCTCAGTAAGTACTCATTAGATTTAAATGAAATCTTAACACAGATGTGCCCACTCTTCACTACCACGTCTGGAGGTACATCCAAATTCACATGCATTTTTGAAAAGAGGAAAATAGTATTATAGTATTCCATTGTGCCTTTTCCCTTTACTATAGTTTTATTCTCCTCTATAAAATGATGTCTAGCCCTTCAGATTATAAGGAAGAAGGAAGTAAACAATTTGGGGCAACACATTAATTAGACTGGTTCACTCAGCTATCTGAACGAGATGCCAGTTTGAAGTAGTTTTTACAATGTTTTCTCCTCAAATTTAAAAGGCAACTTTTCTTTATAGGAAGATTTAGAATTTTAGAATGTACATTTTTTTAAAAAGCTTTAAGAAAATGTATATTCAACTTATAAGGCTTATCTATCTGGAAGGACATATAATCCCCCTGGTAAAAGCAGTTACATCCAGAAAAGATAACCAAATAGATAAAGAACAGGAAAGAGACTTACTTTTTACTTCATATAGTTTTTACCTTTTGAATTCTGTTACATGCATATACTTTTCCTATTGAAATACTAATTTTTACGTGGGGGCGAGGTGGCAAGTGGTGATGGCGATGGACTGCTGCTAAAACACTAATTTTTAAAGTTAATATTCAATACCTAATCTTGGTCTTTTGGCTGGTATTTCATCAGTGTCCACTGTGGATAGCGAAGTGCTAAAAAAAAAGAGAAGAAATAAAATATATATATATATTCACGCGCGCATACACACACCCATTTCTGTCAGTAAGCTTAGTATTTATGAGACATACTTCCCTCTATCCACTTTGCCATAAAATGAGATCAAACTGAGGTTTTAAAAGAGAATGCTACTCCATAGTAGGACTTAACCCTATCGTTTCAACTATTTGAGAAAGCCCAAAACTCCCTACTATATAGTAATCTGTAATCTGGCTAAAGTACAAACTTGAAACTGGCCAGAAATCACTTGGCTTAGTAAGTGAACAGAGGTAAGGGCCCAGGTTCTTCTCTCAGGCAATGACTTAAAAACAACAAATAATTTCCTTTTGAAAGATGATACCCTCCAACCCTGGAGGAGTAGCCCAGTTGGTTAGAGCATCATCCCGATGTACCAAGGTTGTGGGTTCAATCCCCAATCAGGGCACATACAAGAATCAGCTGTGAATGCATAAGTAAGTGAAACAATACATTGATGCCTCTCTCTCTAAAAATCAGTAAATAAAAAAAGTTTTTTAAAAAGATGACATTTTGAAAGATAGTTCTTAGCCAGAAAAGCTGTTATATATTTCACTGCATTTTTTGGAAATAATGGTAATGAAGAAATTGAAAATTCTGAAACGTTATTGGACCTATACCTCAACAATGTTAAAGATTCATGGTACACTAATAATCACTTTTTATTTTTATTTTTTTACTGACACTATTACAGATGTCCTCATTTGCCTGTCTCCACCCATAATCACCTTTCTAAAGATGAATGTGATTGATCTTATTTACAAAAAATGAACAGAATAACTCTCAGGAATATACCATTCAGGTCATTATTTTAAACATCCCAACAAGACCTCCTGGCTTCATTTTGACTGAAAAATGGCTTATCTTGAGAAGAGTTGTTTTTGATTAAGGATGTGTGGTAAGAACAGGGTTTTCATCTCCAAACTAAAGTTTCCCTACTAGCGGGGAATTCAAAGCAAAGAGAGAGAACAGGGGAGAGCAAACTCACATTCCTTTATTTAACAAATATGTATCAAGTATGTATCACGCACCAACCTCTGCACAAGGCCCTCTAAATACTATGCATATATAGTAAGCATTATTCTATTACAAAATATTCTCAAATGATCCTTATATCAACCTTACAGAAAGGTAGAAAGGAAGACTAAGTTGAAACCTTGCTTTCTCTGGAACACACCAACAGTCTATTTCTTTTTTTTTTAAATCTTCACTGGAGAATATATTGATTTTAGAGGAAAATGAAAAGAGAGAAAGATGGGGAGAGAGAGAGACCCCACTGGGAATGGAACCCACCACCTTTTGGTGTACAGGAGGATGCTTCAATCAACTAAGCCAGTCAGCCAGGGTTCATCAGTCTATTTCATCATAACCTGCATTCTCAGATTCATATAGTAATCATCTTATTCTCTCAAATTCCAAGAAACTACCCTTCAATGATCTTGAGGCTTAATTTAAAAAAAAAGAAAGAAAGAAAAGTTGATTTAAAAGCTTGGGAGGAGGTGTACAGAATTGGTATGGTATTTTATTCTCTCAATTAATTGTTAAGGAAGGGGGCTCACACTATAAATAACGGGACAAACCAAGGAATAAATGCTAAGTAAGAACAGCTTTTGGTTTCCCCAAAATTTTAACTTCAAATATAGAATAGTGATCTTTTTAAAGGAATGAGGTACCTTTTACCCCTCATACACTAATTCTAAAGCAAAGAACCACTCTCCCTACCTTTCTCCCCCAATACACACACACAAGCACACAGTTGGACAGCTGTTTCAGAACAAGACAGGTACTGTCTCGGTGCTAAGAGGACTGTATTTGCAGCCAAAACAGCCTTGGGTAAGCTCAACCTAATTTCCCTTAACTGCAGTTATTGTCCAGATGACATATAGGAGTGTGCTTTGTAAGCAGTGAGCCAAACCAAATTTTTAGCGGCAAAGTATGATAAAGCCCCATTTATTGATAGGAAGCAGCATGGACTCCGACAAGAACATAAAAAATCCTAATCATTACCTGCCACTCCAAAGACAACTAGCTCCTTCCATCATCAGGAGCAGCATCCGCGCAGGATGAAGGAAGCTACTACGTCACCGGGACACCCGCGACCAGCACCTCTACCACCGCGGCCCAGCTACGCATTTGGGCTGAGTTTAGGCTGAGCCGGGCCTGCCTGGCTGGATCAGCGCTCTCGGCCGAGCCTGGGGTGGGGGAGGGGGACGGCGACAAACAGGCCCGCACTCAACCCTCTCCCGGCTCACCTGTTTGAGCGTCGCCTCTTCAGGAGGGCCCGGGCAGGGGGCACCGGCCGGTCACAGAAGCGAAAAATGGTGCCGAGAATCCTAACCAGCCATTTGTACATACCAAGCCCAAGCAGCAGCGGCGGCCGACACACCCCGAGACACAAACCCCAGAGTTGTCGCCGCCGCTGCCGCTGCCGCCTTCGCCGTCTCAGCCACCACAGCCAAGGTTCAGTCGCCGACTTTTGACGCGATCTGAAGGCCCACAGATACAACGTCCCCAGGGCTACGGGAGGACCCCGCCTGCCACCGCTCTTGACGTCACCCCCTCCCGCCCCACCGGAAGACATCTTCGTCCTCAATCTACGCACGCGCAACCTTGGACCCACCTCCTGCGGGACGTCCCCAGCCCAATCATTGAGGAGACGAAAAGCGATGTGGGCGGGGTTTTCCCTTTGATGGAGCCAATCCTGAGACGGCTCGCGGGACAAGGCCCACCGGCTACATGTGAGGCTTCTACATCACGGAGGGAGCGCTCCGAGGGCCTGAAATATAGTTGGTACTGAGTAAATGTTTGAATACACAAAATAAAGGTAGGTCAGATTAACTGACAAATATTTCCCATGCTAGGAGTTCTCTATTTTGATTATACCTTGTACTTGACGTGAACTGTAACCTTCATTTCTCGCAGCAACGGCAGGCAGTGGAGTCTTGTGCCCATTTTTAATTAATAAGGAAATCGAGGCAAAGAGCGGTTAAGTAATCTTCCTAAAGCCACAAAGCTAGCTAGTGACTTAGCTGGAATTTGAACCGGGGTCTGAGAATCTGCGGCAATCACCCGCCCTAGAAGTCTACCGGTAGAGACGAGATTACAAATTACAAGACAATTGGCTGCTGTGATAAAGGTGTCTACAAAGTGCAGTAGGCTCCAGAGAAAGGAAAACCACAGGCAGGGGAAAGGGAAAGGGCAGAACTCCAGGAAGGCTTCACAGAAGCTTAAGAATTAAAAGGTACCTGTGGCCTACTAGTAGCTAGCTACCAGTCCCCTCCCCTGCGTGGGCAGGGTGTGCAGTTAATTACTCTCTGGTATCTAGAAGTCACATTTCTGGTTAATTATCAACAACAGTAAAAGTACCACCCTCTTAGTGATTTAAAAAAATCCAATTCCCACCCCCGGTGCTGGGAATCTTCACAGGTTTTCATACCCAAGTTCCTCCCAGACTGTGCTTGATCCTTACCTGTGATTCAGTTAAGGCCAGACTTCAGACTTGCTTTAACTTCAACACAGGCACTCCCCATTATAGCCTCATCCTTTGTTCAATAATCAGTGTTCTGGAATTCTGCTGCAAGCCACCCCCTAGAGCTCCAGAACCACTAGCTACCCACCTGTGGCTACTACCACTCTGGCTTGGGGGCAGGAAGCAGTTCCTACAGGATGGAAGCAAATCCTAAGTGTGGACATAGGCCCCCTCCCTTAATTCCCCAAAGCACAGCTAACACCAAGATGTTACTGCAAGTTTGAGAATATTGTAATAGGAGGATTAAAGCCTAGAAGACATACAAGTGGCTATCACAAGTACAGCGTCTATAGTCCATTGGCTCCCAAGAGGACTCTCCTTCCCAAAGTCATCTCTCCACTCTTCTCAGCATCTTTTACAAACCACCAATAGAAAAGAATTTCCCCTCCACCTCAACCCCAATTCACTTCAGGCAGGACCACCAGTTAACTTAAGACTAACGTTGGTATTATTATGCAGAGCAGTTTAGCTAGTTAAGCTGTGTGCCAAATGTCCATTCCACTTTAAGAGTTGGTCTTTGCTTTTGCTGAACTAAGAACACCACTCAAGTATTGGGAAGAGATTCCCCAAAACAAAAGAACAGTTTTCATTCAAAAAGTAAATCCCAAAACTACAAGCTGCTTTAGAACAGCAGATTCTCCCACATTCTGGCCACCAAGATTTTAAAAATATGAGCATCAATACTCACAGCACTCTAGTACAACACATTTTTTCTTCTTTTTCTGCCTCATCAGTAGCACCTGCACATACCCAATACTGAAATGTGGGTCACCCACCATGAAAGGTGGAAACCTCAGTCTGAATCCCCAGGCCTAATCAGCAAATAGTTCCTAAGTGTACCAGCCCCTACCTCGGAAAACGTACACTGGCTCTGTGTCCTCTTAATGTCTCTAGTTGACCTCAGAAACAGAGGCAAGAAGGGGACTCAGTCTTACCATTGCTGCCGCCTGGGACTTTGCCAGTTGATGCCTTTGCTGTCCTGTCGTCCATAATAGGGACATAAGCCACTGTCCATCCATTGGTCAAAGAATGACATTATTCTTAACCCCAACCCCACCACTGCCACCACCATTCCTGGACCCAGAAACTCTTTAGCCTGGGGCCAGAGAAGAATCCCAACGCCATGTGAAATAACAAGAACAATGAGATTTCTGCCCTTGGTTTGGATAATCTGCACTCTTGTACTGCCAAAAGGGCATATGCTCATTACTTAAGTTTCCGTTGGGTATCCTAAAAGGTTACCCCAGTTTTCCAAAAAGATGTTTGTCTTGCTCTGGCTCAGATCCTCACCTTCAAGCCTTTCCAAGCCCCAGCCCCCATCTTCCTCAAATCCTACCTCTCCTCTGCAGAATAATGTAGACCCAGCCCTCCAAGCCAGTCTTTAGTCTTGCAAATTTTCCCTTTGTCATCATTCTCAGAGTGTTAAAAGATTTCCTCTCAACTTTGTTTTTGCTGACCCCTGTCAGAATGGAGTTGTGGGCTATTTGATGGAAGGGGGAAGGAGGCCACAGATGAGATGTTGGTTTCATCCTAATATACTTAAAATCAAACATAGTTCACCAACCTGAAGATTCATTTCCTTCTAGAAACCAACTTCTCTGACACTCAAGAAAAACATGTCCTTATAACATGACTTTGATCTTATTCAATCTGTCGTAATAATAACTTGGCCTTATTATCCAAAAGCAAGTGTAGTTCTTTTTTGTCCTAGATTTTATTATAAAATTTGCTAACGTTGACTACAAACGACTTGGCCTGCCTTGTGTGGAGAAATAATAGGCCCTACCTGATAAGCTTATTCAAATCTGCTTTTCAAATCTATGGGCTAATTAAAGGTGTTTATATATGTGAAGGCCCAGCATAGCTAAGTGCTCAATGTTTTTCTTACCCCACCTCCCTTCTAATAAATCATTTAACTTGCCAATTCTGCATCCTACATTTTCCTCAGACCAGTCCTTTCCCCTCTTCAAACCCAAAGAGCTGCATTCATTCATTCAGGACCTGATCATTTCTCACACCATCAAAGTAGCCACCTCCTTTTCTACCCTACCCTCGTCTATGCTATTTTCAAGGTGACTGTTTTTTGTTTTCTGTTTGTTTTGGGGTGGTTTTTTTTTTTGCTGTTTTGTTGCCCTTTGTTAAGGAAGGTGAATTTATATTGTTGTTGTTCTTATTTAGTAAGGACAATAAATTATTTCTGTTATTATTGAATAACTAAAATTGGTTGGGTTGATTTACACCAAATTCCAGATATTTGTCTGGAGTGGTGAAACTTAGGGTCCTTATAACTTTGATTAAGTTTAGTTTTAAGTGTTAGCTCTAGAAATGATATCCTGTCTCTATACCCTTCAAAGCCTTTCCCCTGGATAATCAGAAACCCCCAAGGCTGCAGAACACAGTGGTTGAGACCTAACTATTGGTTACAAGGTCTGTGCATCTGGCAGGCTAAAGAAAACATCTTGACCTACTTGTTTCAGTTCCCTCTGGCTACTTTCTCATGAGACCAGATCAAAGGATGCCTGAAAAGACCTCAGAGTTGTCTTCAAGACCTGAAGAAATGATTTATTACCCTTATCTCACCTCTGACCAATCAGCTCCCAGCACTACCCCAAACCCCAATAATCCATAGTATTTCTAATTTTGCCCTGTATAATCTGTAACCTACACACTACTGGGGAATTGGGTCTTTAGCACATTAGGTTCCCATCTCTGAATTGACCAATTCGAATATAAAATGATTTTTTTTCTATACTGCAAACTCCTTGTGTATTCTTTTGGGCCAGTGCATGCAGACAGGCAGGCCCAAGACAAAATGTTGGGTTTCTGGTAATAGTGGTCTGACTTAAATATGGGCAACCCTAAATTTTTCTTGGATAGTTCTGGTGAGAACTTCAGAAAGAGAGACAAGTAGCTCCAGGAGCAGCTGAAACTGAGGTGCAGCCAGAAGAGGAAAGAAAGACACTGCTAAGTTAGCAGGAACCCCTTTTGGGAATATATATATATATATGTGTGTATATATATATACATACACACATACATATATATATATACATACACACATACATACATACACACACCTTTCCCCTTCTAAATTCTTTGGGCTAGGCTAATAATCAAATTACCAGAGACAGATTAATGGGACAAAATCCAATTTTTAATACATGCACATGGGAAATTCACATAAATATTAAAATTCCAAAGACAGAAAGGTAAAATTGTGTATATGTAATTTTGGACAAAGGATAAAAGTGGGGGGGTAGGGGTCTGAGATTCAAAAGTGGGAATGGGAGATTCACAGGTAGCTGAGGAAGAACTGCATGTGTGTTCATGGCAGGTAAATTTTTGCAAGGCAACAGAAAAAATGAGATGGGGTAATCTAGTAAACAGGCCCCTGTTTGACACCCTCCCATTCACCATACTTATTCAAGTTAGGCTGCTAAAATGAACACCCTAAGGTTTTCTTCCTGGGGTAGGTGAGTCTCTCAGGCAGGAAAGAAGGGAATGTCAAAGATTCTTTCTGAGTCTTATCTTTTTATTTTAAAAAAATAATTG
>CM052539.1:151902871-151957015 GCA_028533065.1 Trachops cirrhosus
GGCTGGTGTAGCTTAGTGGATTAAGCGCGGGCCTGTGAACCAAGAGATCACGGTTCGATTCCCAGTCAGGGCACATGCCTGGGTTGCAGGCCACTTCCCAGCAGGGAATGCACAGGAAGCAACCATACATTGATATTTCTCTCCCTCTCTCCTTCCCTTCCCCTCTGAAGATAAATAAATAAAATCTTTAAAAAAAAAAAATAATTGCAGCAGACCTGGCTGGTGTGGTTCAGTGGATTGAGCATGGGCCTGTGGACCAAAGAGTTGCTGGTTCGATTCCCAGTCGGGGCACATGCCTGGGTTTCAGGCCAGGTCCCCAGTAGGGGGCATGCAAGAGGCACCCACATGTTGATGTTTCTCTCCCTCTCTTTCTCCCTCCCTTCCCCTCTCTCTAAAAATAAATAAATAAAATATTTAAAAAAAAACACCTGTGAGTAAACTGGACTTCCTGTTCAATAATCCCAGAATTACAAAAGATAAAATAATAATAATAATAATTGCAGCAATGTTTTTAATTTTTTAATTGATTGATTTTAGAGATAGAGAAGATATATATATACATATATAGAGAGAAGATATATATATATATATATATATATATAGAGAGAGAGAGAGAGAGAGAGAGAAAAATATTGATTGGGGATCTAATCCACAACCTTGGCTTTTGGGATGATGCTCTAACCAACTGAGCTACCTTACCAGGGCCACTCTGAATCTTTTCTTAATAACCACCTTAAAAATCAAAATCCTCACTTCCAGCACATTTTAGGTAGATACACTTTGCCTCCTCCCACAACCAAAGGAACGGCAAAAACAAATTTAAAAACAAAAAACAACCAGAACTGCCAGAAAATTGAACTGTATGGAAGTCCAAAAACCAATGCGTTAAAGAAGAAATATTCATCCAGACCAGTAGGAGGGGTGGAGATGGGCAGACAGGTGGAGAGGACTCGTGGCAAGATGGTGACAGGCAGACTGGGCGAGGTGGCGCCTTGTGGACCTGGTGAGGTGGCAGCTGTTGGAGTGGGTGGTCCCACATTTGCATGTGGATAAACTGGTAGGAACAACTGGGGAGCGAGACAGACCACACAACCCAGGGTTACAGCCCAGGGAAATAAAGCCTCAAAAACTCTGACTGAAAAAATCTGTGGGTGTTGCAGCAGCGGGAGAAACTCTCAGCCTCACAGGAGAGTTTGTTAGACCTGAAGGGTCCTAGAAAGTACACAAACCCACCCACCCTGGAATTAGCACCATAAGGGCTCAATGGGCTAGTGGGTAGTGGAGGAAGTGACTGAAAACCGGTGAAGAGCCAAGCAAGTGGCATTGTTCCCTCTCTGACCCCTCCCACACACATACTGCCACAGCCACAACATAATGGTTGAGTATGATTGCAAAATAGAAGAAAAAGTGAAGGCTATGAAAAGTGAAATAAAGGAAAATGCACAGGGAACCAACAGTGATGGGAAGGAAACCGGGACTCAAATCAACAGTTTGGAGCAGAAGGAAGAAATAAACATTCAACCAGAACAGAATGAAGAAACAAGAATTCAAACAAATGAGGAGAGGCTTAGGAACCTCTGGGACAACTTTGAACATTGCAACATCCGAATCATAGGGGTGCCAGAAGAAGAGGAAGAGCAAGAAATTGAAAACTTATTTGAAAACATAATGGAGAACTTCCCCAATGTAGCAAAGGAAATAGACTTCCAGGAAGTCCAGGAAGCTCAGAGAGTCCCAAAGAAGTTGGACCCAAGGAAGCACACACCAAGGCCCAACATAATTACTTTACCCATGATTAAAGATAAGGAGAGGCCCTGGCTGGTGTAGCTTAGTGGATTAAGCGCGGGCCTGTGAACCAAGAGATCACGGTTCGATTCCCAGTCAGGGAACATGTTGCAGGCCAGTTCCCAGCAGGGAATGCACAGGAAGCAACCATACATTGATATTTCTCTCTTTCTCTCCTTCTCTCCTTCCCTTCCCCTCTGAAGATAAATAAATAAAATCTAAAAAAAAAAAAGATAAGGAGAGAATCTTAAAAGCAGCAAAAGATAAGGAGACAGTGACCTACAAAGAAGTTTCCATAAGACTATCAGCTGATTTCTCAAAAGAAACCTTACAGGCAAGAAGAGGCTGGAAAGAAGTACTCAAAGTCATGAAAGGCAAGGACCTATATCCAAGATTACGCTATCCAGCAAAGCTATCTTGTAGAATGGAAGGACAGATAAAGTGCTTCCCAGATAAGGTCAAGTTAAAGGAGTTCATCATCACCAAGACCTTATTATATGAAATGTTAGAGGGACTTATCTAAGAAAAAGAAGAAGATAAAAAATATGAACAGTAAAATGACAACAAATTTACAACTATCAACAATCAAACTAAAAAAACAAAAACTAACTGAGCAAACAACTAGAACATGAACGGAATCACAAAAATGGAGATCACGTGGAGGGTTATCAGTGGGGAGGGGCAGAGGGGAGAATGGGGAAAAGGTACAGGGAATAAGAAGCATAAATGGTAGGTACAAAATACACAGGGTGAGGTTAAGAATAGTATAGGAAATGGAGAAGCCAAAAAACTTATATGTGTGACACATGGACATGAACTAAAAGGGGGGAATGCTAGTGGGAGGGGCAGTTCAGTGCAGAGGGGAATAAAAGGGGGGGAAATGGAACAACTGTAATAGCATAATCAATAAAATATATTGAAATAAAAAAATAAATATTCCAAAAGGCAAAACTTTTGGTCTTCTTCATCCCTAAATGTTTTATGATGGTTGGCTCCAAATGGGGGCATAAGGCAAAAGTCATAAGGATAGACCTTCCAAATTACAAGGGTGGATTTTTCCATATTGTTGCTCTCCCAGACAGCTCTGTCTGTGCTCCAGGGAAACATTGTCTAGTGCAGGTACAGAATTGTCATGAAAAGACTTGAGAAACCAGCTGAGTTAAAGTAGAAACAGAAGTCTTGTTCTAATAGCTATTTTAAAACAACAGCTTAAGACCCAAATAAATCTAAAATACGTTGTACTGATGGACATTAAATATTGCTCATTGCCCCCAAATTTTTGTTGATTTTTTTATAGCGCAAAAGCAGAGCAAACTTTTTGGACACCTTTGATAATTGAATATGGAGTCACTGACAGCCATGACAGTTATGTCAAGTGCTATGTCAAGACTGAGGTAATTGGGTAATTGGGTGTAACAGGAATGTACTTGTGGGAGGCCAAAACACCCAAAACCACAAGTCTAGACATTTGGTTAAAGACTCCATCTGGACACCAATATGAGTCAGACCTTTACCTCTTGTGGGCTGTAAAAACTCACAGCTCCCACCACCCAATGTGCAAGCTTGGCTCTACCACAGGTCATGCTCAGAACCCTGCTGGACTTCTGCTCCACCAGACATGTGCTACCATTATAACCTGGCTTGAGACCCAGGCCCACCTTGCCACCTGTGGATGCTGCCAGTGACCAGGACTTCGCCCCAGAGGCTCTCTCTGCTCCCTTCTATCATGTGAGCTCCCCCTCTCCACATGTAACCTGCCTGTGACTCTATGGGCTTATTAAGGAGGAGTCTCCCCTTATAAACCCAGCATTGTGGAAAGACACAGCGTGTGTGAGTGACTCCTTTCAGGGATGCTCCCTTGCTCACAACAATTTTTTTTTTAGAACTTGTAGTAAGTAAAAGAATTTTGCCTTTGTCTTGCCAGTGTGCATACTGGCCTTGAGAAGGTAGTCTCTCTTTGAAATGTTCTGGGCAGCACTCTGAATATAGGCAGGTACTAAAAGCACTAGACCTACATTGATTTTGTGTAATACAGTGCTTGTAAGGAAATCATGGTTTTGAGAACAAAATAGTTCTATTCCTTGAAAAATATCTCTTGCTCTGGCTGGGTAGCTCAGTTGGTTAGAGCATCATCCTGATACGCCAAGGTTGCCATTCTATCCCCAGTCAGAGTACATAGAAGAGTCAACCAATGAATGCATAAATTAGTGAAAAATAATTGATTTTTTTTGCCTCTTCCTCTCTCTCTAAAAATCAATAAATAAAAACATTTTTAAAAACATCTAAACATTAAAAAAAATACTTCTTAGGCCCAAAAAGTAGTATGCAGACATTTTCCCTCTTGTTTTGTAATAAACTAACCTCATAAATTATTCACATAGTAACGTTAAGTTAACATAAGTATATTATCTTATATATTTATTATATTCATTTCTATTATTACATAATAGTAATATACTAACATATAACTAAGTGAACAAGAAAAAAGTTAGGTTCCCACTCCCTTGAAGGTAAAATCCAATATCCTAAGAGTGACATACCAAGTTCTTAACAGCCTGTCCTCAAATTACTTTATCATTTCCCTATTCCTACAAGCCAAACTCTCAATCCACACTTCTTTAATTCTTCCAGGTCTGTTCCTTCTGCCTGGAATGCTTTTCCTCTACCTTCTTCACCACACAAGCTCCTACCTAGTCTTTGGACCCCAGATCAAAAGGCACCTCCTATGTGGAGCTTTTTCAATAGCATCTCTCTTCATTAATGTGTCTGTGTCCTTGAGGGAAGGAGCCATCTCCTATTTTTCTATTATTATTATTATTATATTTAGATTTTATTTATTTATTTTTAGAGAGAGGGGAAGGGAGGGAGAAAGAGAGGGAGAGAAACATTGGTATGTGGTTCCCTCTCGCACGCCAGCCAGGGCTCCCTTATTATTTTTTAAAATGGAAGCTCAAGAATTGTTCAGTAAATGATAGAATGAAAAAATAAAATAAACATATGAATTTGGGGAAAGTTACCCTCATGTCCTTGTAGAATATTAATCAGGGAAACAGGCTTATCTTTGTAAACTTGGATCACATGTGAGAGGTGGCAGGCTCACTCAGGCGAATGAGAAGTTAAAAGGATGTTATAGTGAATCATATACCAGCTTGGAACCGTAGGCCAGGGCAGGAGGGGACATAGGTCACCTTTCTTGACTGTTGAAGCCAATAAGAATTATAAAACCATCTCCCTCCAGTTCCATACCTGTTTTTCCTGCTCTTGGAAACTGGCCTACTTCCTCTACCCTCCTTTCTGTAGCAAGTGATTTTTAGGTTTTTGAAGAAATATAGCGCTAGCTGGTGTTGCTCAGTGGATTGAGTGCGGGCCTGCTAACCAAAGTATGGCCAGTTTGGTTCCCAGTCAGGGCACAGGCCTGGGTTGCAGGCCAGGTTCCCAGTAGGGGTGTGCTAGAGGCAACCACACATTGATGTTTCTCTCCCTCTCTTTCTCCCTCCCTTCCTCTCTCTCTAAGAATAAATAAATAAAAATCTTTTTAAAGAAATCCAGTACATAACACTAGATTGGAAATGAGGAACATTGTGATATTCTTGAGTTGTAGTCATTTATCAGGGTCAGAGTACTGAGAAAATTGACCATTATTCACTCAACTATGTGATGAAAAATGAGGAAACTGTTTTCCTCAGGATACCTTTGACAAAATGTTAACATTCAAATGGTTATGAGTTGGCCATCATTCGGAGAACTTTTTTTTTAAAGATTTTATTTATTTATTTTTAGAGAGAAGGGAAGGAAGGGAGAAAGAGAGGGAGAGAAACATCAATGTGCGGTTGCCTCTCACGCAATCCTCAGTGGGGACCCAGCCTGCAACCCAGGCATGTGCCCTGACTGGGAATGGAACTGGTGACTCCTTGGTTTGCAGGCCAGAGCTGAATCCACTGAGCCACACCAGCCAGGGTGGAAAGTTTTTATTTGGAGATAAATATAGGTTCACAGGAAGCTGCAAAAATTGTACAGGGATTTCCCGTGTAGCCTTATCAAGTTTCCCCCAATTCTGACATGTAGGATGCACTATCAAAGCCAGAAAATTGACTTTGGTACAATCCACATACCTTATTTAGATTTTACCAGTTTTACATGCACTCATTTGTGTGTGTGTGTCTATGTGATCTTAATCATAGGTGTAGGTTCTCCTAACCACCACCACAATTAAGAGATGGAATTACTCCACTTCAAAGATTCCCTGCACTACCTCTGCATAATCACACCCATTTTCAGGTCTTCCCTTCCTCTTGCATCCTTTTAAATGTTTTATTTATTTATTTATTTATTTACATTTGATATTTCCCACTAACCCCCCAGAAAAGGAGATGGGTTTTCCTACTGATTCTTGTGCTGTTTTAAATGCTGGAAATAGAAAGCTGGAGCATGGTTCTAGGAAGTTAAGGGAAACTTCTGTGCCCACCAGTGGGAAAATCATTAATAGTAAACCAAAGATGCTAAAAGTGACACAAAGCCTACTCATGGAAATGATTTTTATTCCTGTAATTGGTTAGTATCCGGGAAAATGTACATTGGCTCTGTGTGGATAAAACACAAGGCATGGTACTAAAACCGATAAGCATTCAGCAAATATTTATCAGGCAAGTATACTGATCCAACAGGGAGCAATGCATTCCACAGCCAGCTCCTAAGAGAATGTGAGGCAACTCTCCATTTGTTCCAGAGGGCAGTTGTTTTCAAATTAGTAAAGCTTTTTTGAAACTGAACAGTAAAAAAGCTAGCAGGTCACCTATTTGCTTTTCCTATTTACATATCCCTAATTACTTCTCCAAGCTTCAGACAAAACACAAAAATAGACATCAAGTGCAGACTAAAGCCATTAACCTGAAACATCACTCTGTAAGCCGTTTTCTATTCCTAAAATTTCAGAGATTCTCTACCAGATCCCTCTGCTCAGTATTGTGTAGCCTACCTTTTAAGGGTCAGGAAAGGTGCAGACCAGCTGGATGAGAACAATAATTACCAAGTGGTGGGTGCACTTACTTTGGTAGCCAGCACAATGCTGAGAACTTCCATTTACTCCATAAAACAACCCTGTGAGATATGTGGTTATTATGTCCATTTTACAGATGAGAACCCTCACAGAGAACTTAAGATTTAGAGAACTTAAATATTTTCCTTAAAGCTGCACGACTAGAGACTGGAAGTGGTGGGATTGGAAACCAGGTCAGTTGACCAGTGCTAGAATTCTAGTCTTAGCATTCATTAGGTCTGAGGTGTGACACAGAAATATATACAGAATGCTGTTTACAGCCACACTCCTCCTCCCCCCCGCCTCACCCCCGCCCCAGTAATTCTGATACATTGATTCCTTGGGATGTGTTGCTAGAATCTACTTCCTATAAGGAATTCCCTGCAAATTGGGGTGCTGAAAACTTACAAACTTAGACCAGAGATGCTTTTACTTCATAAACGTGTACTTCAGATAGATGATGCTAAGAGACTAGTGGCTTTTGCCTGCTGTTTTGGATGAAAATCTATTCTTAAATTGTTTGTGTCTTTACTTATTATTTTCAAGCTCATCAGACCACCAGAAGTCTAAGTGTTGCTTGCAAGCACTCTACCGGAAAGGGAATTACTGGTAAAGTACCTTGTAGCTCTGGAGTACATGTTTAGTTACTTACTGCAGTGAGGTGGGTGGATTCTGACATAGTTCTCTAAAGTCTTTGCATTTACTTTTCCTTTAAAAGAAGAAAGAGGAGGAGGAGAACAAGTAGGTAGATGGTAACTCTGGATAAGAAGAAATAAAAATAAAGACATATAACACCATAAAAAGGTTTCCTTTAATCTGAAGCATATTTTGGCAAGTGTAGGTATATGATTAGACTTAATGAAATGGTCTTAATAAAATGTAAAGATTGCTCTATGAGGAATAAGAGTGTGAATTAACATAAAAAGTAGCTTTGTATACACAGGCCAATAGAACACTAACTGAATTTGTTTCATTCACAAGAACATGTGAGGAAAGTATTCAAATCACACTTGATTTCAACACACAACTCAAAGGACTAATAAACCGCCCACAAAGAATGAACCTATTTTGAACTCGTCATTCTGCAAATATGTACTATTATATTAAGATATGCTTAAAATTGCGTAAGGTAAAGACGTATCTGACCTTTTATTGAAGAGAGGAGGAGTCAAGTATCCCGAAAGGGCTGGGACCTGCCTGCAGTCCCTCCGGAACTTCCTGTTGTCACCACACCTCTGCCTTAGTTATCTGATCTGTCTCAGAGCAAAGCTCTCAGTTGAAACTCGAAGGCTCTGTGAAAGAAATCACTCTTGTGAGTGTGACAGACACTCTCTCCAGCTTCCACATGCTGGGATTGTACTTCTTCATCAGTTTGTTGTGCCTGGTGAGATCAGGTAAGTCATTTATTGATCTGTTTCCTTAATTTTTCAAAAAACATTACTAGTATTAATGTCATTTTGCATGTTATCATCCCAGTTTCTTAATGTAGTTTTAAGTTTCATGCAGTCATTTTTAAGAAAGAAGATAGGGATTAAATACATTTTCTGATTCTGAAAAAAAAATATTTTTTCTCAGTAATAAAAGAAACTCTTATTCCTTTGAATTATTTGTTCTTCTGAGGCACCAAAATTAAATATGTTGAAAAATCTAGAATGATGTTCTTCATAGTTAAAATTTCTTTGCTTTTCCACCTCTATGAAATAAGATTATTTATTTTCTGGAAATTTAAAATTTTATTTTATTAGAAGATCTAATATATAGAGGGTAGGTTTTTATAGCATTTGTGCATTGAGGGTTTATTTTAATTGTTCTTACAGAAAAACGTAATTTTTATATATGTAAACCCCTTAGAATGGTGCTTGGCATATAGATAACTTAAAAATTATTAATCATAATTAAGAAATAAAAATTAAAACAATAACAAAAATAAAGTGAAAAGCTTTTTAAAAAAAGAATTAATTTATTTACTTTTAGAGAGAAGGAAAGGGAGGGAGAAAGAGAGGGAGAGAAACATCAGTGTGTGGTTGCTTCTCATGTGACCCCCACTGGGGACCTGACCCGCAACCCCAGGCATGGGCCCTGATTGGGAATCCAACTAGTGACCCAGCCTGCGCTCAGACTTGGTTCCCAGCCTGTGCTCAATCCACTGAGCTATACCAGTCAGGGCAAAAAGCTTTTTTAAAAACTCAACATCTCTCAGTATTTTTAGGAATCCAGTTCTTTTTCACGTAGGTTATGGTAATGTGGAACAATTTTTATGAAGGAAAATATATATTAGGATCCATAAAAATGTTCATTCCCTTTGAAGTAGTAAAACAACTTTTAAAAGAGAAAGAACTTATATACAAAGATGATACTGTTATTTATAATACCTTGAAACTACGTACAGCAGAAGTGTACCTACATACAGGAATGGGTAAATAAAACTGAAATTTTAACAGTGTTAAAATCATGTATGTATACCTGTAAATAAAGTTTAGATGGGAAGTGGAAAAGTTAAAATAGTTGTATTAGAATTTCAGGCTTAGAAATAAATGTGTTTTTTGCTCAATCCCTCCGCCCCTCCAAACCCAGCCTCCCAACCTATTCCCCTCCCCTCCAGCTGTCAGCCTGCTCTCTCTGAGTCTGTCTCTATTTTGCTTGTTAGTTCATTTTGTTAATCAGATTTCACATATGAGTGAAATCATATGGTACTTGTCTTTCTCTGACTGGCTTATTTCACTTAGCATAATGCTCCCTGTCACAAACGGTAAGATTTCCTTATTTTTTATAGATAAGTAGTATTCCATTGTGTAAATGTCCCACAGGTTTTGTATCCACTCATCTACTGATGGGCACTTAGGCTGCTTCCAAATCTTGGCTATTGTAAAGAATGCTGTAAAGAACACATGGGTGCACATATTCGTTTGAAATAGCGGTTCAGGTTTCTTTGGATGTATTGTGGAATCACTGGGTCAAGAAATAAATATTTCTTACTTTGTGCTTTTGAAGTTGATTTAACAGTAAGTTAAAATTTTACTAGTGATGATATTTTTAACGGAGAATAAACATTTTAAAATGTGTGTATCTTTTTTTTATTTTAAAAATGAACATAAATTTAAGGGTAGCTTTAGGGGAGAAGGAGATAACCATAACACAAAAACCTGATGATGATTTGTGGTTACTTCTTCCAGTCTCCCATCATATATCTCAATTTACAAATTAGGAATTTGATTTTTTTTGTGACCTGCCTTTTTATTTAATTACTTCATTAGTAAAGTCTTGTTTTAAATAGATTCTAGAAGACTCAACTGCTGCATGATAGAATCTACGCAGAAAGTGATACGCAATACACTTCTGTAGCTAGAAGGAAAAGGCGTAGTTATTGCTGTAAGCTAAATCTGGACTTCTTAGTGTCTGCAAAACTGTGAACTTGGAAATTCCATGGGGGAGGGAACTGAGTAATATATTTCCAATAGCAGAAATTATTAATCACGTTTTGCTTTTGCCCTGTTTGCCTTGTAGACCAAAAATTAGCAAGTGTTAGGATGTGATTCAGAAATCCCAAGGATACAAGTCTTTCACTTTGGTACATTTGTGCTTTGTTGTTCTAGCCTCTATAAAACCATCATGGGAATGTTGGCCATAATCTTACCAGTGTACATGGCAAACTCTAGACTGCGTCAGAAATTTCTGAGAAATTTTTTAGAAAAGCAGAGACTCTCCCCGCAGACATCCAGGCTGAGGGGGTCTGGGGTGAGATCCTAAAATGTGCATCTTTAATAAACCCTCAAGGTTTTTCAGCTATAGGTGGTCCAAAGAACACAGCTGATAAATACTGTTTTAAATTAAGGCTATTGTCCTAAATACTTTTTAAAGTTACTATGTTATCAATCTTTGGCCTATGGTAACATGTGTAAAACTAAGTAGATATTTTCCTAGAGAAAATAGCTTAGTGCTAATCATGGAGAATATTTCCTAGGATACTGGAAATCCTTTCCAAGTGATTTATAATTCCGTGTGTGATTCATCCTTCTCAAACACAAAAGCATAGGTGAGTGAGGGGGTAGGGTGTGAATGTAAGTACTTTGCATATGATTAAGAGATGAGAGTGAAGAAACCTGGCATCTGATTTGTTTTCTAAGTTGTATCCTAAAGAAATATAAGCCAGGGGTTAAAAGTAGAGATATCATTCCAGGCAAGAGGGCATTTTGCCCATAAGCTTCTTGCCTGCCTGCCCGCGGTGGGGGTGGGAGGTGGGGTGCAGGGGAGGAAGAGAAACAATGATATTTCCTGGCCAGCAATGAATGCTTCACATTCTAGCTCAGGACAGGTTTTTACCGTCAGATTCAGGTGGTCCTCTGCACAAAAATATACAGAGTTACTTTTTTTTAACTTCATTTTCAGAGTGAGGGAAAGGGAGGGAGAAAGAGAGAGAGACACACACATTGATCAGTTGCCCTTTATATGCTGCCAACTGGAGACCCAGCCCACAACCCAGGCATGTGCCCTGACTGGGAATCAAACCAGCAATCCTTAGGTTTGCAGGCCTGCACTCAATCCACTGAGCCACACCAGCCAGGGCTTCTTTTCATATTTAAAAAATCAAGTAGAATTTCATGGCAGTGACATGTTACCTCCCCCTTCTAATTTCTCTTTAAAAAAGGAGTCCAACTTACTTTCTAATTTCTACAAGGCAAACTTTCTGGCCTAAAGAGATTTTTATTTCTGAGACTTTTAGAAATTCCTTCAGAAAAGTGTTTTCAGGCAAGCGTAAGTGTGTGCTCAGTGTGGGTTACTAGAAACATCTCACCTCCATCAATTAACATTGGTGAGCTGTGTCCTAAACACTGACTAGCATTCATTGCCCAGCATGTAGAATACAGGACAAAGCATCTCTTAATCTTGGTCTGAATCTCAGTAAATATTTTCAGGCAGCATTGAGCTGGTATACCTGACCTTGGACTTCTGTTCTAAAGAAGGTATTAACACACATCTGCGTCATATTTGGGGGTGGTGGGAAATGATAGCTAGCTTGAGCACACCTTGGAACCCAAAACTTGAACTAAGAAAGTGTGAGCCAGAGCCATGCTCGCTTTACTTCCTGTCTGGATACTGTGTATCAAGGTTAAATTAGCTGGAATTTCACAGCTGTCACTTGGGTTTGGAAGTTAGTGGACTAAAGGTTACCAATGGTGGGTCTGAGAGAAAGTGATATTTTCAATTTTAATAACTTGACTCAGCCACTTGGGCGGTATAAAATGAACCTACCTTTGCTTGTTGACTCTCACAGAATGTCAGAACTTTCTTCTTGCGCATACTCAACACTTGCTTCATCAGTGGGTTATTTCTGTCCACAACTCCATCACCTTCCTGGATATGAATGAGGTGTTTCCTCTTTCTGTAGAAGTTTTCCCCCGGTCAGAAGTGTGGGGAATGTTATCAGTTCCTCCAAAAGCAGGTAGAAACTAAAAGGCCAGGACCGAATGTGACACCAAGATAGCACGTACAGCTTTATTTAGTTTCAGGGCCGGCAGTGTGTCTCGTGAAGACAGAGCAAAGGCTCCTTTGGAAGTTCCATCCAGGGTTGTCAGTGCTTAGTCTTATCTCAGGGACTATCTGTCTAACTGAGACTCATGAAATAAATCAATCTTGGGAAACAGTGGTCTCTTTTCTGGGTTGTCTTCTAGAGAAATATGGCTGGCGGTTAAAAGTGGAGATGTCCTCCCAATCAAGAGGGCATTTTGTCCATCCAACCCAATTTTCTCTGGCAAAGAGAGAACAAAATAACAATTTTATTTAGTCCCTAAGCCTGAGAATGAAAGTAGTAGTTTATTTTTGCATGAATAGGCACAAACCCTCCCCTGCCCCCCAAACAGAGTGACCATGGTGTGGGGCTTTATTTAACCTTCCAGTGACAGAAATGGAAGTCCGTCAACCTCAGTCTCCAAGGGGAAAGAAAACAAATTAGAAAATTGAGAGCCTGATTTGATTTGGACAGAAAAAGTAAAATTTCTGCCCAGTCACTTTCAAAAGACTTTTCATTTTTTCACCCTGATCTTTCCATGAAAATATGAAATTATAGAAACATTTTTGTTTGTTTTTATTGAGCTATAATTCACATAACTTGCAATTCATCCATTTAAAATGTACGATTCAATGGGGTTTTTGTTGTATATTCACATCACCAATTTTAGAACATTTTATGACTTCAAAAAGGAACCCAGTACCCTTAACTATTGTACCCTAATCTTCCTATCTCTTCCCATACCCCAGCCCTATGCAACCACTAGTTTGTTTCTTGTCTCTATAGATTTAACTATTCTAAACTTGTCATATGAATGGAATCACATAATATGTGTTTTGTGTGCTTGTGTGTGTATGAGACTAGCTTTCACTTATCAAATTGTTTTCAGAATTTATCCTTCTTGGCCCTGGCTGGTGTGGCTCAGTGTATTGAGTGCTAGAATGTGAACGAAAGGGTCGCCGGTTTGATTCCTGGTCAGGGCACATGCCTGGGTTGTGGGCCAAGTCCCCGGTAGGGAGCATGCAAGAGGTAACCACACACTGATGATGTCTCCCTCTCTTTCTCCCTCCCTTACCCTCTCTCTAAAAATAAATAAATAAAATCTTTAAAAAAAATATGTATCCTTGTAGCATATGGAACCATATTTGTTAACTAAAGGGGTCTTTAAATAGCAAAAAAAAAAAAAAATCCTTTTGAAATAACAATGACAAAACACCTGTCTGGTCAACATTCTAATTACAAGACAAAGAATGGTTCTTTTCAGGTCATTTAATTGAAATTAAAAGAAATTTTAATTTCTTCCTATATTTATTTTTTCAGATTTGGGATGTCTTTTCTTATAAGACAACCAAATTGGAAATTCATTTACCTGATTAGATGCCTCTTACCTTTTCCAATAAGCTGGCTTGCAGATCTTAGAATTTGGGGTCCAAAAGGAATGCCTGAGCTTAACTAAATCTCTAAGGAATGAGAAACCAACCTCTCGCTTTAAGTATGAAAAAACTGATGGCTCAAACAGGCTATTTGTTTCACCTTGTTCATGACAAAGCCAGAACCAAGTCTAATTCAATGGCCAGGTTGAAGGGAAGCACTGCCATCTGTATACTAGCCAATACGATTCCCCGTTTTCCAAAATCCTTCCATAATGGTGGAAAAAAAGGAATTAATACTTACTGAGCACTTGCTTTGTATCAAATCCCACGTTAAGCGATTTGACTTATATTATTTCATTTAGTCTTCATAACCAACCCTATGAAGATCAATACTATCGATAATACAACTTATCATTAACATCATCAACAATTACTAATTTTTTAGCATTTACTATGTACCAGGTAACTGTTTAGATAATTCACAGACATTATCTCTCTCTCTCACACAACAGCCCTGGCAGGAGGCCTGGGCTTAGCATGAGGCAAGTGAGGCGCTCACAGGGTATGAAATTTAAGAGGGAAGGGACAGTAAGATGAATTACATATGTTTATAATTTTAATGCAATAAAAACTTTTATTTCTCATATTTTAAAACAATATTTCAATGATACTTTTAAAATTATTTATTGATTTTTAGTGAGAGAGAAAAACATCTATTTGTTGTTTTACTTATTTATGCATTCATTGATTGATTGTTTTTAAATTTATTTTTTAATCCTCACCTGAGGACATGCTTATTGATTTTAGAGAGAGAGGAAGGGAGGGAGGGAGAGAGGGATACCTAGGTATGTGGCCTGACCAGGAATCGAAACTGCGACCTTTCAGTTTATGGGACAATGCTTCAACCAACTGAGCCACACCAGCCAGAGCCATTGATTGATTCTTGTATGTGCCCTGATAGGGGATAGGACCCACAAACTTAGTGTATTGAAAGGCTCTAAGCAACTGAGCTACTCAGCCAGGACCTAAATGATACTTTAATATAATTTAATACTTTAATGTAAATGATAATATGCAGGTTAATAATAAGGCAATATTAAAATGCATTGTTCTAATAATGCATAATAAATTATATGCATAAATAATATTCCAACACAATATTTTTATCTATTTATTTATTTCCCAGCTGAGAATTTATTGGCATAAATGTAACCATACAAAAACATAAGTTACGGAAAACACAGTCACCTTGTGGCCTCCCCTCCACCTCCCCATCCCAGGCCCATGCCCCTAAGACCCTCTTCTAAGGCAGGGAGAGCAAGGGGGAGCCCCGAAACCTCCTAAAAAGACCACAGCCCCTGGGTCTGTGTAGGGTCTGCCTGGCTGGGGTGGGAGAAACCAGGCGCCGTCTCGGCATGTCTGGTAGTTGGTGGAGCAGGACCGCTCACAGCTGGCCCCTGAAATCCAGGTCAGTGGTGAAGTCCAGGCCCCAGTATGGGCACTGAGCCGCATGCCAGTGGTGCCAAAGATCTCCTCGCTGATCTTCACTGTCAGGTAGTCCTCCATGTAGAACACCGTCTGCTTCCAGTGCATGTATGGGGACTCAGGGCTGGTGGACAAGCTGGGCCTCTTGTGGCAGCGGGTGAACTCCCTGTTGAAGTAGGCCACCAGGGCACACACGTAGTCATTCCGCTTCACTTGCAGGGAGAAGGAAGAGGTGAAGGTCAGGTCTTCCACCTTCACAGTGTAGATGTCCACCTCCTTTATGAGGCAGGCCTTGATGACCAGGTGCTTGAGGTCCACCACATCTACCGGGGATTCCTTGATGGCCACGTCTTTCATGCCACACATGTCAAAGCTGTACACGTTCTCCTACCAGTGAATCTTGAAGTCTTTGTATTGCTGGTCCTTGATGGCCGCCATGTACACTGTTCTACAGCGTGGCTCCGTCTGGGAAGATGAGGCCATCAGGCGCCAGCTATTTGTCTTGGGAATAGAACACTGTATTGAGCACTGACCGTAGAGGAGACAGTAGCCCATCCACTCGCTGATGATGATGTCAGCCTTCTGCACCAGAGGCTCCAGCTCCTTTACCTTCCCCCTGATGGTGGTCACCACATGGTCTAACTTGTCGGCTTTGACGATCTTCACTGCATAATCAGAGGTACTGGAACGGTAATCTTTGGACGTCACGTCTTCAGCATTGGGCTTCTCGCTGCTTTCTCCTTGGCCACAACAGACCTTCATGATGCAGCCGGCACCCTCCGCTGCCAACGTCATCTTCACCCGCACCTACTCCTGGAGCCACCGAGATCACTCCCCACCCCAATGCAACATTTTTGAAAGATGAAAATCAATGCAAATAAGTCCATGATGGACAAAATATCAAAATTCTAAATAGAGATAGACTGTTTGTTTTACAACTTTGTGTTATTGTGCATTAGGAAAAGCCCTTTCTAATCAGCAGCCATTCCTGAGCCCATGCAACCTTCATTTCCTTGCTGGATGGTTTATGGCAGTTGACAATAGTGTATCAACAGATTGAATGGTGGGAAGGAGTATATCTGTAGTCTTTATTTATTTACTTATTTTAGAGCTTTTATAAACTTTTCACACTTGGTTGAAAACATAGGAGGTATATATATATATACTGTTCTTCTTTTGCTTCAGGCTCAGTTTGCCTTTGGAAATGCTGTGTAACAGATTGTCATTATTAGGATGATTTTACACATGGGAAACTGAAGGCCAGGCAGGTTAGGTAATTTAATTACTAGAGGTCACATAGCTAGTGGGCAATGGAGTTGGACCTCAGACCTAGGTCTGACTCCAAAACCCGTGCTCTTTCTAAAATCATGTTGCATTTTTGTTTAAGACATTAAACCACTTTTCTCTAAGTAGGCAGATAGTAACTATTTTCAACTTTGTGGGCGATTAGTCCCTCGGCTCTGCCCCTTAGTAAGGAAGCAGCCGAAGGCAGCACACAGACGGGCATGGCTGGGATTTGGCCCGTGTATTTGATTGTAACAAAATACCTCAGGCACAAGTATGTTATCTTTGAAGGTGTTATAGCCAAGTTTCCCTGATATCCTAACTCGGATATGTTTCATTTAATGTAACAGAGGGAAGACAATAAACGCTAATCAGGCCTGATCTACATAGGAGTCTGAATTCCTCAGTGGATGGGAGACATCACCCATCCCTTGTAATTTTCCACTTGTCAACAGGAAACGGCATTTCAGAATAACCGAATTTCAAAGTAGTCTGAAAAAGAAAGGCAAAGTTTCTCCTGTTTCACATAAACTCTGATAGAAAGGTGAAGCATTCGAAACCAGTTTAACACGTTCTGTGTTTACTCGGTTTGCCTCTGTTGATGCTAACCTTTAGCAAACTGACTTTAATGAAACAAAAAAATAACCAAAAGGAGGTTTGCTTTCCCAAGGCATACAAATAGTTAATCATTTTAGTAATACCGACATAAAGTAGAACTTAAAAACTGTATTTATGAGGATGAAGCAATTTAACACATTTGCTATTCCCAAATATTTAGTTTTTGTATGCTCTCCAAATTACCTGAGAATTTAGGATTCAACAAGACAAGTTCCTCTGCGAGGTGCTGGGAACACTGGACAAAAAAATAACACAGTGCCTGCCCTCAAGAAGCTTAAACTAATTTGTAACAAGGCCCAAAATAAGGTAAATTTCACATTTCCTTAAAATGTTATTCTGAGACAAAAAGGGTTAATAATCCCAGGAATTTTAAACTAAAAGCAGCAGAAGTAGGATGCACAACCCATTTTTGTTTTCATATTATTTTCCAAGGCTTGTCATCTGCAGATACATTTTGTTTTGCAGGTATATTTTCTTTTTTTTTTTTTAAGATTTTATTTATTTATCTTCAGAGGGAAAGGGAAGGAGAGAGGGAGAGAAATATCAGTGTATGGTTGCTTCCTGTGCATTCCCTGCTGGGAACTGGCCTGCAACCCAGGCATGTGCCCTGACTGGGAATCGAACTGTGATCTCTTGGTTCACAGGCCCGCGCTCAATCCACTAAGCTACACCAGCCAGGGCTGCAAGTATATTTTCATGTGCTTTGTCATAATGCACATGTCATTTCATATTCCATTTGTTTTATACAATTTATTTCTTGTAAAGATTTTATTTATTTATTTTTAGAGGAGGGGAAGGGAGGAAGAAAGAGAGGGAGAGAAACATCAGTGTGTGGTTGCCTCTCATATGCCCCCTACTGGGGACCTGGCCTGCAACCCAGACATGTGTCCTGACTGGAAATCGAACTGGTGACCCCTGGGTTTTCAGGCCAGCACTCAATCCACTGAGCCACACCAGCCATGGCCATTTATTTTATAAATATCACATCATACACTGTTTTTAGTATTCATATGCCTCATTCTGAATAGCTAAGTATGTTAACAAGTTGATATTTATTCAGGAAACATTTATTAATGCCAACTCTGAGCCACGCCCCATTCTTGGCAATACAACAATGGAATACGGCAATGGATAAACAGACAAATAGATCATTTATCTTGGAGCTTCTGTGCTAGAGGGGGAAATTATTTTAGAATAAGGAAAGAATGCTTTAGGTATGTGGTATGAGAAAAGCAAGTAACATTTAAGGTGAAACTCTCAAGTGTAATTCAATACAAGAAGAAAATAGAATAATGTCTATAAATCCTGGGGGAAAGAATATTGTTCAAAGTTAGGTCATCATTTAGGCCTAGGAATTCATTTACAGATATGAATGAACTTAGGAAATATATTATTCATTATTAGCTCTTCTTGAAAAGAGAGCAAGAGCTTTTCACCCAGGGGCAAATGGAGAAGCAAAGGAAAGGGACTCACTGTAAGCAATGATTGTGTACATTATAGTAAAACCGCATAACTGGGGAACTATGTGTGATTCCCGAAGATGATTTTTGTAAACAGTTCATTCTCATTATTCATGGTAGTTACGTTCTATAAATTCCCTGCAAACACTGGATTAGCAAATCCTGGACCTTGGTTTCTAGGGGAAATACAGGGCTATCTCCCCAGGAGACTCTGGTTATGTTTTTGTTGACTGACCAACGCATAATCTTATTTTATGTGCATTTCTGTTTAAAGACACCTAATTTCATA
Organism: Trachops cirrhosus; assembly: GCA_028533065.1. NCBI lineage: Eukaryota > Metazoa > Chordata > Mammalia > Chiroptera > Phyllostomidae > Trachops > Trachops cirrhosus. Next base: position 151,921,707 of record CM052539.1, read on the forward strand.
TATATTTTGATTCATAAACATTGATCTCACAGCCGACAACACTACAACTCATACTCGAACAAAATGTATCTAACCTGTATTTTCTCTATAAGGCACACCACAGCCTTCTTGAGTTTAAGAACACCACACCAAAAAACAAAAACAAAAACAAAACAACACCCCCCAAACCGACAAACATTAGACAGCATGTAAGGATTAGGCTTGGGGGCCATTTTAAACAGAAGAGTCAGCCCTGGCTGCCGTGGCTCAGTGGATTGAGTGCTGGCCTGCAAACCGAGAGGTCACCAGTTTGATTCCCAGTCAGGGCACATGCCTGGGTTGTAGGCCAGGTGCCCAGTTGGGGGTGTGGTTGGGGGTGTGCAAGACACAACTGGTCAGTGTATTTCTCACACATTGATGTTTCTATCCCTCTCTCCCTCTCGTCCTCTCTTTCTAAAAGTAAATAAATAAAATCTTGAAAAAGAAAAATCAGTTAGAAAAAGCACAAGAGGCAAAAACATGTAGCAGTAGATAGACAGTGAAAAGGGTGTTTTTTTATGAGAGTTGAAATAAGGAGGCGGAGTGTTGTCATGTTTGACCTCAGCTGAAAGTGGGTATGTGGGGCAACTCAAAGTTTTTACCACTCTGCAAATGTCTGTGAATAACTACAAAAGCACCTCGAGTATTGATTTTGGGGGGTACAGGTAAATTCACAAATATGAAATCCACAAAGAGGATTGACTGTATTTTGCCAATGGGAACAAAAAGCGTATGTTTGTGTGAGAGTGTGTGTGTCTGGAAGGTGTCAAGGCTTACAAGGCAGTTTAACTGCCTTAATTGTCTCATCTTTCTTGGTAGGAATAAGGAGATACAACAGGAGATACAACAGGTAGCAATAAGGAGATAAATAGAACAGGAACTCTCTGTGATTGATACATTATTATAGAAGCTTAAATATTTATTGTTAATCTAAAAAAGGAATTGCCAGATGAGCTAAAAATAATTTTACAACTAATAAAATTCAGGAGGTAGAAGTCAGGTCAGTGAGGACAGGTATTGAGTGTGCTCATGCCCGCATCATGTATAACAGAGAATCACTAGATACTGTTACAAGTTACTAAAGCAAGGGCTGGAGCAGAGTTGAGGAAGTAAAGTGTTTTGACAAAGGTTAGCAGCAGGAGGCATGGCAGAAGTCAGCAGTATGCTCCACAGCAGTCTGGGACAGAGTTTCCTGATGCCCCCCAAATCGTTGCTAGGGGTTCACGTTGGTGGATAAGTAAGTCAGAATAAATATACCTAAGTTCAGAGCAGTTCTGCATTGTCTACTTGTGGCCTGCAGTCCACACATGTGCATCCAATGAAATTGAAATATAAAAATTGAATACAAAGTTATAAAGGTTAATACCAAAAAGAATTAAAGCAGGCTATACACTCCCCAGTATGAGAAAGAATACATAAATGAAACCGGCAATCCCTATAGCAGAAGATAGCTATAGAAACCAAGAAAGCACTAACATGAAAAAAATACAGCATTACAGTATTAAATCCAGTTGATTCAGTTTGGGTCCTCCAGGAAGCAAACACCAAGATCAAATAGGACATGCAAAGGATTTACTGTAGGGAATGCGCATGAAGGGTAAAAGGTGGGGGTGGGGCTGGAAGGAGGAGGCAGAGAGAGCCTTCCCACAATGATACAAGTCTGACATCCGAGAAAGGAGTGGGGGAAAGGAGGGGTTGGGTAGGACGAGCTTCAGCACAGTTCTGAGACTGTTTCAACCAGGCCGATGGGGAGTCCCTGAGCCAAAGTCGCCTGTTATGGGAATCCTGCATGAGGCAGGAATGGCCTGGCTGGCCTGGCTCCAATGCCCCACGGTGGTCAGTGACAGGCTGGGAGCAGCCCCGGGGAGCGATGGCTTCCGTGTGAATGTGGACCATGCTGGAGGCACGGTCAACTTCGCTGCACTCCCTGAAGGAGGTCTCTTGAAGGCAGAGCTGAGTAAGGCCCTTCTGGGGCCTTCACACCAGCTTTATCTGTTAATGCAATAAATGTGAACTCATCTATTTTTTTTAAAAAGGCTCTCAGATTGGGTCATAAAAACCTAGCTAGATGCTGTATGTAAGATCTCCTAAGGGATTCAAAGGTTTTAAAAGGATAAAAACATGATGGGCAAATGCTAACAAAAAGGAAAAACCAAGTTATGGCTTTACTGTCATTGGGTGGAATTCAAGGTAAATAAAACACATAATGAAAAAGGATATAATTTCAGGAACATTATGTGTAGGTAATAGAAGTAAAAACCTGTGAAACTGAAATGTAATAGTTTGGGGAACTTGAACTTGCCCCTCAGTGTGACGTTACACTTTGCAGAAGAAATGCCCCATTGGCGGTATTTAGATGCGTTATTTAGATGCGTTATTTCCAGGTGATAAGAGAACAGCATTCCTGATTCCCAGACCAGGCCATACTCCCTATTTAAATTCTCACTTTACACCATACCTCTCTTACATGGCTTATACCACAGGTTGCAGTTTTACACTTATTTGTGTGTTTTATTTCATTAATGCCTGAGTCCCCCTTGGGAATGCCACCTGACACAACTTAGCATGGAGCGTGCTCTTGTTGAATGAACTGCACGCGTCCTCTGAGAATGGCAGATAATACATGTCAAGCTGTTGTAACATTTAGCACTGAAGAGAGGAACTAGGAAAATCTGTTTTTTACTCAGTACTTGCAATGGACTTTTCCAGAGCACAATGCTATTATAAAAATAACTAGGACACTTAAAAATACATGAAATCCGAGTGGTTCTTTCAAATGAAAAATAAAAATTGATTTGTACTGCTCTCTACCTTTCACTAACTTTGTCTTTTTAAGGACTTCTGATAAATACTCAGCAAGTCAAGGAGATTGGTTGAGCCGGTCCATAGACGTGAAAGTTGGCAGCTGCTGCTGGTAAATAGCTCAGGCCCAAACTTCACGAGTCTTCTCTGAGTCTCTCAAGGACTCAGATATGTGCCTTTAGACACAGTGGCTCAATATTACTCATTCGCCTCAAAATAAACAGACATAATAAACAGCTCCCTTCTCTGGAACAGAATTTCTCTTTTCCCCAGTAAGAACCCATTCATAATTATCGCCACGGCATTCCTCTCTCAGGCAAGTGGACATTAAGTGAAAGATAACATAATTCCCCCAGGCTCTGGTGAGTCAGCCCCACTACCTGTAACAAAACCCAGGTTTTGCCCTGGCTGGTGTAGCTTAGTGGATTGAGCGCGGGCCTGTGAACCAAGAGATCACGGTTCGATTCCCAGTCAGGGCACATGCCTGGGTTGCAGGCCAGTTCCCAGCAGGGAATGAACAGGAAGCAACCATACATTGATATTTCTCTCCCTCTCTCCTTCCCTTCCCCTCTGAAGATAAATAAATAAAATCTTTAAAAAAAAAAACAAAAAAAAAACCCCAGGTTTACTGATGGGGAAGACCGAGAGGCTCAGCCCTACCTTCCCTGCAACACCTCCTGTTCAATAAAGTGACTAAACAGCCAATTAGTTACTCTGGGTCTTGCTCTACAAGCACCACAAGTTTCAGTCCATGCTCTCCGGAAGCAGGCAATCTGTAGGAAGAGAGAATGAAAGGGGCCAGCAGATGGAGAACATACTCACGTAGGTGGATAAGTTCTGACGTGCCCAGAACAGTGTCTAAGTTAGCAATACTGTATTGTATACTTGAACTTTGCTAAGAGAGTAGGTCTTAACTCTCATCACCACACACACACACACACACACACACACACAGAGGTAAATATGTGAGGTGACAGATGGGTTAACAAAAAGCCTTAATGTGATAATCATTTCACTATATTATGTATATATATGATATATATATCAAATCATCACACTGTACACCTTACACTGTTATTTGTCAATTATACATTAATAAAGCTTGGTGGGGGTAAAGATAGTATATTGTGAGTGTGTCTCACTGCACATGCTACTTGACAGTGTAGAGTAAAAGGAGGAATGTGTGAGTTTGGGGCTCACTATTGTCTAGGGTCAGGAATTTCCAAGTTTCCGTAACTTTTTAACCTCCTGTTTGAGTTTTAGCTCATTCTATTTTAGGACTTCACTGACCCCTGAGTACCAGAGCCTTTGCAAGAAGTTTCAAATAAAAGCGTACCTGAGTGGATCCAGGCAATTAAGAAAGGGTATAGCCTCCAGGAAAAGGGCCATTCTGAGGCTCGGAATCAGGCAGCAGCAATTTCTGTGCAAGTGTAGCTCCACTGAGAATAGGGGCCCAAGGCAAATGGTTTCTCAATTCCTGTTGGTGGAGGTCAGAACAGATGTTTCCCAAGGCGCTCTCGTCTTCTGTTCTTGGGTGGGCCAGTTGCAAGTGAACGGTCTTCCCCTCCTGTCCCCTCCCCCTGAGAGTGGCCATCACAGGCCTTTGTCCATGCTCCCGAATGTCCTGAAGGACCATCTCCAGCTTGCAGCCAGGGCTTGTTTGGTGCTCCACTTCGCCTCCTGCTTGGCTGTTTTCTCTTAGCCAAGCAGCGTGTGGGAAAGTAGGTCACAACACAGTTTAAAATAATTCTTACAATTAAAAATACAATACAGCCTTCCCAATCATACTGCTGTGTTATTACCAATGTTGAGCAGAGGTTTATTTTTAACTGTTATTTGATCGTGGTTCTTGACCAGTGCCTTATATAACGTTGCAAAAGTAGCACTCTGTCTCATTACCTTTGGACTCTCGAGCCCTTCCTTCCAACAAAAGCCTTCTTTTGTCTTACAACGTGATCTGTAGTTTACTTCTAACTCCTTATTCCCTTTCAAGCAGATGTCTTTAGCATTCCTACCTACTTTCGTTTTCTGATATCAGAACTCAGAGTCTCCCTCTCGCTTTATGTGAATGCATGTGTCGCTGATATGGTCCTGTCCCCTTTAATTTAAGCTTTTTATTTGGAAATAATTTTAAACTTGCAGAAAAGCTACAAGAGTAAATACACAGAACACCAATAATGCTTTGTGAAGATTCACCTATTGTTAATATTTTACTACATATGCTTTATCATTTGTTATCTCTCCACCCCCAATGTATTTTTCTGACCTATATGAGACTAAGTTGGACATTTACTTATAAATACTTCAGTTGTATTTCCTAAGAATTAGAATTTTTCTCTTACCTAAGCACATATGATTTTCAACCTCAGTTAACTTAACATTATACCAAACTTCTATCTAATTTAGTGTCCATATCCCAATTTTGTCAATGACCCAATAATTTCTTTTATAGTACTTTCTTCTTCCATTACAGGATGCAGTCTAAGGCCAGATAGTGCATTTGTTTATCCTGTCTCTTTAGTCTCCTTGAAGCTAGAACATTACCCCAGCCTTTGTTTGTCATTCATGACATTGACCTTTTTAAGAAATAGATTATTCCTTATTTTGTGTTTGTCTGGCTTTCCCCTCGTGGTTAGATTCGGGTTACGCACCCCTGCTGAAACACTGCACAGGTGAGGCCTTGTCCTTCTCATGCATTATAGCTAGAGGCGCATGCTTGTCCATCTGCCCCTCACTGGTGGTGCTCGTTTGGATAACCTAGTCAAGCTGTTGTTCAGTTTCTCTACCGTATAGTACTGCTTTTCCCTAATCACTGGTAAGCAATCTGTAGGAGACTGTTTAAACCCATACACACATGCTCCTCCTCAGAACTCACCCCCTTTTGGTTCAGTATCCATTGATGATTCTTGCCTAACCAATTTTTTTTCAAAGATTTTATTTTTAGAGAGAGGAGAGGAAGGGAGAAAGAGAGGGAGAGAAATGTTGATGTGCAAGAAATACATCGATCAGTTTCCTCTTGCATGCCCCCAACTGGGGGCCTGGCCTTCAACCCAGACCTGTGCCCCAACTGAGAATTGAACCAGTGACCTTTTGGTTCCCAGGCTGGTGCTCAGTCCACTGAGCCGCACCAGCCAGGACCAATTACTAATTTTTTAGCATTTGCCATGTTCCAGGTAATGGTTTAGATAATCCACAGACATTATCTCTCGCTCTCACAACAGCCCTGGCAGGAGGCCTGGGCTTAGTGTGAGGTAAGTGAGGCACTCACAGGGTATGAAATTTAAGAGGGAAGGGACAGCAAGATAAATTACGTATATTTATAATTTTAATGCAATAAAAATGATATTTTATTTCTCATGATATTTTAAAGCAATATTTCAATGATACTTTTAAAATTTTTATTTATTGATTTTTAGAGAGAGAAAGAGTAATAATGATTAGTAGCAACTCCAGCTTTCACTCCACATTTACCAGTTGGCGTTCAGCACTGTTCTGAAAGTAAGAGTCCTCTTGCCTATTTATTTATTTGGAATCATGGATTCCTAATTTTTTCCAAAGGCCTATACTTCATTAATGTCCTTAGTTATTAAATTATCCCAGATCTGGAGAGTGAAAACCTCTTTAAGCTGACTCGTGTATCCTTGGGACATGTTTTTAAATATTCCTTTACTTTCTGCAGTGACAAGATGCTCCAGGCTCATCTGTGCTATCCCCTCCTCATCCCTAACTTCTCTTCTAAGACCATCCTTAGAGCCTATTCAGCAGGGGGAATGTTTGAAGGTGGTGCTTTGAGTAGCAAAGAAGGAGAGGGCTCAAAAACGCCATTGTGGTTAACAGTTTCCTATGCAACTGGACAGCTCATGGCAGGCACATCACATTCTCCATTGCCATCTTAGGCAGGTGCTCTGGACAAGGAGAGAGGCGCTTGGACCACCCAGTTTCAGTTACTGGGTCCTCTACTGTGTGCTGGGATCAGTGAGGGGTACAGAAGATTATAAGACACCATTCCAAGGAGACTGTGGTCTAACAGGATAGACATACATGTACTTAAATACCCATAGACACCCCTGAAAGTATTTTCATTGTGCTGTCAGTGAGGCCCATAAAGAGGTTTGGGGAGTTTGGGGATGAGGGACACTTCTTAAAGCTGGGAGAAGGCTTCACTGAGGTGACTTTTAGGGTTAGACCTTGAAGAACGTAGAATTTGGAAATATGGTTTTCCTGGTGAAAAAGTCACTATCTATGAACTCTGGATCAGGTATGACTTTGCAACTTCATGCAACTAGATGTTGCCCCTCACTAGATGCTGTAAATAAGGCACATAGAACTCCAGGGAGTATGAGATTTGATGCCCAGCTTAGGAAAGAACTGTCACGATGCCATCTAATTTTTGTTTTCAGATACAGATGAAACATGTCCTTCATTCACCAAACTGAGCTTCCACAGTGCAGTGGTTGGTACGGGACTAAATGTGAAGTTGATGCTCTACACAAGGAGAAACTCGACCTGCGCACAAATTGTCAGCTCCACATTTTTGGGGAACTTGAACGTAACCAGGAAAACCACCTTCATTGTCCATGGATTCAGGCCGACAGGCTCCCCTCCAATTTGGATAGGGGACTTAGTAGAGGGTTTGCTCTCTGTAGAAGACATGAACGTGGTCGTTGTTGATTGGAATCGAGGAGCTACAACTATAATATACAACCATGCTTCTAGTAAGACCAAAAAAGTAGCAGCAGTCTTGAAGGAATTTATCGACCAAATGTTGGTAAGGGAGAATTCTCTTAGATGATTCAGGGCTAACCTGAAACTGGTCCACTATCTGAAGAGTTAAAGCCAAGACATACCTGCAGTGAACTGGGGGACTATTTTGCAGATCCAAGTAAGCCCCAGGGAAGGTGGAGGGAAACGCTGGAGGGACCCCCGTGCGTGTGGTCCTGCAGGTTGTTCCCTGCACCAGGCACCCGTCTAAGGGAGCATTATTGTCATTGTAGACCTTGTAGATTTACATGTTTACTAGGACAATTTTCCAGCAAATGACAGCAAAGTGTCTTGAAGAAGGGGCATATTTTTCTAACTCACATAAAGGTGTCCTATGAGTAGGAGAAGTTCTATCTACGGGTTTCCTGGCTTCAATGACTAGAGCTCCCTTAACTTCTATAGCTGTTCCTTTTCCTCGAAATGGCAAAAGTTTAGTGACCATGTTGTCCAAAACCAAAACTGATACACATGGTCTGATGAGCGATTTTTGTGTATATACGATTTATGTCTTTAGAAGACTTACAAAGATTAAATAAATCTTAAATTTTCCTTAGTGATCTCATGAATTGCCACTTTTATTTTTTAAAAAAGTGACTTGGTACAACGACTATTTCACAGAGAGTCACTGCGGCAGCGGTGGCCTAAGTTTTATAAGAGCTTCCCACCTAAGCCGTGGTGCTGGAAAAGTAAATTTTTTAAAGACTTTATGTATTTATTTTTAGACAGAGGGGAAGGGAGGGAGAAAGAGAGGGGGAGAAACAACGAAGTCCAAGAGATGATCAGTTGCAACTTGCATTCCCCCAACTGGGGACCTGGTCTGCAACCCAGGCATGTGCCCTGACTGGGAATAGAACCGGTGACCCTTTTGGTCTGCAGGCCAGCACTCAATCCACTGAACCACACCAGCCAGGGCTGGAAAAGTAAATATTAAAATGACTCATGACAGGCTATCTCAGGAGACTGTGGTCAATGTGATCCATTCCCACCCTACTTACTTTCCTCCTTTCCTTCCCTCTCCATGGCGAATTTATATAACTGAGTCAGCATGAAGATTAAAAAAAAAGTTCATCAAAATGTATTGTTGCCCTTCTTTCCAATTGAGAAGGTTTTAGAGATGTCTTGGCTTGGTTTCTAGAAGAGGCATGAAATGGAGACACTGTGGCCTAGAGGTTAAGGCGTAAGTTTGGAGGTGGGCTGACTAGTATGAACCCTACTCTGACCTCTCCTCATGGCCTAACCTTGGGCAGATCACTTCAACTCTAGGCCTCAGTTTCCTCATCTGTATAATCAAAAGAATAGTATTAACTCTGCCAGGGGTATTGTGACATTTAAGTGAAATAATGGATATGAGGTGGCTAGAAATAGTCCCCAAAATCAACAGATAGGACATTTCTCCCAATGTTGTCAACTCTTTGACCCCCACAATTTATAATGATGGACTTCTTGAAATTCCAGGCAGAAGGAGCTTCTCTTGACGACATTTACATGATTGGAGTAAGTCTAGGAGCCCATATATCCGGGTTTGTTGGAAAGGAGTACAGTGGGCAGCTGGGGAGAATCACAGGTAAGGCTTGCTGTGAATGGGCAGGGGATGGTTGGCCTGGGCAGGGTGTTCCCCGGGGGAGCACGATGGGGGCGATGCAAGTCCTTGGGTTGGAAGCCAGCTCTTCCGGTTATGTAACGTCTCTGAGCGTGTGTCCTCTTGTGCAAAAGGAACACCATACTAATGTTGACCTCAGGTTATTATTTAATAAGATGTGTAAAGCACTTTGTAAATTGTGTTTGCCATAGAAAAGATTGGTGGTGACTTTATTTCTCTTATGGTTCATGGGGATTTGATCTCTGTGCCTCAAGCAGATATCTCTCTTTTATTTTATTCAGAATAGCTTGAACTACATACCTAATAAGTTTCTGTCCCCAGGCCACAGCTGGAATTTCATCATAGGAAATTGAGATGGGAATTTTGATGGCTGGGGCTTATTCTCTGAATATCAGCTTTCAAGCTAAAACCGAATAAAAACACTCAGCAACACAGCAGGTCAAATCCCAAACAAACTTGTGCTGGGTTCTCTTGCCTAAAGCTCCAGTAACTTTCCTTTGCTGCAAATGAAGGACTCAGAGAGGCTTTCTCTTTCAGAGACTTAAGCCTTCTTCCATTCATCTTTCCCAGAAGCCATTTTAATTCTAGGGAATCTGGAAGGTAGAAGAAGGAAGGAGGGAAGAGGTAAACAATACAAACCAACTACATTTGGGAGATAAGCTTTCAGGGCTACTGGTCTGACTGTGCTGCTTAACTAGACAGATAGCCCAGGGCAAGTCATGCTCATTCCCTCTCTCTCTCTCTCTCTCTATCACACACACACACACACACACACACACACACACACACACACCATCTGTTGGTACTTGAGGTCACATTCTTTTTCCTGGCTGTTTTGTTTCTCAACTTCACCCCAAAGGCCAAGCCTGCCCTTGTATTTTTACTTACCTGCTTTCCTAAGGAAAGTTCTTTACAGTTTTTAAAATTAGTGTTATGTTTTAGAAAGCATCATGTTCTTACTTTTAAAAAAATTTCCTTTTCCCTTATGTTTACAAAGGACAGATAGCTTCGATTTGCTTGTGTCCCTTAAAAAGAAGGAAGGAAGCAAAAGCCCTGATTTGTAGCGTTTGCTGATTTCCATGGTATGTACACGCCCCTACCATGGCTGAATTCAAGCTAGCAACCTGACATCACTGACCACAGAGTTTGGGGAGAGATGAGCAAATCTGCTCTCCAGTACTACTTCCAGACCACTTGTTCTACTTACCACTCCCCCCACCCCACCTGTTTCGTTCTTCAGCCTCTGAACAAACCGGTTCCACAAGTACTTTGAATGTGGATCCAATGTAACCTGGCCTCTGACTATGGAAATTTCCCCAATCAGCCTTCCTCCCACTCCCGGCCCACGTGGCCCCTATCTGTGCGCTGGATTCAGCCATTGGTCCACAGCTCAACTTTCTCCACTGACTCCCTCAAGTTCTCTTGATTCCTCATCCTCTGTGAGCCCCAAGTTCAATCTCAGTTTATAACCTAACACAGGTCCGGCTGCCTGATGCTATGTAAGCCTATTGGCTTACTCGAGAGGCAGATGCTGAAAAGAAAGTGATTTATTTGTAGATACTGGCCATCTGGAAGATGGTGGACTCCTGTCTCAAAGCCCATCTCCCCATCTCAGTGGAGGCAGAGGTTTTTATAAGGAGGGAAAGAGGGACAGAACAAAGAGGTTAAGGGAGGAGGTTGAAAGTTCTCTTAGTATGGATGAACATAGTCCATTCTGATGAGGCAAGTGCCGGTCTGGTGTGCAGAATTCTGGTTTAATCATCCTGACCTATGTCATCCCGGCTTCATGTCATCCTGGCTCCATGGATGAAGGTCAGCAAATCTCCCAGAGCTGAGATGCCTGAAGGTCAGACTCTGTATCTTTCGAAACTAGTTCCTAGGATTCTTATATAAACATGCTGTTCATCTACAAGCTTCATATTAGCCAGAGCCAGTGCTTACAGAAACAATGTCAAAAGAATAGTGGGGTGGGTTGCAGTTTCCCACCATTACAGCTTTCCACTGTTACAAGCTGTCCCTGAGAGCAGTTTCAGGGGTCAAGCATTTATTTCTCTTTTCTACTCACCTCCCACTGCCTTGCCAGAGTGGGCTGACTGGATATGAGGTGGGAATTAGTCCTGTTCCCCAAAGGACACAATTCACTCCCGCCTCCCAAGTACTGGATGGTTCTGCTTGTTAATTATCTAGGCTTGAATGGCTGCTTCATCTCTCCCTTGTCTCTTTCTTTCTTCTGCTCTTCCTGTCCAGGCACAGCTCCTGGATTTACTTCTCATTAACTTCTTCAACAGAAGATGGCAGAACATGAACAGATTTTAAACGATCTCAAGTCCCTATATCACTTGATAACACATGAAATTTAATTCTCAACTTTAATGTGTGTGAAAATTACCTTGGGGTGCTGATACAATGCCAGCTTGCTGAATCGGAATCTCTGGGGTTGGGGTCCAGGAGTGTATACTTTTTTGTTTTCATTTTTTTAAACACTGATTTATCGTTCCACTTATTTATGCATTCATTGGTTGCTTCTTGTATGTGCCCCGACCGGGGATCAAACCCAAAACTTTGGTGTATTGGGACAACACTCCAGCCAACTGAACTACCTGGCCGGGACAGGAGTGTATTCTTTTAATCAAAAGATGCAGATGGTCTGAACATTACATCTTGAAAAGCGACCATAGAACTGGGCTGCTCCATGTAGCAGTCACCAGCCACAGGTGGCTGTTGATCTCTTGAAACGTTGCTAAGGGAAATCAGGAGGTGCTGTAACTGCAAAATACACACTAGATATTGAAGACTAAGTATAAAAAATGTTTAAAAATCTCAAGTTTTTCATATTGATTACATGCCTAAATAGTATTTTAGATATATTGGGTTAAATAGAATGCACTATTAAAATTAATTTTCTTTGTTTGATTTTTCCTTTTTTTAAAATGGCTACTTGAAACGTTTAAATTATATATGTGGCTCCCATTATGTTTTTCTTGGACAGCACTGCCTTAGAGAGTTCCTTGTGACCCTGGGGATGAGAGGAAGAGGCTCCAGAAACCACATGTAACATGTTTGATGTCATCAAATTCTCAAACCAGTTAATGCTGCAGCAGAAGACAGGGATCACTAGACACTTTTCTGGTGCTCTTAGAGCACCAAGAAAAGCCCCATTTTTTTTCATTTTGTTTCTAATCTATAATAATCTCCAAATGTTCTGGATTCAGATCTAGGAGTCCTTTTTTAAGTCCTCTGAAGTAACTATTAATTCTACCTCCATTTTGCAGATAAGGAAACTGAGGTTCAGAGAAATACAGTAACCCGCCTAAGGTCACACAGCTGGCTGGTGTTAGGTTTGGGGCTCCATATCACACCTATTTGACACAACTTTTTAGGGCAGCTTAACTGTGATTTCTGGCTGACATTATAAACTGATCATTTGCTATGGCTTATCCCTAAGGAGATCATTATGTCCAAGGGTACTGTAACAGTCCTCATCTGTGCCTTGGTCCTGGCATAATTATTAATAGCACCCTCATCACTCTTAAAATTGCCCTGGTTTGGACTTTATATAGCAAGCCAGTTTACCGCCATGGATCTGGGGGCTGCTACGGACTGGGCTCTCGCTGTTTCTGTCCATTTTCTTACACCAGAAGTGGTGCTGTCTCGTGTGCAGAGGAGGCTTCCCCAGCAAAAACTCTTCCCGAAGTTCTGAGTCGCTCTTTGTTGTTGCTGTCGTTGAGAATATCTTGTGAACTCGGTTGCCTGGGTGTTCATCCATCTCCTCCCACATCAGTTTCAGTTGGGAGCAGACGGGAATAAGAAAGGCTCCTGGTGTGGGACAGGAAGGAGATAAGGAAATGAAGCTGATACAGACAAGCCTCCGGGAAGCAGAGTGTTGGGAGAAGAGAAATGAGAGATTGAGGCTAGAACCAGGAAAGCTGAGGCAAAGATGCTATCTTGGGTTTTGTATATAACACCAGGAAATGGGGAGGTGTTATTTATAATGAAATTCATAGATAAAATCTTCAATGTGTCCTTGAAAGCTTCCCTTAGGTTTCTAGTGAGCAGGGCCCATTTGAACCTCCTGTGTTTTGTTTTTACTTTTTAGTTTAAAGTTTTTATTTTGTGGTTACAGCATCATGGGAGCTGCCGTCTTGTTTTTACAGCTGTTTCACAACGTTGGTGAGGAACGCCCAGTTAACATGGAACAAGAGCAAGAAATCAGTTCAGGCATTTATGGGCCGGGTCAATAGGAATCGACACCCACTTTATTTTCCTCTTCAGTACCTGGTCTGACCAGAGAGTTTCACTCTTTGCTGCTGAGCTTACCACACTCAGTGGTGATTGCAGTGTGAGTCTGTGGCTTGGGTTAAGACACATGATCTCTCTGCACTTCAGTTCATTCATCTGTAAAATGGGAATGATAATAGCTACACTGCTTCCCTCAGGCTTGTGATGTCGAGCTTATGAGCTAGTATATATGAATAAAAATGGAAACTATTAAAATGGGATAAAGATAAGTATAGCATCTGTTTTTTACATGTACCCTTAGATGCTTTTCCCTGAGGAACCAGTTTATCCCCACACCCCTGCTCCCCACATGTCTGTGTACTCTCCGCTGTTGAGCTGAGCACAGATATGCCTCCTGATGGAGTTGGGACGCTGTTCTCAGCGGTCCCTGCCAGGGAACCATCTCTACTGTGGGAAAAGGCTACAGGGCTGTGGAAAGAAGCCTGACGGAGCAGGATGGGAATGTGAGCGCTTGCCCACCTGAGGGTGCCCTGCAGCCTGTGAGCCATCCTCCAGGGGATGGGATCAAAAGCTCAGCCACAGGTGACTCATGGCGTGGGGCTGCCAGACCCACTCTGTTTTCCTTCCAGGTCTCGACCCTGCTGGCCCTTTATTCAATGGGAGACCGCCTGAGGACAGATTAGATCCGAGTGATGCACAGTTTGTTGACGTCATCCATTCCGACATTGACGGTAACATTCCTGCCCTGTGTGTCAATGACCTCCCAGACTCCCATGGAATCCTCTCATGGCGGGCGGGGAGGGGGCAGCGGGGGACTGTCATGCAGGGGCAGATCAGGTTCCTCCAGATTCCTCCTTTTGGGGCAGGGTTCCAAATCCACAGAGATTTTGATGGGAAGCTGGTTTAATGCAGGCACCCAGGATCTCTTGCTGGAGTGGCGGTGCTTTTCCCATGGTCTCTTCTTGTTTTCACAGTGACCATCCTGACCAGTCAAGCACAGGCTGGTTTGCACACCTTGTGGACAGGTGTTTCCATATGTACAACTGGATCCTGATGCATGATTATCTGTTTTTAATCGGTTCTTTCTCATTCTTTCCTAAAGCAGAAATACATGGTCAAGTGTTGTATCTCTCCACACAGAATGATTGATTCTGAACTGCCACCTCTTAGTGGACCTTCCGGGCCCTTTCTGTCTCTGTTGGTGCTAATTTCCCATCTGGAATTGGGTACACATCACGGCGTTTGGGGTGGTGTTAAGGATAGGTCTTTATATCCAGATGTCTGGGAGAAGAGCTGGAGTAGGTACTTGGGGAGGGCTGAGGGGACAGAGCAATGTGATGGTGTACCCTTTTTGTGATACAACTACCTAAAAAGAAAAAAACAAACCCTTGACCACCTGTCCTGGGCACTCTGGTGTGGTATTCAGCGGTTGTTTGCCTTAGAAAAATGTCCCCGAGAAACAGCTGAATTCTTAATGTGTTGTTGCAAAGTCTTATCTTACTTAAGTGCAGTACCTCACTGACATTTTAATGCTTGATGGAATAGAGCAGTTTATTTTTTATTCTTGGAGAGAAAGTAAATTTGAAGGAAAGTTTATAAACTTTTTTTTAAGATCTTATTTATCTTTTTAGAGAGGAGGGAAGGGAGGGAGAAAGGGAAGGAGAGAAACATTGATCAGTTGCCTCTCGCATGCCCCCAACTGGGCCAAACCAGCAACCTTTCGATTCACAGGCTGGTGCTCAACCCACGGAGCCACACCAGCCAGGATAGAAAGTACTAATATATAAACTTTGTAGTAGGCAGAGATGGACTCAGTCCCTGATTTTGTTCTTTCTAGTGGGTTGTGTTTGTTCTTACAGTCCTCTGAGCCTCAGTATTTTCTCAGTTACTTCATCTCAATTTACCAATGGATATTTTGCAGACGTGTGAAGTTAGAAGGTGTGTAAAACACCTAGCATCATGCTCACAAACACGTATAGGTTCTCAATATATAATGACTATTATTATTCCAATGATGTATAAACTGTGTGTACAAGGGGGGACCCCCAAAATGGAATTTATTTACAAAAAATTGTGTATTTACTCTTACATGTTTAAACTTCAGTCACTTTCTTTTTTCATGTTTATTTTTTAATATATTTTATTGATTATGCTATTACAGTTGTCCCCTTTTTTCTCCTCTTTATCCCCCTCCACTCTGTACCCCCTCCCTCTAGCATTCCCCTGACCTTAGTTGATGTCCATGAGTCATACATATAAGTTCTTGGCTTCTCCATTTCCTATACTGTTCTTAACCTCCCCCTGTCTATCTCGTACCTACCATTTATGCTTCTTATTCCCTGTACTTTTCCCCCCATTCTTCTCTTTCCCCCTCCCCACTAATCTTCTATGTGATCACCATTTTTGTGATTCCATTCATGTTCTAGTTGTTTGCTTACTTTGTTTTTGTTTCTTATGTTCAGTTGTTGATAGTTGTGAGTTTATTGTTATTTTACTGTTCACATTTTTGATCTTCTTTTTCTTAGATAAGTCCCTCTAACATTTCATATAATAAGGGCTTGGTGATGATGAACTCCTTTAACTTGACCTTATCTGGGAAGCACTTTATCTGTCTTTCCATTCTACAAGATAACTTTGCTGGATAGAGCAATCTTGGATGTAGGTCCTTGCCTTTCATGATTTTGAATACTTCTTTCCAGTCCTGGAAATAATTCTTTCTTGCCTGTAAGGTGTCTTTCGAGAAATCAGCTAATAGTCTCATGGGAATACCTTTGTAGGTAACTGTCTCCTTTTTTCTTGGTGCTTTTAAGATTCTCTCCTTATCTTTAATATTGGGTAATTTAATTATGATGTGCCTTGATGTGTTCCTCCTTGGGTCCAACTTCTTTGGGACTCTCTGAGTTTCCTGGACTTCCTGAAAGTCTATTTCCTTCACCAGATTGGGGAAGTTTTCCTTCATTATTTGTTCAAATAAGTTTTCAATTTCTTGCTTTTCCTCTTCTCCTTCTGGTAACACTATGATTCGAATGTTGAAACATTTTAAGTTGTCCTAGAGATTCCTAAGTCTTTCCTTATTTTTTTGAATTCTTGTTTCTTCATTCTGTTCTAGTCGAATGTTTATTTCATCCTTCTGCTCCAAACTATTGATTTGAGTCCCCGTTTCCTTCCCTTCACTGTTGGTTCCCCATATATATATTTTTTATTTCACTTTGTTCTTTTACTTATTCCTGTTATTTCACTTCTTCCTTTATTTTGCAGACATACTCAATCATTTCTGTGAGCATCCCAATTACCGGTGTTTTGAACTCTGCATTTGCTAGGTTGTCTATCTTCTTGTCACTTAGTTCTTTTTCTGGAGTTTTGATCTGTTCTTTTATCTGAGCCATATTTCTTTGTCTTGGTGCACCTGTTATGTAGTAAGTGGTGGAGCCTTAGGTATTCTCCAGGTGGGGCAACCCACGTCTCTGCATTGTGGTGCTATGTGTGGGGGAGGGGTCAGAAAAGGAGCAATGCCGCTTGCTTGGCTCTCGCCCTGCTTTCAGTTGCTTCCCCCACTACGCACAAGCAAATTGGGCCCTTCTGGTGCTGATTCCTGGGTGTACGTTCTAGAACCCTGTGGGTCTCTCCAGTGAACTCTCTTGTGAGGCTGGGAGTTTCTCCTGCTTCCGCAACACCCACAAGTTTTTTCAGTCAGAGGTTTGAGGCTTAATTTCCCTGCGCTGGAACCCTGGGTTGTGTGGTCTGTCTCTCTCCTCAATTGTTCTTTCCTGTTTATCTGCACGCAAATGTGGGACCGCCCGCTCCCCCAGCTGCCGCCTCACCCACCCAGTCTGCCAGCCATAGCCGCGCCACACATCTTCTGCGCCCCAGCTGCCCATCTCCATCCCTCCTACTGGTCCGGATGAATGTTTCTTCTTTAACTCCTTGGTTGTTGGACTTCCATACAGTTCAGTTTTCTGGCAGTTCTGGTTGGTTTTGGTTTTTAAACTGGTTGTTGCCCTTCTTTGTTTGTGTGATGAAGCAAAGCCTGCATCTTGGCCAGAAGTTCCTAAACTTCAGTCACCTTCAAAGTACTCTCAACTTGATGCAATACACCTAAGGAGACATTTTTTCCAAAAGTTTCTGAACTCGTCGATTTTCATGCCTTTTAGTGCTTCTGACTTTTTGTTTGTTTGTTTGTTTTACTTCTTCCACGTCAGCAAACATTTCCCTTTGAGAACTTTTTTTTCATGTGGGGAAACAAAAAATAGGCACTCAGGTGAGATCAGGTGAATAGGGAGGGTGGGACATGGGGGATCATGCCATTTTTGGTCAAATACTGCTGAACACTCATCGCGGTGTGGGCAGGTAGGTGCGCTTGTAAATAACCCATCATGACCTGGGCAAACATGTTGAAAGAGTCTTTAGAAAAGTTCACCAAAGCCAAATGCAGCCTCTCCCAACAATGCCAGGTGGTACACTGTTACAGATGGGTTCCTAGAACACCCCCCTAGCCGGGGAAGCCTGTACTACAAGGTGCCTGCCCTCCAGAAGCTAATTCTGTTTTTTGGGAGTTCCCTATTGTACATATATAAATAATCTTCTTAATCAAGTATTTTACTGATTATTTGGGGTTGAAAGGATAAAGAGAATAGGCAATTATTAAATCTATCTATAGTTTTTTAGGTCCCTGTTTTCTAGAAGATTTTCCAATCTCTTTACCATACTAGATCCCAAAATTTTAAAGATTTTTTTCTACTAAGTAAAAATTTATTCTTCCCTGTTTCTTATTCATTAAAGATTTACACAGATGCAAGTAGAGGCTCAAGAAGCACCCAGAGAATAGAGGGCTCCAGAGAAATGTAATGAGGAAAGCTATCCTTTTATCAGCCTTCCAGTCAATGAGTGACCAAACTCTCTTAGGTCTTCAGAAATATCAGAAATAAACTCCATCACTATCTTCATAGTCTTCTAGTTATTGTGTGCGTATGTGTGTACAGCAATGATACTCTCTAACTAGCTGGGTAACTTTGGGAAAAATATTTAAACTGAAATAAATATAATAATAATAATTAATAATAATACAACCCCTGTCCAAATCCTGCGGGCAAATGAGTGATGAGATGGGAACAGTTCGAAGCAGTCTAAAGCCAGTATGCTCTGTTTTAGCACTGGGCTACAGGGAACCATTAGGAAACATAGACTTCTACCCAAATGGAGGAGTGGATCAACCTGGTTGTCCCAAAACAATCTTTGGAGGTAAGTGCAAATACTTTATATTTTTTGTCTTTAAAAAGGTATATTTAAAAAATGTTGATATTCTATGTGGGATAGTTTTTAATAAAAAAATATTCCTAAACTCTGGCTGGTATGGCTCAGTGGATTGAGTGCCAGCCTGCGAACCAAAGGGTTGCTGGTTCAATTCCCAGTCAGGGCACATGCTTGTGTTGCAGTCCAGGTCCCCAGTGGAGGGCGCTCAAGAGACAATCACACATTAATGTTTCTCTTCCTCTCTTTGTCTCTCCATTCCCCTCTCTAAAAATAAATAAATAAAATATTTAAAAATATATTCCTGAGAAGATAGAGGTGGTATAAATACAAGTTATAAATTAAAAACTTATTTATATACTTTTTAAAATAAATATTTTATTTATTTATTTTTAGGGAGAGGGGAAGGGAGGGAGAAAGAGAGAGAAACATCAATTAAGACCAAGGACTGAACCCACAACCCAGGCGTGTGTTCTGACTGAGAATGGAACCAGTGACCTTTTGCTTTGCAGAACCATGCCCAACCTGGTCAGGGCTCAAATATACTACTTTCAATAACTATAACTAAATAATTAAAAGCTATTATGAATTATTTGTCTTTCTTGGAAAGGTGTGTCTTTGACCTAGAAATTTCACATCTGGAAATTTCTTCTAGAGAAATAATAGGAAATATAGACAAAAATTAGAGGGCAAAGGTTTTTAACAGTGTCATTTACAATACAGGGTCCTGCAGAAGTAATGCCTGCTTGAGTGTGGTTGGTAGGATACACGCATGTCTCACATGAGATGGACAGCAATTTGACCATTTCATCTAAAGTGTTGTATGGTGTGCTTGAGTGTGATATTGTTATGTTACAGAATTACATGCTTCTGATCTTGTAATAAAAGATTTTGTAATAAAACGGGGGCATTATTTGTGCCAGACCCTGTAGTTAGATTTTTAGAAGTAATCTAAATGTCCAACATAGGAAAATTATTAAATGAATATGATACACCCACATAAAGGAATATAATTGTTAAAAATCTTATTTTCAGAGATTAATGAAAATTCTTATAGTGTGATATTAAAGGAAAAAGACACAAACTGTACAGTATGATCCCCACTTATTTTTAAGTGCATATTTATATGTGTGTAAGTACAGAAAAGAAGGCTAAATATAAATGCTCCAAACAATTACAAGGTGATCAATGGATATTAGACTTCTATGTGATTTTTGCATCATTATTTTCTATTATTTTGTATTTTCTTAATGAGCATATGAAGTCTGTCCAGAAAGTGTCCAGCCATATCTATATGGCTTTCATCTATATGAAAGATAGAGAAATTTATTGAAGAAAATACAAGATACAAGAAATATTGTGCATAGGACAATGATGCCTCAGTTGCCTTCAAAGTAGGCACCTTGGAACCTTACACAGCTCTCCCAATCACCATCAGCTAGCTGCCCTGATGTATTTTCCTGAATCTCACTGACAGTCTGAAATTTCTTCCCTTTCATAGTTGATTTTAGTTTTGGGAAAAGCCAGAAGTTGTGGGGCGCCAAATCTGGGCTGTAGGGGGCCTGAGTCATCTGGGTGATTTGATGTTTCTCCAAAAAACTTTGCAAGAGACATGATGCATGAGCAGATGCCTTGTGACAAAGCAGCTAATCATCCATTGCCCATAGCGGTGGCATTTGGAATCATCCAAATGGTTTCCACAGAGAAATGTTCAAGCTTAATGCAAAATTTGATGCCGAATCATTGCTGTACTGCTCAGTCATTTTGAATGTGATGGCCACACAGTACACATGCTCACTCAATGGTGGCTACTGTCCCCACTGACTAGTACTGTGAAGTTGTCATTGTTCACACATGCACACGAACACTCTCCTTGGCTTCCAGGTTACCTTGATGTTGTGCAAACTGTTCTCATTATATTAACAACGGCTGGACTTTTTCTGGACAGACCTCACATACTACTTTATAATGAGAAAAAGAACTCACAAAACAAAAGTGGATGGTTGGCCCTGGGCATTGTGGCTCAGTTGGTTGGAGCATCATCCTATAAACTGAATGGTTGCCAGTTCGATTCCTAGTCAGGGCACATGCCTGTGTTGCAGGTTTGATCCCCGGTCAGGGCATATACCGGAGGAACTGTTTCTCTCTCACATTGGTGTTTCTCTCTCACATTGGTGTTTCTCCTTCTCTCCCTTCCTCTCTAAAACTAATGGAAAAATGTCCTCAGGTGAGGATAAAGAAAATGGAGAATTGGAAGACAACATAAAAGGAGGGTGGAGGACCGAATTAAAAACCCATTCCTAAGTGCTCTAAATTTGTGTTTCACCATTGCTAGAGAAAGTAAAATGGTCTTGGAAATAATTCTAGAAAAAGATGATCTTGTTACAAAATGGTAGCTTATATGGCCTCACAGGAAGGATGTGCTGTTTGAAAATTACTCCAATGAAATGGTATAATAGGGCCAACCGTACGGTACTGTAAATGGTAAGCAATCCTGTCCCACATCCATGAGCAGACAAAGACAATATGCTCTGCTTATAAAGGACATCCTCTGTATTGTTATTCATTGTTTTTGCAAGTGGAAGACCCAGAAACAGTAAATAAATATTGGCTTCCTAAGTGGGCCTAAGTGGAAACTTGGAAGAAAGAGGAACATTGATCTGACTCCAGCACCCAGAGCTGTCCAAACCACTCGCTCACAGACATGGCTCCTCCATTCATTGGGTTCACTGTTTCCTATTCAGATCCTTACCTCCGCTGATTACGCATCTTTGGAACCTTGTCTGAGTAACTTCATCCGGACCCAGGATGGCGTCTCCCACCATCCTTTTTCAAAGCTATCTCCTCTGCTTGCCCTCCTTGGGGATCTTCCTCAACCAACCTCCCCCTCCCCAACCATGGCTTCTTTTTTTTGATGTCTTCATTTAAATGTTTTGGACTTCTGCTGAAAACCTCTGGGGAATCTCTGACTACCATTGAATTTTTCTCCTCCGTTTCACTTGACAAAGGAAGGGTTCTACCACATAATAGCTGTGTAACCTTGGTCAAGTCATTTAACCTCTCTGAGTCTCAATGTCCTGCTAGGTCAAATGGGGACAGTCATGCCTGTCTTCTTTTTCCCTCCTGTCACTCACCACTCTGATTCCTGATCTATGGGTTTTTATAAGGATTAAATGGAATAGAATATGTTGAAGCTGTTAATACAGTGCCTGGTATATAGGAGACATGATAAATTGTATGTGTGTATATGTCATATGTGATATACTATTATTAAATGCTACAGCTGCTCTATTCTTTTATTTTGTTTTTATTCATTGATTTGAGAGAGAGAGAGAGAGATAGGAAATGAGAGAGAGAGACATCAATTTGTTTTTCCACTTTATGCATTCATTGGTTGATTCTCGTATGAGCCCTGACCAGGGATCAAACCTGCAACCTTGACATATCAGGATGACACTCTAACCAGCTGAGTTGCCCAGCCAGGGCGACTGCTCCATTCTTTAACCATTCCTTTTACAACCCAGGACTTCAGTACTTTAAGTGTGACCACCAGAGGTCCGTGTACCTGTACCTCTCCTCCCTGAGAGAGGACTGTGCCGTCACTGCATATCCCTGCGACTCCTACCGGGACTATAGGAACGGCAAGTGTGTCAGCTGTGGCGCCCCACAGCAGGAGCCCTGTCCAGTTCTGGGTGAGTCCAACGAGCAGTCTCCCTTCTGATTAACCAGGAGCGAGTCTTTGGACGGAACCCCAGCGCCATTTTAGACTCTAGAACTGAGCCTCAAAATTGCGTGCTTTTTGAAAATTTACCTAGTCAACCTTTCCTTGCCAGTTTGTTGCATGAAGTCCTCTGGGGTATCCTAACCAGTGTCAAAAAAGCCGTCGGTGTAGGATTTCATCCAGAAGGTAGTGCAACCTCTCTGGATACTCTATTCTAGGATGAAAAAGAAGGTTTCAGAAGAGTTTCTAAGCCCATCCAGGGCACAGTCACCTTATACAGCCTGCTCCCATGGGGACAGGAACACCCTCTCCTTGCACACAACCTCTCTGCCGGGGGAAAGTCACCGTGACCCCTTCTGTCAAATAAGCCTTGCAGAATTATCCCTTCCAACAAGTTGTGTCTATAAGTGCCGTGGTGCGACACTCTGGCTCTTGCGTGCATTATACGGGGGTGGGGTGGCTTGATAGATACTGTGGAGTCTGGTTGGATGTTTGCTCAGGGGTAATAGAAACAGCTCAGGTGGTGAGGACTTTGGAACCAGATGGTCATGAGAACTTTCTAATTGCTCCCGAAGGAAAAACCTAAGTTAACATTAGGTCATGCTATAGACAAGGCTTCCTCAGTCTCGGTTATGCACTGCAATCACCGAGAGAACTTTTTTAAAATTACTGATACCTAGGTCCCACCCCAGATCATTTAAGTCAGAAGGCAGAGGCCATTCTCTAGGAGTGGGGGCAGAGGAGAGAGAGGGGGCCCCACTCTTTTCTGCAGGCCCAGACATGAAGGAGGACATTTATCTGCTTAGTGACATAGTCACATGGCAAACCCAGGTTCTGTGCAATTTAGAGGCCCGTTTATAGTTCCACAAAGCAGGGGCCCGAATGTAGTTCAAGAAAGCACATTGCTTTGCATGAGTGATACTATTCTAGGTATAAACCTGAATCTGCTTTAACTATAAAATGAATGTATTATTGAAAAATATCAGTGCTATTTTTAGTCTGCTCCAGTTCCCCACCTCCGCTACTGAGAACCAAGGCTGGGTGATGTAATGTCAGTAGAGAGAGGGAAAAGGCACTGTAGGGTCCTTTTTTCATGTCCCAGCTCTTAGGAACAGGACGTGGAGCTGGGTGTGGCAGGTGCTGAGCAGGCATTGCCTGGAGGCTCTCTGGGTCCTCAGCGTGAGGCGGGTGTGAGGGAGACTATCTCAGTGGTGACGGAGGGGTGACTCGCTGTCCTCTGTACCTCCCCAGCCACTCTTACATATACATGGTACATGTGAGCATTATACTTTTCCTGCTTGTTTTATAGGGTATTATGCTGATACTTGGAAAGACTATCTAAGGGAGAAGGATCCTCCTATGACTAAAGCATTCTTTGACACAGCTGAGGAGAAACCGTTCTGCAGTGAGTGGTGAATGTGGTTGTTTGCTTTTTCCCAACCCTTTTATTTTCAGAGTGGCAGAGTGACTCCTGGCTACTTCTTAGCAAATGAAGGCCTTTGGTGAAGCCTGAGTTTTGGCGCTGGAAAGGCCTAGGTCTAATCCTCACTCTACCACACACTAGCTGTGTGGCCTCCGTTAAGGCACTTGACTCCTTTGAGTCTCAATGTCCTGATAGGTGAAATGAGGATAAAAATGCATATCTTCTGGATTAGAAGGGTTAAAATCTCAGCAAATCATAGTGGTTAGCTTCATCTTCCAGAAAATTCCTTGACCCCCAAGAGACATGAGATTGGGCTTAGGGGAAATCAGGTGTCAGCCACATTGATGGGTCAGTTCCAGCTCCAGAGCAGCCATGATGAGCTGCTAAAGACATTGAGAGGCTGGGTATTCCAGATGGGACCTAAACCGGGTAGCAGATACGATGCCCAGGGAAGCCAGCACGGGTTTTCCTGGGCAGGTGTATGTCTTGTAATCTTGTCTCCCATTTCACTTTTCTTGGTGGCGACCCTTGTAAAAGAGGCCGCAGATCCCTGGGTTTCCCTCCTTTAGAGCCACGTGTGGCAGCCCAGGGTTTTGTGTCTGCCAGGTCCAAATGGGGCAAGCCCTTGAGCAATACCTGGTCATGAAATGGCAACTCCAGAGCTTACCTCCCTCCCTTCCTTGTGGGACGGCCATCTCCCTGAGCCTCCTCCCCTTCCTCTGCAACTCTGACCAAGAGTTGCAAATCCGAATATTGTGGTGGGATCCCCATTTTCCCAAAGCATCCTTGACCTTAGGGAGCAAAGAGCAGAGAGGAAGAAGAGTTCTCTGAACACATCATGTACTCTCATTTACCTGAACAGGAATTTATGGGGTGCCTATAAGGTGTTACTGCTGAAATTACAAAGAGGAGTAATCATCCCTTTATTCTTTCCTAGTTATTGCTGTAGTACATTTACTTTTGTAACTCCATAAGACATTATTCAGGCAATATTTGTATGGATGTATCCATTCATTTACCATTTTTTTGATTATCATTTTTTCTGACTTTTTGCAAATAAAGTGTGCTAATGATAGGAGAATCCCAGAGCATGAGAGGAACTCCAAGAGGTAGATCTGACTTAGTCTGAGGGTCATTGAAGGTCTCCTGGAGGAAATGACATTAAACTGAAACTTGATAAATGAGTTGACAAAGGCAGCAAAGTAAGAATGTTCAGGTCCAAGGGGTCTCTGGTTCGATTCCCAGGCAGGACACATGCTTGGGTGGCAGGCCAGGTCCCCATTGGGGGTCACGTGAGAGGCAACCACACATTAATGTTTCTCTCCCTCTCTTTCTCACTCCCTTCCCCTCTGTCTAAACATAGATAAATAAAGTCTTTTAAAACAATTTTTAAAAAAGAATGTTCAAGTCAGGGGAAGGCCCAGGAGCAAGAGGGAGCTTGGCAATGCAGGTGGTGTGGCATGACTGAGGAAGTGATGAGGGAGGCTGGATAGGCTGGTGGACATGGCCCAGGCTGTGGAAGACCTTGTCAGCTGTGGAGGGTCTCTAATGACCACCTTGCTGGTTTATTCTGAAGTGGGCAGGGTTTGAATTGAACCAGTCATGGTCAGCAGCAGGCCATGAGACCTTGGCCAGTAAGGTGGGAACACTGATATTCAATGGTGCTGCCTAAACATGGCGACTGGATACCATTGAATTCTGCTGTCACTCAAGCCATCTTTCACAAAGAGAATAGAAGGGAGTATTAGAAAATTCTACCTTGGATATTTGCAGAGAAAGTAGAAATGAATTAAAAAAGAGACTCAGTTATTAGGGAGGTTGGGTTTTTAGGAACCGACCCTTTAGGGGAGCAGTTGGGAATACCTCTTTCTTACCATGTTTTCTCCTGGTTTTGCAGTATATCATTACTTTGTGGATATTATAACGTGGAACAAGAACATAAGAAGAGGGTCTATTACAATCAAATTGAGAGACAAAGCTGGAAACACCACAGAATCCAAAATCAATCAGTAAGTTGAGTTGGGTTAGTTTGCAGTTTGCTATTTTCCTTTTTGCTCGGAGAAATTAAATCCCAAATATACCTATTCTTATTTTTACGTCTGTACTTTTCTTTGTTCTACAAAAGATATAAGAGGACATATTGTGTAATTGTGTCTCATGGCTATTGATCTCCCAGGCTCTTCACAAGTGGATTGGTGCGAGGATTACCTCTGCCGTCCTTCCTTCTTCCTTCCCTACCCTCTGCCACCTCCCCACTTCCTTCTCTCGCCCTCTCTCCTTCCCTTCCTTCCTTCGCTCCCTCACCTCCTTCCTTCCTTTATTGAAACATTCAATTACAAAAGTTATCTTCACTTGCTGTAAAAGACTGAAACAGTAAAGGAGTATGTAAAACAAAAGTGCAACTTCTTGGTCCATCCCAACAAGCCCGCCCTGACAGACACCCGCCCCCATACATGTATGTTTCTATTGTTTTATGAGCTCACCACACACACACGTATATATGTACATACACACACATACACGTGTGTGTGTTTGTGAAACTCAGAGAATGTAACTTGCAATAGAAAATTGGAAACACCTTAAAAATCCCATAATGAGGAAATGGTTAATTTAAATATTCCCATATAATAGAATATTACTCATACATTGAGGTTTTTAGGAAAATTAAATAAAATGCTTATAATATGTGAAGTGAAAAGTTTCAGGATATAAAATTATATTAAGTATAAAACTTAATGTATTTTCTATATATGAAGTTTTAGCTTAGCAATATTAGAAAAGTGAAATAGAAACATGACAAAGTATTAGATTTCCGTTTGGTTGGTAGAAATATGATTCCTTTTTTTTCAGCTTCTCTTTACTTTTTCAATTTTGCATATATTGTGTGTATGTATTATATACTTATATATGTTTTAAAATGATTAATAATTTTTTCATCTATTACTTCTACATTTGAGAAAAAGAAAAAAATACCCTAAACTCTGTACTTTAAGCAAAGGAGCTTGGGGCTCATTTTATTCATTTACTCAGGAAATGTTTCCTGGGTCCTGCTGACTGCGAGGCATTTGGGTCGTCTCTCGGCCTCGCCCATAGAGGACCGAGTAGAATGTCATCTGCAGCTGGCACGTGCCTCATGGGTTCGCTGTGCAGATCTAGGAACTGTGGACGGGTGGTTTAGAGGTGACTTTTTAAAATGCATCCTTGAATAATAATGATAATAATAGCCTTTGTTTATTAAGTAAGCTCCTCGCACACATTGGCTAATGAAATTCTCACTAGAACCCTGTGAGGTAGTATTACCATCTCTGTTTTATGAACGAGGAAACTGAGGCTCAGAGAGGTCAAGTAATGTGGCCAATATCACACAGCTGGCTGATCAGGGTGAATTAGGTAAAATCAGAGGCAGGTCTGTCCAACCCCAAAGCCCACAGCTTGAATTACTACATTACATTCCTCCCACTGAGCTGTATTGTTCCCTCCACCCACCACACTTAAGGTCATGAGTAGTGTGGGGTTTTTTTAGGGTTATTCATGGCTTTGTTTCATAGACCTCACTACAGTGTCAATATTCTCAAGCCCACAGTAGGGCAGCATTTTCCAGGAGAGCACCATTAGGTATAGCAGACCTTGAGTAATTAGCCTCAGGTGTTTTCTGCACTGTGACCTTCAGTGAGGAAGCTAGGCAGAGACCTCATCTGGAGGTTCTAGGAAATAGCAGGGGAGATTGTGCAGTTATATAATGGGAAGTGTTCACCTAGCAAAATTTGAGTGTTCATGCCAATAATTCCTTTACATGTCTTAGAAGTCTTAAAATTAAAACTTAGAAGTTTTAATTTTACACAGTAAATTTCTTCCAAGGATGAATTCCTAAATTTATTGGGAGGTTTTTGTCTTGAATACATATGATGTGGACCTTAACATCTTTATTTTACTCATGGTTAATCACTCTCATTCTAGTCACATTTGTGAAATGGTCATCACCAATCAGAGAGTACATGGGGGGAGGGAAGGACATATATGTTCTATTATATGGGAGATAATGGCTACTTCTTTTTGCAAGGCAACCTTTAACATTTTAATATTATTTTCACAATTTAAGATAAAGGAAATGATAGTATGTACTTTGAGTTTATCCAGCCTTACCAGACTATGGGTACAAATGGAGTCACGTTCAAGGTCTGCCTGATGACTCTCCCTATATCCACGCTTTAGATGTATTTATTTTTTAACCTTTAAAAATAATGAGATATAATTCACATCCTATAAAATTCATCCTTTATTTTTTTTAAAGATTTTACCTATTGCCCTGGCTAGTGTGGCTCAATGGATTGAGTGCCAGCCTGCAAACCAAAGGGTACCTGGTTCAATTCCCAGTCAGGGCACGTGCCTGGGTTGTGGGCGGGTCCCCAGCTGTGTGTGCATGAGAGGCAACTACACATTGATGTTTCTCTCCCTCTCTTTCTCCCTTCCTTTCTCTAAAAATAAATAAATAAATAAAATCTTAAAAAAAAATTTACCTGTTTATTTTTAGGAAGAGGGGAAGGGATGTAGAAAGAGAGGGAGAGAAACATCTGTGCATGAAAGATCAATCAGCTGCCTCTCACTACGCCCCCAAATGGAGACCTGGCCCACAATCCAGGCATGGGCCCTGACCCGGAATCGAATGGACAGCCTTCTGGTTCACAGGCCAGCATTCAAGCCACTGAGCCACACCAGCCAGGGCTAAAATTTATCCTTTAAAAGCATCTGTTTCCTTGTCTGTAAAATGAAGATAATAATACTCACCTAGCAGAATTTTTCAGGGGATTGGAAATATATGTCAAGAGTTGCCTGGCTTATAGTAGGCAGCACACACCTTTCTGAAGTCATAGCATTTCGTCAGTCCTGGGGGCAGCAGCTTCACTTACACAGTCCTTTGGAATCCAGTGGGCTTTGCCCACACTCATCGGCCATTGCAGGCTATGGACTCAAGTGGCTTCCGCTCACTTGTGATTTGTAAGCTTCAAAAGTGTTTTCTTTAACTGGCAATCTATATCCATCTAAAAAATATTATCTCTTCCCTCTAGTGAACCAGCAACATTTCAGCAATACCACCAAGTGAGTTTGCTTGCAAGATTTAATCAAGATCTGGAGAAAGTGGCAGCCATTTCCTTGGTCTTCTCTACAGGATCTATAATAGGCCCGACATACAAACTCAGGATTCTCCGAATGAAGTTAAGGTCACTTGCCCATCCAGAGAGGTGAGCCACACATAGATAGGCTAGGGTTGACAAGCTCCTGCTTTCCAAAGATGCTGTTGGTTCTGGTCCAGTCTGCTTGGTCTAAAGCTATTAATTCGACTTCATCAATCACAATGAAGGAAATGAGGGGTTTTCTAAGAATATACCTTTTTTTTTTTGCCCTGGCTGGTGTAGCTCAGTGGATTGAGCGCGGGCTGCGAACCAAAGCATCACGGGTTCGATTCCTAGTCAGGGCACATGCCTGGGTTGCAGGCCGGGTCCCCAGTGGGGACCACATGAGAGGCAACCGCACATTGATGTTTCTCTCTCTCTCCTTCTCCCTCCCTTCCCCTCTCTAAAAATAAATAAATAAAATCTTAAAAAAAAAGAATATACCTTTTTTAAAAGTATATTTTATTGATTATGCTATTACAGTTGTCCCCTTTTTTCTCTCCCTTTATCCTCCTCCACCCAGTGCCCCCATTCCATCCAGCACCCCCCACTTTAGTTCATGTCCATGGGTTGTACATATAAGTTCTTTGGCCTCTCCATTTCCTATACTATTCTTAACCTCCCCCTGTCTATTTTGTACCTACCAATTATGCTACCTATTCCCCAGTCTCCCCTCTCCCACTCCCCACTGATCATCCTCCATGTGATCTCCATTTTTGTGATTCTCTTCCTGTTCCAGTTGTTTGTTTAGTTTATTGTTGCTTTTGTTTTTTAGGTTCAGTTGTTGATAGTTGTGAGATTGTTGCCATTTTACTGTTCATAGTTTTGATCTTTTTTTCTCAGATAAGTCCTTTTAACATTTCATATAATAGGGGTTTGATGATGAACTTCTTTAACTTGACTGTATCTGGGAAGCATTTTTATCTCCCCTTCCATTCTAAATGAGAGCTTTGCTGGATAGACTAATCTTAGATGTAGGTCCTTGCTTTTCACGACTAAAAATAACTTTTTGCCAGCCCCTTCTTGCCTGTAAGGTTTCTATTGAGAAATCAGCTGATAGTCTTATGGGAACTCCTTTGTAGGTAACACTCTGTTTTTCTCTTGCTGCTTTTATGATTCTCTTCTTACCTTTAATCTTGGGTAATATAATTATGATGTGCCTTGGTATGTGCTTCCTTGGGTCCAATTTCTTTGGGACTCTCTGAGATTCCTGGACTTGCATGTCTATTTCCTTCACCAGATTGGGGAAGTTTTCTTTCATTATCTGTTCAAGTAAGTTTTCAATTTCTTGCTTTTCCTCTTCTCCTTCTGGCATCCCTATGATTCAGATGTTGGAATGTTTAAAGTTGTCCCAGAGGTTCCTAAACCTCTCCTCTTTGTTTTGAATTCTTGTTTCTTCATTCTGTTCTGGTTGAATATTTATTTCTAACTTTTGTTCCAAATCATTGATTTGAGTCCCAGTTTCTTTCCTTTCACTGTTGGTTTCCTGTATATTTTTCTTTATGTCACTTTGCATAGCCTTCACTTTATTTTGCATCTGTACTCAGCCATTTCTGTGAGCATCCTGATTACCACTGTTTTGAACTCTGCATCTGATAGGTTGGCTATCTCTTCATTGCTTAGTTCTTTTTCTGGGGTTTTGATCTGTTCTTTCATCTGGGCCATATTTCTTTCTTTGTTTTAGTACACCTGTAACATTGTAAGGTGTGGAGCCTTAAGTATTTGCCAGGGTGGGGCAACTGACTTCTCTGAGTTGTGGCGCTGTATGTGGGGGAAGGGTCTGAGAGGGAACAATGCCACTTGCTCAGCTCTTGCCTTGCTTTCAGTCTCTTCCTCCACTTCCCACAAGTGAATTGTGCCCTTTCAGGTGCCGCCCTGGTGCTGATTCCCAGGTGGGTGGGCTTGTGCACTTTCTAGGACCCCGTGGGCCCCTCCCACAGAATCTCCTGTGAGACTGGCAGTTTGTCTCCCCGCTGCAACCCCCACAGATTTTTACAGCCAGAGATTCTGAGGTTTTATTTTCCTTCGCTGGAACCCTGGGTTGCATGGTCTGTCTTGCTCCCCAGTTGTTTCTCCTGGCTTATCAGCATGCACATATGGGACTCCCCAGTTCGCCAGCCACCACCTTGCTGCGTATCTTCTCTGCCCTGGCTGCCCGTCTCCACCCTTCCTACCATTCTGGATGAATGTTTCTTTTTTAATTCTTTGGTTGTCGGACTTCTATACAGTTTGACTTTCTGGCAGCTCTGCTTATTTTTGGTATTTAAATTTGTTGTTCTCCTTCTTTGGTTGTACAAGGAAGTGAAGTGTATCTATCTACCTACGCCTCCATCTTGGCTGGAAGCCCTAGAGTTATTCTAAGAATAGACTCGATAAAAACAATTAGCCCCGTAATCCAAGAGAATTTTACTGTTACATACTTAAGGATAAATGACCTAATAATCTAAGGAAATAATATTGTTATATGTTTAGAATTATACAGTTCCCCCCTAACCACTCTAACCACACTGTTTTACAAGCTGATAATTTGTTGTGAAAAAGAAAACCTCATATAATTTGGCAAACTGATAGAACAGGGACTTGTACCATAAAAAATGGTCCAGAAAAATCAGAACATTGTATTCCATTGATACAATATGAAAGTACCATATCAATGTGAACTTTGATAATTGCACTGAGAATATTGTTGTTCTTCGGAAATACTAACTAAAGAATTAATTAAGTGGCCAATAAAAAATGTTAAAAAAAAGAATTAAGTGGTAAATGACCTATTCTCAGTTGGCTCAAAAACAGTAAACAACTATGTGTGTGTGTGTGTGTGTGTGTGTGTGTGTGTGTGTGTGTGTGTGTAGAGGGAGAGACAGCAACAAAGGAGAGAAGACAGAGTGTGATGGTATGTATGTTCTGTTACTAATGCCACACCTGGTCCTAGTGTCCAGTCCCTGGATCGAGTGAGTCAGGAAGTGATGTGAACAGTTAGTACTTTATAAATTCCTTTTTCCTGAAGGTGTAGACTACTCTAAAACATTTAATAATACTAGTTTCTCCTAAGAGAAGAGTCATTACATCTTAAAATGATAGGACTTCTAAATACTTTTTTCCATGATTACCAAAGGTATACATGTTCATTTAAAAAATTTGGAAAGTTCAAAAAGTGTTGGGAAGCAGAGAAACATCCCACATAATGTCCTTATTCAGAGGTAACCACTGTTAATATTTTTGGTTATTTCTTTCTAATCTGCTTTCTATTACTGTTTTTAAACATAGTTGAAGTCATATACCAAATAAAATTTTACATCCTGCTTTCTTCTTGTTGTTGGTGTTACTTTGCTTATTTACCACAAGCACTTTTGTATAACATTAGAAATAATGCTAACTCATTTGATATGCTAAGGATGTAATACAATTTATTTTGCTAGATGAGGGTGTTTGTATTATTTTATTGACAAGAATATGTTACCCTCTTCTCACAGGCCCCAGCTGTGTCGGTACGACCTTGTTCTGATAGAAAACACCGAAACAGTCTTCCGGCCTATTCTTTGCCCAAAGCTGCAGATGTAAATGTTGTCAGGACCCATGAGCTCCAATAACATCAAGAAAGCTACGACAGGCTTTTTAAAAGCTTCATCGCACCTTTTCCTCAAGGCACAAAAAGTACGGAAAAACCAGGGATTTTTCCAGTACTGTCCTATGGATGTCACATTGCAAAATGTCACATGGCTTTGGATTACAGAGCGGTCCTGGGAAGGGAGCCCTTAAGTAGGGCAAGTCAGAAATAGCCAGGCTCCAGGCAGCCCAGCGCCTCCTCTGGCTGCGCCCTGGGGCCTCATTTGTTCTGCCCTGTGATTCTGCTGCCTCCCACTTGGGCAGTTCAGCCAGATGAGCATCTCAAAGGGAAGGACTGGCTGGAGACCTCCCTTTGGACTCGACTCCACTTTCCCTGTACCAATTGCTCCAGGCCCCCACATATGGAAGGGAATGGAGACTGACCTACCTCACAGGGCTGTTGCATGGGTCTGGAAGGCAAATGTGTGAAGGGTTCTTTGAAACCCCATGGGGGCCACATCCGTGAGTGGCTTGATAAATGTGAATGTGCTTTTATTTATTTTGATATGGCTTATCTAATATGCAATAAGAGAGCTACTCTTTATCAACACAGTCTCTTGGGCTGTGTGTTCTGGGAAGGCAAGAAAACCACATCCTGGCTTCTGACCTTCTATAAGGTGGGAAAAATATTTATTTTTCCTTATTACTAATGTGACCCATGATTATTAAAGGAAATTTAGAAAATGCATAGATGCAAAGTGAATATATGCTATATACAATCCCACCTGTTAGGGGTAATTAATATTAACCTTTTGGAATAATGCTAAATAACTTGTGTTGCTAACATGTGAATTCAAAGCATAAACTGGTTTTTTCTTGGAGCACTGGAAGCCTCCAGTTCGAGGAATTCTTAGGCTTCCCTGAACTGTGTGTGATCCATGGATCTGGAATGACCGCAGCAGCCAAGCCAAGAGGCCCAGAGGGCTGAGGACTGAAGGCCAGAACCAGGGAAGGGCCATCCGTGGGGCCAGATGCTCAGCACAGGGACAGAGACAAAGGGGTGAGCCTCATGTGTCCCACAGCTGTGGCCACTGCGGGGAGTTCTGCGATTCCCTAGTGTCACAGTCCCAGTGACTTCCTCATCGAAGTGATTGTCCTACTGCTTTCTGTGAGAACAGCCCTTATTTTAAAGAAATGGACTCTCTACTCCATAAATTATAGAATTTTGTAGCTATATATCCCTGTGGCACATTTTTATATATGTAACACAGAGTTTTTCACTTAAGTGAGGGATGCCTACAGTGAATGACTGAACTCTGAAAGAAAGGTCTCAGCGACGGTCCTGCCCACCTGGACATTTTGTCACCCCTCCTCCTCCTCCTCACTTTTCCTCAACCATTATGGATGGACAGATAAATACGCTATTGGCCCAGATTTGTTTTAGAGTTTCATTTGTTCTGCATTTTGTGGCTTAGCACAGTCACTTCTTCATCCTTCTTCCCTTGCTTGGTAGGCAACGGGTCAAAACAATAGCAAGAAATTGTCAGGAATAGCATTTCTATCATGTATAAACTCCTCGGGCCAGCGAGTCTTCCCTCAGCTTCTGCTGGTGTCTCCTAGCCCGGTGCCTTGCCCACTGAGGATCGGCTGGATGGATGAGTGAGTGGATAACTGAGTAAAGGAAGGAGGGGAGTTTGTTCACTGTAATGGAGATGAATTTTAGTGAGTTTCATGTAACAGTCCCAGGTGTGACCACTCTTCTCAGAATTTCTCCCAAGGCCCCTGGAACTTTGGACTCTCTCTTGTTATCCTTGCCCCTCTCCTCCTTTCTCTTTGTCAGTGTATCTGTCAGAATCCCAAATCCAAGCTATCCTCTTCAGGACTAGGTTCACCAATTGCCTTCTACTTCATGTGGATCTTAGCTCAGTTGTCACGTCTTCAGGGGAAGTCTGCTTGGACCTCATTTCCCAGACCACACGATGGACTTCTCCTGCATAGCACTTTTTTAAGCTGTATTTTTTACATTATTTGTGTGATTATTTGTTTAATATCTGTGAGGCAGGAGCTGTGTGCCAGAGTGGTGACTGCACTTGGGACACAGTGATTAAATGAACACTTTCCAGTATCTTGTGAGCCTGTGGAACCAAGTTCAGTTGTAAGTCAAGGCCTCCTCTCCCACAACCAGAGGGCACAGACATCCCTGGAGGGGTCCACCCTTCTCTTCCTTTGACTTCTCCCCCAGGCGCTTTTGTTATTATTGTCTTCATTATCTCCGGAGGCCCTTAGCCTACTTCCCGGACTCCCTGAGAAAAAGAGATTGGCTTGTTTTCCCACTCCTCTTTGAACCTTCCAAAGGTTCCCAACACCATTCTTTTTTTTTTTAATATTTTATTGATTATGCTATTACAGCTGTCCCATTGCCCCCACTCCATCCCCTTCCACCCTGCACACCCTCTCCCACCCACATTCCCCCCTCTAGTTCATGTCCATGTGTCATAAGTTCTTTAGCTTCTACATTTCCCCTACTATTCTTCCCCTCCCCCTGTCTATTTTCTACCTACCATCTATGCTACTTATTCTCTGTCTCTTTTTCCCCTCTCTCCTCCTCCCACTCCCCTGTCACTAACCCTCCATGTGATCTCCATTTCTGTGGTTCTGTTCCTGTTCTAGTTATTTGCTTAGTTTGTTTTTTGTTTTAGGTGTGGTTGTTAATAATTGTGAGTTTGCTGTCATTTTACTGTACATGTTTTTTATCTTCTTTTCCTTTGATAAGTCCCTTTA
>CM052539.1:151957515-151973079 GCA_028533065.1 Trachops cirrhosus
TGTCTATCTTAGCCCTGGTGGGAGGTCACCTAATTTTTTCCCTGCCTTTCAGGGAGACTCCAATTCAGATAGGCTGAAACTATTTAATTTTAAAGGAACTGAGAGGGAAATTAGTATATTTATGTGGCTAAACGCCAAACAAAGCTGATGGCTGCCACTGGCCTTGAAAAAAGTCAGTCTTTCTAATCATACTGTGTATACCTGTGCATGGTATGGAAATGTTCAAATTGAAATTATGCTTCTTATTCACAGAGTCCCAGATTCCCACAGGTGAAAGAGACTTTGGAGATTTTCTGGTCTAACTCTTCCCCAGATCAGAAAACTAGAGCCAGAGAAGGGAAGTGACTTGTTCAAGGCCACACCGTCGGCAAAGGCAGAGCTGCGGCTTGGGTGGGTCCTTTCACACACACTCAGTGTCTTTCTCTACCTCATTCCACCCCAGCTGCGCTGCCCACTGGACATGGCAGCCCTGGAAAGACTGACTGCCTTCACTGCCCCGTCAACCCCTCCCCAAGAGAAATGAGCTTGGGAGGGACATTCACTCTGCAGCTGTGGGCAATGCCCAGCCCTTCAGTGGCTCATTGCAGTCAACATCTGGGTTTTGCTCTGACAAGGCAAAGTTTGGGGGAGGGGGAGAATTTGTGAAAGTTCCTCACACTTATACTGGTTTAAAAACAAAACAGAGCAAGTAATAAAAGAAGACTGCCTTTTCTCTCTGGCATTGTCTGATCTCGCTGTATTTCTTAGTACAAAGCGATTTCAATGGCACATGATCTGAGCTGGGTTGATGACAGGCCAGGTGGCAGGCTGGGGGTGGGGGGGGTCAAGGTCACATGAGTCAATGTGGGAACTGGAAGTAGAGGTAAGACTCACACAGCTCCTCAAGGCTGGTAATCCAGAAGGGAGACAGGGGGAAGACTGTTATAAAAAGCAAAACTATGTGGTAAAAATATACATATAATTTGCATCCCAGCCAATAAAGAAAGGTGGGAAGCCAGTAGGTGGGCTGAGTTCATCGTGTGTCGTAGGAACGAAAGCTGGAAGTCACATCATTGTGATGCCAGTAGAACGAGTTCATTTTACTCAGGCTCAGTCCGGCTGCATAGGAGAAAACAGTGTCCAAGGAGACAATAAGACAGCGAGAGCTTCATGGCAGGAGTGGCTCAGGAGATGAGAACAGATTTTGACTTTGCACATTGCACGAGGACCCAGAGTGCAGTTTACCAGAGGACTAGTAGTCCCTTGGTTTGCAGGAATTTCCTGTTTCCGGGCAGGTGGACAAGCCTTCCAAGAGCTCTGCTCTTAAAGAATGAAATGCTTATTAGCAGAAAAGGCCTCTTGGGAGGAAAACTACCTTCCCTACCCCTACATAGGATTAGCTCGTTAATCCTACAAGAAAATTATTATTGCTGATTAAGTAGGAAGCTCCTTCTATGGCTAGCTGAAGGGGGACTCGCTCATCTAATCTAACTATAATTAATTTGAGGTATAAAGTCCAAGGTGTGGAGAGTGCCAGGGACTGACCTGTGTACCCCCCACCCCAATTCATATGTTGAAGCCCTAAGCTCCAATGTGACTAAATCTGCAGATAGGGTCTTTAGGAGGTAATTAAGGTTGAGATCACATAGGTGGGGCCCTAATCCTGTAGGATCTGGCCTTATAAAAAGAAGAGGGACAAGAAAAGAAGATGGAGGCGTAGACAGATGTGTCTCGCCTCTTCACATAACCACATTAAAATTACAACTAAAATACAGAACAACCATGACACGGGACCATCACAAATCAAGCTGAATGGAGGTCTGACAACTACGGAATTAAAGAAACCACATCCACCCAGACCGAGAGGAGGGGCACAGACACAGAACAGGCTGGTCCCACACCCACGTGCATAAAAATTTGGGAGGGATATCTCAGGAGCAAGGAGTCCCAGCCCCATACCAGGCTCCCCAGCTAGGGTTCCAGTGCCAGGAAGATAAGTCCCCATAACTTCTGGCTGCAAAAACCAGCAGGGATTGAGTTAGTGGAAGAAACTGCTACAGTTCCAAGTAGTTCCTCTTAAAGAGCCCGCACATGGACTGACCTACTCAGACTCACTCCCTCTGAGCTCCACACTGGAGTAGCAGCTTAAAAGGCACCAGTAGTCTACAGGGAGAAACCAAAGTGTCTGGCATCAAGGTGAGCAAAAGCCACTGTCCCTTTGCTAAACCCTCCCCACACAGAGCTGGTAAGATGATGCCTTATCTGACACTCCATCAACCTGGCTAACACTGTGTGACCCACCTTGGAGATCCCCAGAGGCTCTGCTCCACCCAACTTATGGTCCCACACAAGCTGCTTTTCCATAAGAATGGCTGGTTTTGGCTCCTAAATCCTATCCAACAAGCAACAGCTGGCTTTGGTGAGTCCTAGCAGCAGCCAGGTAGATTCACAGCTTGGCTTCACTTGAGAATCTCCAAGCCCAGCACAAGTAGCAGCCGTCTCAAATTGCTTTTAGCTCAGGCATGGTGCCCCAGGCAAAACGAAGGTGGGGGTTGACTTTGACCTCCAACAACTGGGAAATTTCAGGGCCAGCACACTCAGTGGGCAGCTACAGACCACGTCAGAGCACCACCACCTTGCCCCTGCACAGCTGATCCTCCACAGAGGGCAGAGGTTAGAGGTAAGTGGTCACAGCCAGTCTTTGCAGCTGACTGGTCTAGGTAAATCCCTCCCACTGCCTGCCAACAGTAACCAAGGCTCAACTACAAGAGGAAGGTGTACGCAGCCCACATAAAGGGCACAGCTCGGGAGTAAACAGCTTGGGTGATAGGGGAGGCTGTGCCACTGGACCCTACAGGACACCCACTACATTAGGCCACACAACCAAGACACGGAGTCAAAACAGCTCTACCTAATACATAGAAACAAACACAGGGAGGCTGCCCAAATCAGGAGACAGAGAATCATGGCCCAAATGAAAGAACATATCAAAACTCCAGAAAAAGAGCTAAAGGAAATGGAGATAAGCAATCTATCAGATGCAGAGTTCAAAACACTGGTTATTAGGGTGCTCAAGGAACTTAGTGAGGACCTCAGCAGCATAAAAAAGACCCAGTCAGAAAGGAAGGATACACTAATTGAAATAAAGGACAATTTACAGGGAAACAACAGTAGAGTAGATGAAGCTGAGAATCAAGTTAATGATTTGGAACATAAGGAAGCAAAAAACCAGCTAATCGGAATAACAAGAAGAAAAAAGAATCCCCCCAAATGAGGATAGTATAAACAGCCCTGGGACAACTTCAAGAGGTCCAACAGTTATGTCATAGGGGTGCCAGAAGGAGAAGAGAAAGAGCAAGAAATTGAAAGTCTATCTGAAAAAAATAGTGAAAGAGAACTTCTGTAATTTGGCAAAAGAAATAGACATGCAAGTCCGGGAAACACAGAGTCCTAACTATGATGGATGCAAAGAGGACCACTCTAAGACACACCATAATTAAAAGGCCAAAGGTTAAAGATAAAGAGAGACTCTTAAAAGCAGCAAGAAAAGAAATTAGTTACCAGATGGTTGACAGATGGCGGGGGCACGTGGGGAGAATGGGTGAAGAGGTGAGGAGATTAAGAAGTACAGATCGGTAGTTACAGAATAGCCATGAGGATGTAAAGTTCAGTGTAGGAAATGGAGTAGCCAAAGAACTCGTACTGGTGACCCATGGACATGAACAGGGTGTAGGGATTGCCTGAGGGAGTGGGGGGCTCTGGGGGGAGGGGGCAAAGGGGGAAAAAATCAGGACAACTGTAATGCATGATCAACAAAATATAATTTAAAAAAGAAGATATCTCTTTGTTTCCTCCTTATCCACTCCCCCCACCCCCCAAACATGTGAGGACACATTAAGAAGACTGTTGTGTGCAAGCCAGGAAGAGAGTTCTCACCAAGAACCTTGATCTTGGACTCCCAGCCTCCAGAACTATGAGAAATAAATTTGCATTGTTTAAACTACATAGTCTATGGTGTTCTGTTATGGCAGCCTAAGCAAATTAATTCAGAGAGGCATACTAGAAACCAATAAAATTATCCATAAAACACATGGCCATCCATCATAAACTGTCCACTATATTCTCAGTTGTAACCATGAATCTGCATTTATGCTCATCTTGAAATTCCCATAGAGTGAATTCTGATAAACTGGGCCTGGCTGTGCATAGCCAGTTGTCAAATGTGGCAATGGGAAACCATAAACATGGTGAGTTCAAGTTTCCTTACAAGGCGGCTGTTAGAAAGCAATGTGCAATTTAACAGGAAGTACGGCAAACTGGGTTTCCCCAATTACACTGAAAGCAATCACGTGTGTTTGAAGGTTTACCTCTGTCTTCGTGGAAATTCAACTTCACTGTCCACTTCTCCTTCTTCCTCTTCTGAGGATTCATCTCCACTCTAAGGAAAACAGGAGAAAAGAGTTTCATTTCTCTCTCTCTCTCTCACACACACAAACACACACACACACA
This sequence comes from Trachops cirrhosus, assembly GCA_028533065.1. Lineage (NCBI taxonomy): Eukaryota > Metazoa > Chordata > Mammalia > Chiroptera > Phyllostomidae > Trachops > Trachops cirrhosus. The sequence goes on from CM052539.1 coordinate 151,962,004, forward strand.
CACCCAGTCCTTGCAAAGATGTAATCATCAAAAGACATTGAGTAGTGGCTTGCTGAGTGTCATCTTTAAACATATGGATCTTCACTCGTTCTTTTAGCAACTTTTCCTGGGTGTCCATGATGACAGGCCCTGCACTAGATGCTGGAAGACATACAGAACTGAAATAAACCTTATCTTTGCCCTCAGGGAGGTGAGTGACCGGGAGGGGAAGCAGGAGAAGAGGTCCTGGACATGGGGGCAGTCTCAGGTAACTATCGTTACTAGTGGTTCCAGGCTTTGTCATAGAAACTCCACCAAGAGCTGATCTTTTAATTGTTCAAAGCCCTTTTATGTAGCAATCACTTTTTCACGGATACAGTTATTACACTCATACCATCTCCGCTATTAAGGCATACGTCATTTGAGAGTCAGCCTGTATCTTGCTTATTGTACGCTTCACTCCGCCATTAATACCATGCTGCATACAATGTGGGCGTTTAGTGCATTACTGAGTCAGCTTGTCGGCGGGTAAGGGACATCCGAGGCCTCGTGATTGTTGGGGCTCTATGGTTGATCTGGAAGGCTGGGTAAGTGTCCTGGCTGAGCAGATGATCTTCCTTTACAGGGAAGGTTCTGTTTTTCTTCAAGTGCCTGAAAACAGCCACATTAGGACCCACTGTCCTTAACCACAGCGTCACGATGCACTGGATTGCTACAATCCCTTGTGAGGTGGGTGATTGGGTCCAAGTCACTGTAGCAAAGACTGAGGACAATTGACTTTGAAACTCAGTTCTAAAATACCTTCACTCTTACCCACTTAGTATTCTGACATGCTTTCTGAGGAGGAAAGACGGGGATGGAGATAGCCTGACTGCTGAGATGAGCCCCGCACCCCCGGAGTACCTGTGGGAGCACAGGTCAGTGGAGAGAAGGTGGCCTGCTTTCCGGGAGGATGGTTCCAAGGAGACCAAATGCGGAAGGTGTGTGCTCCGTGGCCAGCAGACCATAGCTGGCATCAAAATGGAATCAGAATGGTTCAAAGATACATGTTACTTAGCAGGGGACCAGGGAATGGGCGATTGCTAAAGGGCACAGGGTTTCTTTCTGGGGTGACAAAATTCCTCTGAAATTAGTTATGGTAAAGGTTGTACAAGTCTGAATAAAAAGAACTGAGTTGTATAATTTAATGGAAGAACTGTTTGGTATGCGAATTATACCTCAATGACGTTGTTACCAAGAAAACCCATGTTACCGGTCACAGGGGTGTGGGGAGCAGAGACTGGATTAGCCCACATCCACTGTGCCCCCCGACACACGGCTTGATTTCCGGGGCTGCTCAGTCAGCAGCAGCACTGCCTGTGGTGGAGGAAATGCAGTCCTGAGACAGTAGCCCTCAGTTTTAGCATCTTTTCTGTTCAACGTCTAGTTGACTGAAACATCCTCAATTGCATTTTAAACCCTTTCATTCTTTCAAATAAACGCCTGCTGAATAATGATGATGGTATGAAGCAATACTTAGAATTGAGTGGATATCTACTCTTCATACACAATCTTATTTTTAACTCATTAGCAAGACGAGCTCACGTTTTTCAGAAGTTTGCTATGTACCAGGCCCTGTTCTAAGTGCTTTGTGTGTATTAACTCATTTAATCCCCACATCAACCAGTGAGGCAGGGCCCACTGTTATTAGCCCCGTTTCAGAGACAAGGACACCAGCGTTTATAGAAGTCCTGAGTGGAAAAGCCCTTGCACTAAGCTTTGAGCTCAGGCCCGGCTGACTCCCGAGCTGGTGCTCGTAACCGTGGTGGTAGACCGCCCTGCGGCTCAGAGGCCCCAGGCAGCCAGTGGGCAAGCAGGCGAGCAATAGGTTTCAGTGACTGAGAACTTGCTAACTCCTGATGGCTATTCATGAAGACAGTGTTTTCCAAAATACATTGTGAAGAAAGTTAATTCCATGGGAGGTTGATAGCTATCTTTAAAAGGCAGTACGGTCAAACAGGTGAGGGAATTGCAGGATTAAACAAGGTTACTACAGGATTCCTCAAAGTCTAGCATTTGTTAATGCACACTAGGACCTCCCAGAAGGGACAGAGAATACTGTGTCAGCTAAACCTGTTTTATGATGGGATCCTTTCTCTTGCAGCATCCCTCAGGACTAGGTCAGAGTAGTGGTTACTACTCTGTCAAAGTATTTTGATTACATATTCCTAATATGTGGTTATTTATCTACTTATAAATTATGTACATGTCAGTCAGTCCATTGGTTCAGTAGTTCTCAAAGTGTATTCAGAAGTCCATCACTTCAGCAGTATGAAAAGAAAGTATTTGAAATAAAAGAAGCTTCTGTTTAAGCTTCTGTTAGCTCATCCTCTTACAAACTGTGTACTTCCTGTGTATGTTTGATAGAGCACATCACACAACGGGCTCTGACACCCCACGAAGGCAGTGATGCACACAGCTGCCACTACCGCCTACCTTTTGAAGGGGCCTTGCTTTTCGAGGTAGCACTGGCGGGGTGACATGATGAGGGACGCCAAGGGATGAAGCAGACCTACAGCCATTGAATTCGTTTTCTTCCATTTTCTCAGAACCTTGGGCATTTTCTGAGAGGAGATTGTGTGCTGGTGACTTGAAAAGGTCGGGGCTCCTCCCCGCTGGCTCAGCAAAGGGAACGTCCGAAGACCCACACTGTTCCGGCCTGCACTGTGCACAGGGGTCGTAAGGGTCAGCCTGACAACAGCCCCAGGGGCCAGCCTGGCCCTTGTCTGGCTCAGAGCTTCTCCAGCAATCTGCTGCCATGGCGGTAGAGATGAGGTCGGGGCTAGAGCCGGGCATCTGTCTTTGAGCATGGTTGCTGAGGGGGCTCCGCAGGGCTGCCGCAGGGCCAAAATACCTCAGGTTGTTGGTGCAGGTTGCGATGTCCTGTCCGTGCGTATTGAGCCTGGGATGGTGGCTCTGGGACGTGGCAGGAGGGGGTTGCTGGTATTGCTGCTGCAGAGAAGGGAGTTGGGATTCAGCCTGGTGTAGATGAGTGGGGTGGGGTGAATTTTCCTGGGCTGGCTGGTTTTTCAAGATTGCTGCAAAGTCATTATGGCTGCCTCTGCTATTCCCTCGGCGGTGGCGTGGTTTGCTCCGGTATCGGCTCTTGCTGCTCGAGGTGGACGTTTTGGGGCTTCCAGAAAGAGGGGATGCAGTGGGAGCCACCTCCATGCTGGGGATACCTTCAGATCTCAACAGATCTGGCCTGGGGGAACAGATAGGTTTAGTTTTAAACATACACAAACATATGAAAGTTTGGGGAACTGTATCACAAGCCTTAAAATACACACACCATTTCAATCTATGGTCACATACAGGGATTTATCCAATAGAGATAATGGATGCCCACAAAAATCTATGTTTGAAGACATTGTGTTGCTTAAAATAGCAGAAATTTAAACAACCTAGAAGTCCACTGATATAAGATTCCCTTTATGCCTTCTGCATTTTATTCTGTGCCTCACTGGCCAAGGTACTGAATCCCCTTGAAATTCTAATTCTGCCCTACAGGTTTCTTGATCTCTTTCTCGTAGTATCAGCCCTCAGCTTGGTGCCAATAAGCCAGTATGGCCAGAAGTCTGTCTGATGATGGAACCGGATTCAAGGCATCACAAAGGAAAGAGTTTGGGGTAGACATAGTCTTCCCGAGGGCTGGGACTATGTCATATTCACCTTCGTATGTGAAGGACACTAACAAGGAGTCTTGATCATAATGGGGACCTCGGTGTTTCAGGAATGGGGACGCGGGGGTGGGGCCAGAGGACGGGAAAATAGTAGAGAGCCCAGGCGGGGAGCAGAGCCAGCAAGAGAAGATCTCAGGAGGAGTGACCCCGCATTGTCCTGTGCTCCCAAATCACAGGTGGCAAACACAAGGCCCGTGGGCTGAATCCGACCCTCCACCTTGTTTAATCCGGCCTGGTACCTTGTTTCCACCCGGTGGCAGCACCAAGCTCTTGCTTAGCTGTTACGGAGTAGTTACATTTATACAGTCCTAAAATTACATTCGGCCCTTGAAGGCAACCACGAGGCTGATGTGGCCCTCGGTGAAAATGAGTTTGACACCCCTGTGCTATGCAGTATACAAACCACTTGTTTCTTACTACACAATATCCATTTTACAGAGAAGGGCATCAAAGGATCAGAGAGGTTGGTTGTCTTATGTTCACCACAAAGCAAGTAAAGGGCAGAACTCGTAAACTGACCCTGAGTCTTAAGACACCAAGGAATAGTTCTTTCCCCATTCCAAGCTTCTCCTTCTTATGGGGTATTTAGACCATCTTGCTGGCCTATACTCAGTTGTGACAGGTTTGGTGGGCCCATAATTGAACTCTGACTCTCTTCTTTCTAGTACTTAACCAAACACACACTGCAGTATAGGCTGGGGGATGGCAGATGGTTTCTCTTCTCTCATCTCCCCAGAGGTCACTGGACTTCTGATGCAGGGGCATTTCTTTCCTTTACATTAATTTAACTAGGAGAGAGTCAACTGTCCATTATTGGAGAGGAATGAGGATCTAGCAGAACTTGATAATGACTGGAAGAGCATTTAAGGTTAAACCACTACAGTGTTTTAGATCTGTGGTGGAGAATCCGAGTTTGCGGTGGGCTGAATTAGGTTACACATGGATTTCTAACTGAGCAGGTGGTCGGCACCCCTAATCTCCATGTTGTTCAAGGGGCAACTGTGTAAGGAAAATGTGTTATAATTAGGAAAATGTGTTATAATTTTAAAAAACTATTAAAACCCCCCACTTCTTGAGCATTTATTAGGTGATTTCACATACTTATTTAAACCTCACATGAGTCCCATGCAAGAGCGGAATGAGGGGAACCATATATATAGGTCATTGTCAAAGTCCTGGCTTTGGTGCTCACTTCGGCAGCACGTACACTAAAATTGGAACAGCACAGAGATGAGCACGGCTCCTGCGCAAGGATGACATGCAACTTTGCAAAGCAGAAAGAAAACAAAAAACCAAACAAAAAAACTCCATAGTCTCTGCTTTCATTTTCGGTGGTAGATTTATAGGTACATTATTACAAAGAACTAAATGAATAAATAGAAGTGGGTCACGCGTGGAGCAATGTTGCATAAATCAAGAATTATAATTAACCCAATTCTGTGCATTAGGGGTTAAAAAAAGAAAAAAGAAATCTCGTGTGCTATACTTACACCAGTTTACTCATGGGGTGGAAAGAGGGCAAGTGACAGGACCCAAATCACACAGCTCATCACCGGCAGAGCCAGGACTTAAACCCAGGTCTGCTGGCTCCTGGTTCATTTCTCTTCTCTCTATTCCATGCTAAGGTAATAAATGTCTATGCCTCAGATAGTAAAACAGGGATTCCTAGGGTCCATGACACACTTTCTCTCATCGTCCCACTCTGTTTTACCCAGAGGCAAGTGTGCTCATGACGAGGTGGAGCGGCCATACCCACTGTCATCTGACGAGCATTTTTAGGGGGTGTTTTTCACATTTATCGGAGTGTCAGGTCAGCACAAGTGTCTCACCGTTTGGTTTGCACCCCTGGTTTGTGAGGCGCGCCTTTCCTTTTCATGAGCTTCTCCATGGCATTGGGGTGGATTATTGGACGGACAGGGTGTCGTTTGTAGGTCCCAGGATACTTCTTTTCCACTGCTTGCTCACGCCTGCAGAGTGAGAGGAAAAGGCCATCTCAGTCACCGCATTCAGAAAAGACGGGCAGACTGTTTCACAGGCTGATTCCACCCACAGACTCTGGCCACACTTATGCGAAGCAGGCTATTTGAATAACAAGGCTGCCATCCAGGTTAAAAAGGGAAAAAAAGATACTGAATTCAAACTAACCTGACTGCATTTTCCCCTGAAGCTCACAGAGGCACTCAGAGACGGACTCCCCTTCCCCAACACACCACACGAGCGGCATGATGAAGCAGTGGGAGTCCTACTTATTTCAGTAGCTGCTGTTTTGGTCAAGTCCCTGCAATTTTCTTGCCATTCTCAGGAATAACTTAAACCACTTGCAGAAGCCACCTCACTTCCCCAGGGGGAATTAGCCCCCACGCATCTACATCAAGCTGTTCATGAAATGAGGACCCCTTCTCTGAGTCATTTGGCAGGGTGAAGCTGCAAATATCTTTCAAGTGATGTTCCCCTAGAACCGGCTCTTAGGCAACGGCCCTCGACCGTGAACCTCCCCAGGGGCAGGGACGTGTGCAGAGCACATCCCCAGAGGAATGTTGTTGGGAGAATGAATAAAACGCCTGCCAGTTCTGAGCAGCAGCAACATGGATGAGTAGTAGGTTTCTGCTGACGGAGAGACTAAATCAATACGGGCAGACGGTGGTCTGGACACATACTTGATGAGCTCCTTCTCCCGCATTTCCAGCTGCAGCATGATGGCGCTCAGCTCCATGTATAAATTATTAGCCCGCTCAAGTTTTCTCTCATAGTGTTCGCGGATATCCAAAGCATGCCTAGCAAAGAAAACACAGGATCAGCGAAATCGACTGAAGTCAGCTCTCAGGAAATGAGAACCGGGATGGCTTATCTCAAAAGCATTTGCCCAAGGGCCCTCTAGGGTAAAGGCTCCCTCATCAGATGCAATGACTCAGCCAAGCTGGAATGGGAGATGGAAATTTTAAGCTTTCCATCTGGTTTATCCTTCAAGGCCATATCCAGCCATACAGAATGGCCAGGAGGGCCACGGATAAAATGTGACTGTGATCTGAGTGTAATTTGTAGCCTTTGTGTGGTGTTGGCAATGCCTTAAGAAGAACACAGGATAACTCGCTGTTATCGGAAATAGGTGGTTAGAGCCGACGCCATGATCACTCCTTTATCCTTACGCACTGGCACAGGTCCTGCGTGATCATAGTGCTTATCTAGGGACACTTCTGTATCTCTCAAGAGATTAAAAGCATCTTGAGACCAGGGACTACATCTTATCAACTTCTGGCCATCTGTGTCACCTAGGACAGGGGCCGAATGAACAAATAGCACTGCTCCAGGAATCTCCGTGGCAGAAATATAATAAAGGAGAATAACAGAGTTGGGGGGAGAGGGTAAGACAGTAATATAAAAGAGGGCTAAATTTCAGGGCAAATTTTAAAGAGGGATAACAATGAACGGCACAGTGAAAGGGGTGTGGGGAGCGAGATGGTGATTCACAAAGACAGCTCCTGCTAATATCTGAGGACCTGGGCATGAGGGGAGGTGGGGGAGAGATCAGCTGACCTGAGCTCTTCTCTGCGCCTTCTAATCAGTTCTTCATCTAATCGGTGTATGCAAGTTCCTTCACTTTTGATCTTCTCAAAGTGTTTCTTTACTTCTTCTCTCCATTCAGCCTGGGTGAGCATAAATTAGACTTTGTTAATATTCTGGGAGTTTCAATCCCTGGTACAGCCACAGGATCATGTACGAGATTTTCTTTTCTTTTTTTTGCATGCTTCTCCTGAAGAAATTTCTAGAATATATATTCAATTAATATTAGTAGATAGCAAAATATCTTATGAAGATGTATCTGCACACCCCACCCCACGCCATTTTCTATATTTGGTCCAACATGGGATGCTGCCTCTTTTCCAGTTTCCTTGCAGTACAGGCTACCAGAAACATCACAGCCAGCACGCCAGCTACCACCTCTGGAAGTCAGGCTGGTGTCTGAGAATGCCTGGTCAGAAAGAACAGCTCTGATACCCATGTGGTACAAGTATGTGCCAGTGAGAATATGGCATCTTTACAACTGATTCCTCTCAGGTTTTGTATACAAAAATATCTTGAAGAAATATTTGGAGTAGAAGACCCCAAGGGGCATGTATAGCAGGTGATGGAAATAAAAATACAGGGAATTGTACAGGGATTTGGGAATGAGGCAATGAACACAAAAAGAAAAGAAGAAAGAGGAAGAAAAATAGTACGACTAAATAATTTAGAGACTGACAAAATTCTTGGGACAGAAAAGATGTCTCATATGTGATTTAGGTTGTTCAAAGTGTAAGGCTCTTCCGAGTTCCTAAAGCTTTAGTTAAGTCTCTTGACATTCACTGACTTTGGACGAGTGTTCTTGCTTTCTCAGAAACCAAGGAAAGGTGCCGAACTGCACATTTGGGTCGAGGACAGGCCATCGGTAAGGGGCCAGCCGCAGCGCGGCAGGGACAGGGGCCAAGAATTTGAGGCAGGCGGAGCCGGAGTGGCCCTGAAATTCGAAATCTGCAGGAATGCACAGGAGGTTAGGACATTGGACTTTCCACAGGGCATGGAATTTCAAGAAGAATTTTATCTAAACTTTAGGAAAACCTCTGCTGGAAGGTAGTCTATATAGGCAGTTTCTAGAAAGAAGCTAAAGGATATGTTTCCTCAAATTATGTACAGACTACAATCCCAGGAAGCTGATGAGATTAATATAATTTCCAGCAAAGGCTAGATCCGTCAGTAACTGTTTCTAATTGTATAATCTTTCCCTGAGCTATTCTATTACATTTAGATTCCTGTTGAAAATGATCTCTCTAGATCATGGAAGAAGTTACTCTTAGGTAATTGTGAAATTACAGAAGGTTTCTCTCCAAATTTGCCATTTCTTATTTATTTATTTATTTTTAAAAGTTTTATTTATTTGCTTTTAGAGAGAGGGGAAGGGAGAAAGAGAGAGAGGGAAACATCAATGCGCCTCTCTCATGCCCCCAACTGGGGACCTGGCCTGCAAGCCAGGCATGTGCTCTGACTGGGAATCGAACTAGTGACCTTTTGGTTTGCAGGTGGGTACTCAATCCACTGAGCTACACCAGCCAGGGCCGTTTCTCATTTATTTCTGTAGGGGAAATCATAATTATTTAGAAAGTGATTATTCTGCTTACCCATTTCCACATATACATCTGTGGACTGACCACTGGAGAAACATTCTGCTGTCAGCTGACTTTTGGGCACCAACCCTGCCACACAAGGCGTAAGAAAGCAGAGATCTGGCGTGTGCTGCCCATAGTTTAGTCTGTGACAGCGTCTGAGCCTTTGAGCCCCAGGGAATGCTGTTCTTTCCACTGTTAGATCAAAGTCATGAAGGAGGAAGAGTACTGAGGTTTAAGAGGTCAAAGACGCAATCAATAGTTGTTAGACCAAAAAAGAGTAAGGGGGAAGGTCAAATTTGGGTCTTAAAGTGTCCTCTTTTGTACAAAAAAACTGTCAGTGGATTCCAGGGCAATGTTTAAAGGAATCAGGAAAAGGAATACCTCCCTCTGGTGGTGAGAAATCAAATATCAGGGATTTTTTTTTTTTTTTTTTTAAATTCTGGAGGAAATACACCTCCTAATATTTAGCTTACAGGTTTGGGAAACTCAGAGAGAGCCTTCTGACGATTGAAACCTATTAAGAAAATGAATTTCCAAAAAGAAGTTGCCTCCTGTGAAGAGGGAACAGGATGTGTGGGAACACAGCAGGTACTGATTAATAATGTTTCCCCCTAAGGTATCATGTTACTGGTAGATGTTAATTTTGGAGTTCCGTCACATAGACTTAGAATTTTTATGTAATAGGAGTCCCAATTGGCACTTAATCTGCAATTCAGACATGTGTGGGCATATCTGAAGCCAATTTGCTCAGAGACGGAAGAGCCTCTGGGAGAACACAGTCATGCAGGAACGAGGAGTCGTGCATGAACTTGACCACCATCGGGGAGGAGGGGCATTTTCCATTGTTTCACTAAAATACCTGTAACACAGGGGTGTCAAACTCATTTTCACGGGGGCAATGTCAGCCTCAAGGTTGCCGTCAAAGGGCCGAATGTAATTTTAGGACTGTGTAAATATAACTCCTCCTTAACAGTTAAGGGAGAGCTGGGCACTGTGCTGATGGAAACAAGGCGCTGGGTGATAAAACAAGGTGCAGGGTGGGATTCAGCCTGGGCCTTGTGTTTGCCACTTGTGCTGTAACGCGTTGCCATAGCAGCGCTGCTCTGTTACTTTAACAAAGTGTAACTCAACAGGGAAAGGACAAGTTCATCCTGCCGAAAGAACAACGTGAAGCTTTGGAATCCCGTGAGGTCCAGAGCTTCAGTTACAGCAGGAAATGACGGCTCCCAGTGGGTGCCCTCAGGACAGGCAGCACCCAGTGGACGACAGCTGGGGACTGCAGGCTTTTAGAAGAAGACGGTGCTATTCAATAAAGTAACACCCAGCAGATGCCAGGCGGGAGACTGCTGTGTCTAGCCAGAGTCAGTGGAAAGCGGAGCAGATGTTGCTAATTTGAGGCTATTTGAGACCCTACTCTTTACGGAGATTTCCCCCAAAATGCACGTGGGGAGGGGAAGGCAGAGGTGGGGGTACTTTCACAAGGTATTTACGTCCTGTGTAAGCAGGTAAGGGAAAAATCCAGTGAAACTTGAGTTACCACCATTAATGAGATCGTCTTTAAGTCCCAGGTGAGGACTTAACATTTAGTTAGGCGAAGGCCATAACATTTAGGTTTTTGTCTTCTCCAGCCTTCCAGTTATTCGGTCAGTAGAACCGAAGCTCTTGTACCCCAACCTCACTTCTTTTTTCTCCCATGATATAGGTGTCAAAATGAGCCCTGGCTGGTGTAGCTCAGTGGATTGAGCATGGGCTGTGAATCAAAGGATCACCTGTTCAATTCCCAGTCAGGGCACATATCTGGGTTGCGGGCCAAGTCCCCAGTGGGGGCCAGGTGAGAGGCAACCGCACATTGATGTTTCTCTCCCTATCTCCCTCCCTTCCCCCCTCTCTAAAAATAAATAAATAAAATTTAAAAAATATATATATAGGCATCAAAATGAAGTTGAATTAACAGAAGAATGGATAAACAAAGGGTGGGTATAGTCACTCAACAGAATAGTGTTCAGTCATAGACATTGTTCAGTCGTACGAAGTTCTGACATAGAGGCAGAAAGTAGGACAGAGTACCAGGAACTATGGGGAGGAGGGAATGAGAAGTTACTGCTTAATGGGGTGATGAAAAGTTTTTTAAATATAGTGTAGTTTCACAGCATTGTGAATGTAATTAATGCTACTGAATTGTACACTTAAAATGGTTAAATGGCAAATTTTATATTACATATATTTTACTTTTT
>CM052539.1:151973579-152000282 GCA_028533065.1 Trachops cirrhosus
CTGACATAGAGGCAGAAAGTAGGACAGAGTACCAGGAACTATGGGGAGGAGGGAATGAGAAGTTACTGCTTAATGGGGTGATGAAAAGTTTTTTAAATATAGTGTAGTTTCACAGCATTGTGAATGTAATTAATGCTACTGAATTGTACACTTAAAATGGTTAAATGGCAAATTTTATATTACATATATTTTACTTTTTAAAAAATAAAAAAAAGAGTGAGTTCGAGCCTTGCTTGAGGAAAAAGCTCAGCTTGGCGAGGGTGGGGGAGCGGGTAAATAGCAGGAAAACATAGATTCTGAGTCAGAAAAGATCAATGTTGTAGGCCCGACTCTGGATTGGTGCAGCGTCCTGTTTCCCATCTCCCAGGCAAGTGCCCAGCCTCTGCCCGAGCACCTACCTGCTCATGACAGGTTCTCCTGAGGCAGCCCAGTCCATCCCTACAATGAGCGCAGTGTCTGCAACCGCCCCCAATTTCTGGGTGCTCAGAGGCACTCAGAAGGGAACTAGAATGCTGTAAAGGCACATGACCCACCTAACAGCTGGGGTCTGTGACCAAGCTAAAATAGTTTCTATTTCCTTTTTTCCTTTTTTGCTTGGTCCCTCCACCCCTAAAGGAAAAAGGACTCGTGGACATGGACAACAGTGTGGTGATTGCTGAGGAGCGGGGGGGCAGCAAGAGGGGTATAAGGGGACTAAATGGTAATGGAAAAAACATAAAGATAAAAAAATAAAATGGTTTCTAAAGACTTGTATCAAATGTAATTGAATATCAGGAGCAATAATTGCCTACTTGGAGAAATGGGTTATTGTCTAAGAATGAAGCAATAGCTTTGGCAGAATCTAACATTCTATTAAAATTGGTTGCTCTGTTCATCTGTGCTATATGTGCTGCATCTTTACACATGCGCTGTTGATGAGAGACAGATGAATGCAGCTTTTCTCTTAGGCTGGGCTTGGGCAGCCCTCTTGACGGACAGTTTTGGTGGGAGGTGGAGGCCAGTGACCAGCAAACATTGATTGATAACTGATGGTGACAAGATTTTGTCAGCAGGTAGGAGGAGGTGAGAGAGGCCTCAGGTATAAGACTGCTATAGTGAGGCAAAACCATGTGCTAAATAACCAGTTCTTTCCCTCCTGTGTGGCATAAAGTCAAAGCACAATGATTAGGAGTTATTCCCTAGCTGTCATCTTATCCATCTCAGGATTTCACTAGAAAAATCACCTAGAATGTAACAACCCAAAGGAGGCTTTAAAAAAGTTTTTTTAAATTTATTTACTTTTAGAGAGAGAGGAAGGGAGGGAGAAAGAGAGAGAGAGAAACATCAATGTGTGGTTGCTTCTCATGCACCCCCTACTGAGGACCTGGCCTGTAACCCAGTCATGTGTCCTGACTGGGAATTGAACCAGCAACCCTTTGGTTCACAGGCTGGTGCTCAATCCACTGAGCCATACCAGCCAGGGCCAAAGGCAGCTTAATTTTTGTAGCTTTGTGGGAAGTTCTCTACAGTTCACATTATACTTGCATTTTTTTTATTGATTATGCTATTACAGTTGTCCCAATTTTTCCCCCTTTGCCCTCTTCCACCCAGCACCATCGACTCCCTCCAGGGATCCCCCCTCCTATGTTCACATCCATGGGTCGTGCATTATAAGTTCTTTGGCAACTCCATTTCCTATACTTGCTCTTAACATCCCCCCGCCTATTCTGTAACTACCAATTTGTACTTCTTAATCCCTTTACTGTTTCCCCCATTTCCCCAGACCCCCCTATACTGGCCACCACCCCAAATTCTCCATATCTATGATTCTGTTTCTGTTCTGCTTATTTTGGTTTTTAGATTCAGTTGTTGATAGTTATATGTTTACTGCATTTTAATGTTCATAGTTTTGATCTTCTTTTTCTTATATAATGTCCTTTAACATTTTATATACTAATTGTTTGGTTATGATGAACTCCTTTAGCTTTACCTTGTCTGGGAAGCACTTTATCTGTCCTCTGATTCTAAATGATAACTTTTTAGATAGAGTAAGCTAGGTTGTAGGTCCTTGCTTTTCATTACTTTGAATACTTCTTATCAGTCTTTTATTGCCTGCAAAGTTTCTTTTGTGAAATCAGCTGACAGTCTTATGGGAACTCCTTGGTAGATAATTATCTGTTTTTTTTTCTTTTTGCTTTTAAGATTCTGTCTTTATCTTTAACCTTTGGCATTTTAATTATGATGTGTCTTGGTGTGATCCTCTTTGGGTCCAACTTGTTTGGGACTCTCTATGGTTCCTGAACTTGCATGTTTATTTCCTTCACCAAATCAGGAAAGTTTTCTTTTATTGTTTTTTCAAATAGATTTCCAGTTTCTTGCTCTTTCTCTTCTCCTTCTGGCACCCCTATGATGTGAGTATTGGAATGTTTGAAGTTGTCCTAGAGGCTCCTTACATTATCCTCAATTTTTTGGATTTTTCTTCTTGCTGAACTGATTGGATGTCTTTTTCTTCCTTATGTTCCAAATCATTGATTTGATTCTTGGCTTAATCCACTCCACTATTGATTCCCTAATTGTCTTTATTTTTTTAAAGATTTTATTGATTTATTTTTAGAGAGAGGGGAAGAGAAGGAGAAAGGGAGAGAAACATCAATGTGTGGTTGCCTCTTGCACAATCCTCACTGGATTGCGCAATCCTCCCAGGCATATGCCCTGACTGGGAATTGAACTGTGACCCACCCTTTGCTCGCAGACCTGCACTCAATCCACTGAGCCACACCAGCCAGGGCTGTTCTTTATTTCAATTAGTATATTCTTCATTTCTGCCTGGGTTTTTTTTTATGCTGTTGAAGTATCCACTGAGTTCCTTGAGTATCCTTATAACCAGTGTTTTGAACTCTGCATCTGATAGATTGCATATCTCCATTTTGTTTAGTTCTTTTTATGGAGTTTTGTTCTATTCTTCCATTTGGACCATGTTACTGTCTTCTCATTTTGGCAGTCTCCCTGTGTTTCTATGTATTAGGTAGAGCTGCTTTGACTCTGTGTCTTGGTAGTATGGCCTAACGTAGTAGGTGTCCTATATATAGGGTCCAGTGACACAGCTTTCCCTATCTCCCAAACTGTGTACTCTAGGTGCACACTCCATGTGGTCTGAGTACTCCCTCCTCTTATAGATGAGTCTTGATTGCTGTCAGCAGGTCAATGGGAGGGATTTATCCAGTACAGACAGCTTTAGGACTAACTCTGATCCCTGGCCAGCAACCACCTCCCTCCATGGCTTGTGGAGGTGATTGAGTGATGCTCCAATGTGGTCTGTAACTGTCTACTGGGGGTGCAGGCTCTGGAGTTTCCTGGGTGGTGCAGGCCAAGGTCAGCCTCTACCTGTGTTCTGTCTGGGGCCTTCTGGCATAAGTTATAAAGCGATCTGCAGATAGCTTCTAGTCCTGGGCCTGGGGCTACTCAACAAGAGTTATGGGGGCTTGGCTCTCCTATTGCTTGTTTGAGCAGATTTAGGAATATCTGAAGCCTATTTCTACCCCAGCCCTTCATATGGAAAAGGACTGTTACCAGCTTGGGTAGGCCCATGAGTTGGATGGGGTGGACCCTTAGGTAATAGGGTGGTGCTTACCATGGGCGTCAGGTTGATGGAGATTCAGACATGGTGCTGTGGTACTGTGGCTCTATGTGGGGGAGGGCTCAGAAAAGGTACAATGGCCACTGTATGCAGTTCTCTCTGGGAGGAAGCTGTCCCCCAGCCCTTGCCCCGATCCCAGACACTTTAGTTCATCCCTGTATACCACTGGTGTCCTTCAAGGTACTGCCCTGGTGCTGGAGCCCAGAGGGAGTGAGTCTGAGTGTCTGTGTGCAGTGAAAGGCTTTTTAAGAGGAGAAGCCTGAGAATCCTGCAGTTTTGTCTGCCGACTCAACCCCCGCTGGTTTTTATAGCCAGAAGTTTTGGGAACTTATCTTCCTGGCACTGAAACCCTGGGCTGGTTGGTCTGGTGTGGGGCTGGGATCTCTTGCTCCTAAGATATTCCTCTGTTTTATATCTGCCAGGAGGGTTTGGGATCAGCTGGTTCCACATCTCTGCCTCTCCACCCCTCTGTCCCTTTGTCCCTACTACCTGTCTGGATGAATGTGGTTTAATTCCTTTGTTGTTGGGCTTCCATACATCTTGATTTTCTTGGGAATTCTGAGTCATATTTGCTCTGTAATTTAGCTGTGGTTGTGCAAAGAGGCAAGTTGCATTTACCTTCATCTTGACCGGAAGTTGCATTCACACTTGCAGTTTTATTGTCTCACTTGATCCACAAGGAAGAAAAGATATGATTATCTTCATTGTTTAGATGAGAAAGCTGAGGTTTAGAGAACTTTGTGTTATCCAAGATCACAGGCCAGGGGTTTTGACTCAAGGTCTAATTCTATGAACTATCAAGGATAGAAGATTTGGGGCTACTCAAGGAGGGGTAAAACTTTATGCTGGGAGAAAAATGTGGAGAGCTTAATAATTATTAGAAGATGTCCAATGTACTGTTTCCTCTCTCTTCCTTCCCTTCCCCTCCCTTTCCTCTCCCTTTCATATTCTTCCTTGAAAGAACCTTTTCTGAGTTCAATTTCAGCACTGCATGTGTTGATAAAAGTGAGTGTGTAGCCCTGGCTGGTGTAGTTCAGCGGACTGAGCGCAGGCTGTGAACCAAAGGGTCGCTGGTTTGATTCCCAGTCAGGGCACATGCCTGGGATGCAGGCCAGGTCCCTAGTGGGGGCCATGTGAGAGGCAGCCACACATTGATGTTTCTCTCCCTCTCTTTCTCCTTCCCTTCCCCTCTCCCTAAAAATAAATAAATAAAATATTTTTTAAAAAGTGAGTGTGTACAAGGGAGGATACTGACTGTGTGTGCTTAGTTGCACTATACAGTGCTTTGTACAGTGCTTTGTGTGTGGTGGGGGCTCAGGGCATGTTGTACTGGCTGAGAAGTGATATTCTGGGAGCACTCAAGTAAAATCTGCTTAGAACTTCAGTTTTCTAAGTATATA
This sequence comes from Trachops cirrhosus, assembly GCA_028533065.1. Lineage (NCBI taxonomy): Eukaryota > Metazoa > Chordata > Mammalia > Chiroptera > Phyllostomidae > Trachops > Trachops cirrhosus. Next base: position 151,978,596 of record CM052539.1, read on the forward strand.
TAGTTATACTATCTCAATAGCTGTGATTTAGCATGCTCACAGAAATGCTTTTCAAAATTGTGATATGTATACTTTATTGTAAAGGAAGCAAAGCTGTGATTGTAGCCATATCCTACAGTTTGAAAGATTTCCTAGAGAGTACTCACTGTTATTCTCTCTCATTTCACAAAAGAACCTAGGTTTTTTCTGAATACTAACAGAAGTTATTTGAGATTTCTTCTCCCGTACCACACCTACATGTATTTGAATAGCTAGGCAATAGTTTTAATAGTTCAAAGGGAGTTTATCTGAATGTATATCAAAGAACATAGAAAATGGTATGAACTTAGTCCCCTACATCCTCTTATTTCCTCTAAGATCAAACACTTTACTTACATAGTAATTCCTCAGAAACACTAAAAAACTATAGGGGCAAGTCTGACGGAATATTTAAAGACACAGTGTTGGGAGAGGTTAGGCTGTGGCTCACAGAAAGCATGCTGGAACTTTGGACAACAGGGTGACAGTCTCTGATACCTCATTCTCCAGACACTGCCAGAACCCGTGGGGCTTTATGAAGATATTCCCAGTGTCTGATGGGCAGAGCGTCTCAATGTTTATCAGACACCTGTGAAGCCCGTACTCTCAGCCTTGGGTTGAGACAGGCACTAAAGCATATTGGAGGACTTGTTGAACTTCCAGGACAATCTCCTTCCCAGTCCGGTACTCTTCCCAACACAGACTTTCCTGGTAGGTAAACTCATCACCCCCCGCAGATGGGGGGCTACGGGGGCAGACTGAAACACCACTTGGTAATAAAATGTCTTCTCTGAGGATTAATCTTGAAAGTGATATGGGAAAATAATGTGGAGATGGAATTCATCTTACAAAAATTCATTTAGAAGGATAGTAACATGAGTGAGACAAAGCTATGTGATAAGCAATTATGTAATACTGTTGTGAAATCCTGCAGGCATAAAGCTATAATTTAGGATTATCACATTTATTTCAAAAACTATAGTTTCATCCCATTTACCTCCTTTTGCTGTTGCCTGGGTCTAGCAGGGATCAGGGCCTCCCATACACCCACCTCCCACAACTCCCTGTCAATAGTGATGTTGGTTGGACAACCAATCTTTTTAAAATAATTTTTAAAAAGGTTTTTTTTTATTTTATTCTCATTTGGAAAAGAGGGGAAAGAACAGAGAGAGAGAGGGAGAAATATCAGTGATGGATGTGTGAGAGAAACATCGATTGGTTGCCTCCCCACACACGCCCTGACTGGGGATCAAACCCTCAACCTAGGCATGCGCCCTGACCTGGAATTGAATCAGTGCCATTTCAGTTTACAGAATGACACTCCAACCAACTGAGCCACACCAGCCAGGGCTGGACCACCAATCCTTATGACAATTCATAGTATTTAAGCTTAATAGTCACCTCTTCTTTCCTTCTCTGCACCCAAGCTTACAATCTGCTATGGTAGATTCTCTCATCAAGAGGTGATGTCTGTCTCTCCATCTGGGTTGGCTGGGCCATGTGGAGGAGGACTGAGGTGCTCTAGCTACCAGCCAGCCAGACTTGTGAATGAGGCCATCTGGAACCTGACAGCCTCCCAGCTGACCTGGCGACTGACTGCAGACATGTGAGTGAGCCCAGAGCCAGCAGAAGAACCGCTTTGCCTGAATTCCCAACCCACTAAATTGTGAGCTCAACAAAAGCTTATTGCTTTAAAGCCATAAGTTTTAGATTGGTTTGTAATGCAGTAAAAGCTAACAGATACATTAAGTAACACTTTAATTGGTACTACTAAGTGACATATAAAGTTAGAGAAAAGTTCTCTCTGGGCCCAGTTCCATCATGGGCTCTTTCTGGTATTTAACTTCCCTACTCTGTACTTTAGTTTTTCTGCTTCAAAGACAGTAATACTTTCATGAAGTTCAATAATAACTCTAATTTGAATATGTGTACATTAGTTTTTTCATATCTTCTTTTTCTCTTCAACAGTTTCACCAGAACCCACATAAAGATCAGATCCTGATACACGTCCTTTTCGAATGAGATAATAGTGTCTGTGCTTAAACACTCCAAAATGTCGTCCGCATGAGGTATCAGTTTCACAATGAATGGAGCTGTATAATTCTTATAAGAATCAGAATAGCCCTCTTCTAAGAATGACTTTTTGGCAACGAGAGTTCCCTGTCTGTCTGTTCAGTAGCACCTGGTAGAGAGCTCCCAGACTCACCTGAGACTTGAAGTACGTTTCTTGTGGCGTGGCGAGAACATCCGCAGACGCGATGTCTAAATGCATGAGCGTCTGCCGAAAAGAAGGTCGGTTGCGAGGTTTACTTTGCCTAAAAGTCAAAAGAGGCAGCTTGTGGATTTCAGAGGTTATATCCAGGAGGATAGATTTTATTCTACCTTATTTATATTTTACTGATTTTAAAGAAAGAAACATTACTTTGTTGCTCCACTTATTTATGCACTCATTGGTTGCTTTCTTGTACGTGCCCTGACCAGGGATCGAAACTGCAACCTTGGTATATAGGGATGATGCTCTAATCAACTGAGCGACCCAGCCAGGGCTTTATTCTACTTTATGAAAAACATTTTCAACTCCATGCGTGGCTATATCTCAGGCAGTGTTGATGAAACGAAAATCTCTAAGACCTGTGACCTGTTTGATAATGATCCTTTAGGACTGGTAAAGTAATAATAGTTATCATTTACTAAGGTCTACTATTTCGAGATGTACTAAATTCTTTATTTATAAATAATTCCAAGGCTCCTTGTGTTATGCCACAAGGTGATTCACTCCCAATACACATTGGAGACTTCTCTGTAGTTTTAGAGAAGTTTCAAATATGGTTTTGAGGAAGAAAGTAAAAGAGAATATTGGGAGAAATATATTTCTTACCATGTCTGTTTCATAAGGATTTTGAATCCATCAGGGCAAGTGGATGGAACCGGAAGGTGTAGACTATTGCTCCCAACACCCCAAATAATGGCGGAAGAATCTACATCTTTGTACGGGATCTCTCCTGTCAGCAGCTCCCAAAGCACCACGCCGAAGGACCTGCAGTGGTGCCAGGAACACGCACAGAAGGCATTTTAGAAAGACCGATTTGTATTTTAGTTCTTTATTAATTTTTTAATCAAATGTACCCAGTTTTAAAATTCTGATACTGCTACAAGAAAAATGGAAACAGCCAGGAAAACTCTAAAAAAGAAAGTCAATAAGGGGTAACCAACACTACCTACCAGACATTAAGACATTTTATAAGGCTTCCTTAGTTAACGCTGGCGCCTGGAGAGACAGCCAGACTAATGGAATGGAATGGAAATCCAGGAATAGACCAAACACACACAGGAATTGCATATATGATAAAACTGATATCCCAAACCAGTGGGGGAAAATCGATTATTCAATAAATGCTGTTGGGACAACTGAGGAGAAAATTAAATGTATATGCCATCTTACATAAAGATGAATTCCTAATGAATCAAAGATTTAGATATAAAAAATGAAACTATAAAAATCTTGAAAAAATACATGGGAAATTTAAAAAAGACCTTAGAGTGTTGAAGGCTTTTCTAATTATGAAATCCAGAAGGCTTAAAAGATAAGAATGATAAGCTAAACTGCATTAAAAAAATTCTGGCATAGAAAAAATCTCCACCATAAGCAAAATAACAAAATGTAAAAGGTATCCATAATTCAAATACACAAAAGGCTAATCTCAATATATAATATACTTTTATAAATGATTAGAGATCAGAAAGCTTAGCAAAGAATAAGAATAGTTCACAAATAAGAAATTACAAATGGTTTGTAAACATGAAAAATATACAACCGTACTTATAAGAAAAGTAACGCAAATTAAATTTCACCAAAGATACCTTTTTTTACCTATACAGTTGGCAAAAATCTAAAAGTTTAACTTTGTTGGTGAAACTGAGAAAACATTCTTATATATTTCTATTGGGAACATAAATTGGCATAATCCCTAAAGAGGGCACATTTGTAATAATTACCCAAATTACAAGTGATCCCACATTTCTTCTTTACCTTATTTATTTTGGTGTCACATGAAATTTTAATATATGCTATTATTTTGATTTTAAGCCTAAAGTTATTGGTAGTCAATTTTAAGAATGTAAGAAAAGCAAGCTACAGGGAAACACACTGTTCATAGCAAATATTTGGAGGAAAAATAGATATAGATTAAAAAAGGCCAAGAACAACAGCGACACCAACAACACAGCAGAGCCCATAGGGGCTGTTTGATAAAAGGGCAAACCGTGCTGTTCGACTCGAACAGGTCTGCAGCACATGACTGCCTCACATCAGCAGGCCACTGATGTACCAACGGTGGTCTGAGTCACCAAGAACGAACGGGTAAACTTTGTTTAAAGTATTTTATTGAAGGAGGCGAGAATTATGTAATGTATTTCAGAAGACTTTTATAGTAAATGGTTACTTAAAGTAACCTTTCTATTTTCCAGAAAGTTCAACATGGTCTCTGACGGTCCCCAAAACTGATGACTTGCCGAATGGATAGTCACCCTAATTCCTATCTCAACCCTTCTCACCAGGTTATCATTGTACTGGGTAGCACCTCAGCTAATGTGAGGCTGCAATCAACCAGAAGTGAGTAACATGAAAGAATATTTGGAGCAGTAGAAGTGTTGATGGAGGAAAATGCTAACAGGGTGGAAGTGGGAAAAGACTTTCTACTTCACACAAATGGTGCCACTCACCATATATCGACTTTTTCAGAGACGGGTTCATTTCGTATCACCTCTGGTGCCATCCACGCGACTGTGCCAGCGAAGGACATCTTGGTACTTTTATCGCTGAGTTCCTTAGAGGTACCAAAATCTGAAATTTTTACTGCATCTGTGTGAGTCACTAAAACACTTTAAAAAGAAATAAGAGAATATCCAGATCATTATTTTAATGAAAACACGACTCAAATTGGCAACCAAAGAGTTTGCTGCCCCCTACCTTGTAGAATTCAGCTTACCAGTTCCAATATTACTAGGACATTAGCAATACACTAGAAACATCACCATTCATACTCATGAGGCAGCACAGAATAGCAGGCTTTTACACCTGGTTTTATCCTGCCTCCACCACTGTGTGGTTTGGCCAACTTAATTCTTCTAAGCTACTTTTCTCATCTATAAGATGGAGACAATTCAGTTCATACTATCTTATCCACAATTCAAAAATGCAAAATGCTCTGAAAACAGTGTATACAATTTTTTATATGTATAAAACACACTCACTTTATTTATTCACTTTGTGCGACCATCATAGGTTTTGCTACAGACATATGAATGCAGCTGATTATAGGGTGTGCCCAGTCTTTGCTGGGCGTGTAAGGTAAATACATTGTTACCTTCTTGAAATCACCTGACTCCAAGAGTTTTGGGTAAGGGATATGGGCCTGTAATAATGGCCTCATAGAACTTTTGTTTGAAGTAAATGAGATAAGTAAAACACCCATGCTCAATAAATATTGGTTTCCACCCTGCCAGCCTCAGACAACTCAGTAGGAAAACAGTTTTTTAGAAACACTGTTTAAATGATGGCCAGCTGAAATCATGCATGGGGTCATGATACTTGAGAGTCGTTACATTAAAAGGCTGATAAGTATCCTGGGATTCCACTAATGTTGATGAGGACAAGCAGGAATAAATTTAACCTTAAGTAGATTCCACACAACTCATGTGTTAATTTTCATGGAAGTTATCTGAAATGTGACCTGGGGCAAACTGCTTTTGCCAGCTTTAAAGATGAATACACCCTGGAACCAGTCAAATACAACAAGTTAACATCCTCACACACTAGACCGACTTGGCTTGAAACAGGCTATTTAGAACTTCGGAATGCCAGTGAGTTAGCGTTTCAGAGGCTTAATGATCTAGAGACCTACTTTTAACAATAAGAAAGCTTAATATTCCAATAGTATCAGAATGAAGGCAGTGAGAAAATAGGAAACTTCTCAGTCTGTCTCCTCCCTTCTCGTTTGAACCAGGGACTTCCCTCCCCGCCAACATCAAATAGCTCTGTTTACCAAACAGCTCAGTGTTTACAATTGCATTAGAACACCTTCATCCACATTCAAGCCCTGGTTTTGCACCTGTTATTAAAATTCACACAATTTAGGAATTTTGATTTAATGGTGTTAGTCTTGGTGAAAAGGCATGAGGATTAAAATATTACAGGCAATTTGAGATAATTGGAGAACTGATGGTATCATAAACCATGACATTCAGAGAAGGTGATTAGCCACTAGAGGGAAAAAAAAACACTGGAACTTCCCCTCCTGTGTCTCCCGTGCTGCTCACTGTGGGACCCGTGGGCATGACACGAGGGAGTGGACATGGGAGCGGACTAGAGGGGATACGATGCTGGAACTTTTCTGAAATCTTCTTTGAGACAAAGATCACACGGCTTGAATATTTCATGTAGGTAATAAAATCTCTCTTCACAGCAAGCCTGACTGATCTGTGTTTTTTCAAAGTTAGCTGGGAACCCAAGGAGAGCCGGCCTGCCTGGGGTTCAGGCGGGTACTGATAACAGAGGGAGAAGCTTGCTGGGTAACCAACTTTTATTCTCTCCATGACAGGAGTTAGAGAGAGTAGCGCGTAGCTTCTACATATTCTAAAATCTCCTGATTTTAGATCTTCCTCTAAAATTAGTTCTCAAGGAGAATAAGGTGATTCAAAAGAAGACCATCCAAAGAGGCCTTTGGCAAGTACTGTATGTGTACGTAGTGGATGATAAAAGCAACAGGTTGGGTTAAGACCATAGACAGAAGGAATGAACACTATATAATAAAGTTATTTGCAAGTAAAGCAAGAGGGAGGCTGTTCAGTGAGCTGCTGATTATAATAAACATTGTTGAGAACTATGGTGATAAATAAGAACTCACTGAAGTTTATAATCTAGGACTGATTTGTGTCTTCCATGGAGAAGAGGCAGTATCCTTGTGAATCCCTCACCTTCACACGATGATGTAGGAAGCAGTGGTTTTTGGTCCAAAAGTTCTGAGCTCAAGTCCTAGCTCCATGACTTGGGGCTCTGAGCCCTAGTTTCTCTTATATAAAATAAGAATAATAATACTTGCCACATCTATTCCATACAGTTTTCACCAAGATCAAAGCAGGTGTGATAATGGATATAAAAATATGCTGTAAATCATAAAAGCACATAAAAATATGTTTTTGAGAAAAGATTAATCCTTTTCTGGTTCTCCAAACCAAATGTGATAAGAAATAATAAAAATAATGTTTAAAAATAGGAGCTACACTGAAATAAACAATTTCTAAAAAGAGTTAATTTATTTACTTTTAGAGGGTAAGGGAGGGAGAAAGAGAGAGAAATAACTCCAACCAGGAACCCAGCCTGCAACCCAGGCATGTGCCCTGACTGGGAATCGAACCAGTGACCTTTGAGTTCACAGGCCAGAACTCAATCCACTGAGCCACATCAGTCAGGGATGAAATATACCATTTTATCAACTCTTTTCTTTCCTTTATGCAATTTGAGGACCTGAATAAAACACTCCTCTTAAAGTGGTTATTAGTAGTCAAGGAATCATTTTGATTATTAGAAACAGCTTGCTTCTCTTAAATAATCAGTTTGTATTATTCTTATGGACACTATGAACCTTGTAAGTCTTTCTTTTCTTCCTTCCTTCCTTCCTTCCTTCCTTCCTCTTTCTCTTTCTTTGCTTAGACTCTAAAAAATTCAAAGCCAACTATATTGTCTACCACTAACAACTATACAGAATCTTATACATTTTGTGAACAAGTTTTAGTTCTAATGTTTTTATTTTTTTTGCTTTTGTTTCTTATTCATTCACTTTTATCTGATTGTATTAAATACATTTCTGAAATTCAATTTTTAAAAAAATGGCTTTTTGAAACACATAGGAAAACAACAAATCAAGCCTTGAAATGAGGAAGTTTGGCATTAATCATTCAAAATGATAGAAGGTGAGTACTCCAGATAATGAATTGCTTCATAATTGCACAGTTAAAAAGCAACAAAATGGGAAAACTAGTGTCAGGTGCCTGAACATATCTGCCATACAGATAAGTAAGTAGGTCACAATAATCCAAAAGGTATGTGAATAGCACCACCCATTGTGCTGATTTAAACTGAACCAAAAGTACAATGCCTGAAAACCTCAGCTGTGGTTGATGGAATTCCTTTTTTCAAAGCAATAAAACAAAGTGGCTGAAAAATTAGCTCCATTACTCACTTGGGTGATTTGAGATCACGGTGAATAATTTTGTGAAGGTGCAAATAATTCATTCCACTTGCAATTCCCGTGGACCAGTCTACTAGCAATCGAGGCGTAATCTTCCTGCCAGCCCGTAGCACCTCGTAGAGCTGCCCATGGGCACAGTATTCCATGATGATGCAATAGCACGGGGCCTGAGTACACACACCCCTGTCAGGGAAACACAAACGTGTCTGTAAATACAGTACACACGCAGAAACAAACGTGTGTGTATGTATTTATATTTTAGGAATATTTCATAAATTTAATCAACACCAATTCTCTACTGAAATTATTTACAAAATATATATAGATAATCTTTCCTGATTCTTTTTGATGACACAATTTTTTAAATTGAATTTATTGGGATGACATTGGTTAATAAAATTACATAAGTTTAAGGTGTATAATTCTATGACACATCATCTGTATATTGTACTGTGTGTTCACTTCTGATTCTTAAATTGGCATTAAAAACCCTCTAGTCTACAAGTTTTTCTATTACACATATGGGCAATTTTGGTTTGTTTTGCTCACTTTAGGTATCTATAGGCTATGCTGCACCTGGTGCTTTTTCTGTGGGGCCATGCCATCCTGGGACAGAGAGCGCCCTTCCATGAGGCTTTGTATGGGCTGGATATTATGTTGTTTTAGATTGTGAAGAATGATATAAATATCTTCCTTTTAGAATTAAATAGAGGGTTTTAACACAGTGTGCTGAAAGAGAGAGTTTAAATAAAATATTACTCTTTTTTGTTACTCTTTATGTATTACTCTTTATATATTACTCTTTATTTGTATTACTCTTTATTTGTTAACTTTTAAATTACTCAAATTTAAGACAACTAACTAGACCGAGGATCAAAGAAAGACATTTCTATATTAGGTAGTCTTTAAAAAACGCTTCTGTTTAGAATAAAAATACATGACACAACGTGTTACGTGTCCACGCAGCCTGTGTTTCCGCCGGTTCCTACACCTTGCACACAGCCTTTCCTCATCATTCCAGTCCAAAAATGTCTTTCTCTTCTCTCAGTGTCAGTGCTACACAGCAGCCATCAGTTTTTTATGTGTGATTTTTCTCTCCTGATACAGACTACAGGCTCCTTGAAGGGAGAGGTCTTTACGTTCTTTTCCGTCTACCACAGGGCCTGGATGTGCCCAGCAAGTCCCCGACAAATGGTTCTTAACTTCACCTTAACTTTCTTTTGCTGACAAAGCCTTCCCACGAACAGGTGCGGAAGCCAGGAGTAGGAGGGGCAGTAACGTGAAAGAACACCTATTTATCAGGAATATTGACATATTTATTTGTTTTATGTAGTCTGCTCCAAACCATTGTAAGATAGATATTGCCTTTTTCATTTTCACAGGTAATGTTCAGAGAGGGGCAGTGACTTGTTCTCGATCAGACCACTAATAAGCGACAGAGCTGGTATTCAAACCCAGTATGTTTAACTTCAAAGCCACGCTCTTTCACTCTGTACACCACACCGCCTCTTTTTTACCTCTTTAACATCAGTATAGACAAGCATGTTGGGAATTCCTACATTAATATTGTTACCTTATAAAGTGGGAATAATCATATTAACTCTAATTCACAGTTTGTTTCTGAGGATGAGAAAAGAGAAGAAAAATGGCCACATGCAATTCTCTGTGTCCCATCCTTAATGGTATGTATGCCTTCCTATAAAACTTTCTACAGAGTTGTCTACCTCCAAGACACCCAGCTAAAGTCCTCAGCCAGCTCTCACTTCATGTCCTCCATCTCTCGGGCTGCTGTAAGTGATGAGCACTTTAGAGGCCATGATGGCTTGTGATCCTGTGCAAGTCTCGGAACACTAGCAGGTTATACAGAAATCAAATAATTTGTCTTCATTTTTCCTGCTTTGATGTGCCTGTCAAATGCCACGAAGCTCTTTCTATTCCTCTCCATCATTTTCTAAGCTACCCAGAATTCTCATCTTGGTTTTTACTGAAAATCTTTTTTCAGGTTTTCTGTTACTCTTAGGAAACCTCAGGGGAGCAGGAGTGTATGGCAACAGCAGAGACGAGTCAATTTTCACTACAGAGAAACAGTGAGTAAGGCAGGAATAATGTAATGTGCTTAAGAATATCAAAATAAATATTTGTTTGAAGCTATTCAGTATCCTGTTCTAGTATGTCTTAACTTGTCACGCAAATATGGGCAGAAAGGGTCTAGCAGTGACATGTTAGGCACTTCTCATCTGCCCTGACTGATGAATGAGGAGCAATCATTCCGTCAGCCCTGTACTATGACAAGGCTTCTTACTAGCTATATATAACATCTCCATAATCACTTCTAATTGCTACCTTTTCTTCCCCTTGGCACTCAATTCCATTAGGAAGAGTCAGGCTGAGCTTTCTTAAAATATTGCTTAAAAAATTGGAAGAAAAAATATAGTATTCTTTCCTTGCTCTTTCCCTTTGTACATGGTTCTTACTTCAAAAGAAGCTGTAAGCACGAAAAAGCAGTATCCAGAGAGACGTACTATAATCTAATCTTGCCTTTATGTCTTCCAGACGGTCCTGAATGATTCATTGGCCAAGTAACACATGGCACAGATGGCTGCAAACATAACACTGCACAATGCCCAAGAGTGTGGTGTGATGGGCCAGGGACACAGTCTCACTATTGTTTTCCATGTGGAGGTAAAGACTATTCAAGCATCTTCAGCCTAAGAGCTGGGCACCACCATGGCAATATTTGTCCAATATGCTGAAAAGTGCATATGCAGGCAGGTGGGTCAGAGGGTGAGGTGGGGGAAAGGACTGTGAAGAAAAAGGAAGAAGCTAAAGAAAGGATGGAAAAATAAAGCATCTCATACCCATTCTTTGAGGACACAATTCTACCTGTGAAGCCCTCTAACCTGAGAGACAGCCTGTTTCATTTCAGGAGGCCAAAAGGCCACGCTCATCTATGGAATGTTCTGTGTCTCCAACCTCGCAGCCTAGTAACTGAAGCTTCAAAATGGAAGTGGCAGCTAAATGGAAATTAAATGGAAGGCCCTTCCTTTCATTTAGGATAGTGTGGCATACAGGGAGTGGGGCTCCTCTCAGTGGGGTAAAATGAAAGAACGCGTGAGTTTCTGGTAGTCTGCTTAAAAATAATCCTCCTATTGCCTTCTGAAGTTATCATCTTTGGAAAGATCAGAATTGGTCTCTAGAGCCTTTTGTTTTAGTCTCACATCCTCTTGGCCCAACTAGGGCAACCAGTGAGAGAATCCCTACAGCAGCTAAAGCTCCATCCCACGAGCTCTGCAAGGATGTTCCTCCCACAAGGAAATAAATCCAAGCACTTTGTTTAGCCTCCCAGTTAAATGTTTCTCTTCTTTCTCTTTCCATGAGGGGTCTTGCTTAGGAATCAAAACTCAGCCTTAATACTCATTTAAACTCATTCTATGAAACCTGTACCTAAGATTTCTATTCCTTACTTTGGGGATGTGGTTCCAATGAAAAATTATCACATTACCTGTTAAGCTTTATAATGAAAACTTTATTACGAAAGGATCCTCTCTTGGGGGCTGGGAGAAGTTCCTTCCCACTTAGAGAAGGTAGATTCATAAGTTATTCCACTTCTAACTGTAGCCTTGCAGGTCATGCTACATATATATACTAGTTTCTACACTCTCATCCCACCTAAAGACTATCTTCCCTCTTCTTCCTTTCTCTAACGCCACTCACCATTCATTGGTTCAAGCCCAGAGCAAATGTGAAGGCTGGTAAGACAGGGAACTCACAACAGAAAAGACTGCACATATTTAGAGCTCAGCACTGCCACACTTGGTGATTCCAAAATTTACCTTTGAGCTTTCCCCTTTTGCTAGGAATCTCCACCAATATTGTGAAAATAATACTCTGAACTATAAACATCTCGAAAATGACTACTTTGTGAAATAAAAATAGCACATAACTTACTACCATCAATAACTCTGTATCATTACATTTAGAAAGCTGAGTGTTTGCAATCACTTGAAAAGTGACCTAGGAAACAACGAGGCAGGGAGAAATACTCTGAAGGTACCTGTTATTACAAGCTTGTATTTAAGAAGGGGCACCAACAGAACTAATAAAGGCATGTCTATGACACAGGGACTAATTGTTCTCTGATCACTTCGATGTTAGCTTTGTTTCCTTAACTGAATTTTAGGCTGTTCAGGTTACCTGGAGGTGACCCTTGTCATCTTACTGGTAAATAAGGTTGATGCAGCAGATCTGACTGCTTGGCAGGAATCCACTTTCCCCCTCTCTGTCCCATCTGCATCCCTTCCAAGCAGGGCATCCTCTAGTTAAAAAGAACTTCTAGATTATAAACTCTTAAGACATGATTCTAATTTAATAGTTCTTTGGTATCCTACCAAACCACCTAGCATAGTGCTTAGTGTATAGCACGTTCTTAACATGTCTTTCAAAGCAGGAATTGATCTGTATCTATTAAGGGAAAGAAAATCTGTTTCTTGAAAAAAAAAAAAAGCCTTGACCTACTTGAAAGCGATGATGTTAGGGTGCTTCAACTTCCTCAAATGCTTGATATCCGTCTCATTCTGCTCTCTCACTTTCTTGATGGCCACCTCCTCCGCTCGGAACTTGCCCAGGAAGACAGCTCCTTGGGCTCCACTACCCAGCCACTGCAGCTCTGAGATCTCCTCAAATGGCACTTCCCAAGTATCTAGGCACACAAGTGAGAAACAAGCTTACTTTGTTTTCTTCAAAAAGAAAGAATATTTTTTCTTCCAATTTTTTAAGCAATATTTTAAGAAAACTCAGCCTGACTCTTCCTTACTTGGTCTCGGAATTTGCTTAGGGATCATTCTACAGGGCCACTCTGAAGGTAGCAACTTTATATCACCCAAAATGACCTCTACCCTTTGTTTCCCACCTGTAACTCATCCAAAGACAGACCCTCTCTATGGGCCTTGGTACTGTAGATCAGATATTCCCATGCATTAGTTTGTATCAGTCTTTAGCCAGTGAAATCAAGCAGATCAGAGATCTCCAGCATACTCTCCTCCAAACAAAACATATACCCACACGCCCACCTCCTCGCTTCAAGCTTGTAGGTCCAGTCGATTTCCCTATCTCTCTACACTGCTATCCCTACTCTGTCACCCATGGTAAGCGTTGTTCTATTTTTCTTTGAATTTGTCATCAGATGGTCAATTAATTCTTGCCGAATGAATTTGCAATGATACTCTCCACCTAATTTTGCATAATACCTGTATTAGTATTTAGCTTTTATTTAGTAGTTATTATATGCCAGACACTAGCATAGTGCTTTACATGTCTCCTGTGTTTAATCCTTACAACAACCCTACAAGTGCAGCCTTACTACGCTTATTTAACAATGAGAAAACTAAGACACAGGGTGGTTAAGTAAGTTACCCAAGGTCATACAGATGGTAAGCGGCAGAACTCCAGAACTGGCTGCTTCTAGGGACAGCGCTTTCTCCACTATACCACACTGCCTCTCCTGAATTAATGGACAGTGTCATTAGTCATGATACATCTACTAATCCAGATCCAATATTTTCCAGTTTCTCTTTTTCTCAGAGTTTTTTTTCCACCAAAAATGTAACGGGTCATTTGTAAGTGGTGGTGTTATTAGTGATTTGTATTGCTCTTTATCCTTTTCTGTTTTTAAAATTTTTAACTATAAGTGTATATTACTTTTCTAATGAATTACATGCTATTTAAAATAAAGCAGTTCAAAAATTCAGTCGATATGTGCTTTGATCTTGTGAAACTCAAAAAGAAGAATATAATCCATTGATCCTTTTCCTTGTTCCCCTTTCCACCAGTGCATTATCACGGCACTAGTAAGAAACGAACATCAAAGAGCTAGGAGCCCTGTGGAATGAGGAGCGGATCATAACAATGCTAAAGGTTATGAGAAATTCTTGTTGGATCTGATCACTAAAAGACTGCTATTTGCAGAACACTACACAAGGTAGCGTTGAGGTAGCTTTGAAGATATTCTGGTCTGGAAAGCAAATCGACTCACCATTTACCACATGAAGTAAGGGCAGAAAGAGTTCATCAGTATTTAGAAGGGAACTACATTTCCCTCTTCTCTAATTTTCTCTACTTTGAAAGAAATTCTGTAGATGCTTAATAAAATGTGGCTTCTCATCACAACGGTTAAAACATGACCTTCAAAATATAACCACATAGAGCAGAAAAAATGATAGTGAGGGTCATTTATATCGTGGACATTCATCCCATTCAGCGGTATTAAAGGTTTCTGCTCTACTAAAAGGGATTCTATGTTCTATCAAAGAAAATCTCTGTAAAATAGGAATAACTCATGGAAAAGAAATCACCAGAGGAACAAATAATGTCAAGTGAGATTTGGGAGGAAGCAGTATGTCATAGACTTGACTGTTTTCAAATCTTTGTGGCTTCTACTGGCTGACAAGCACGAAGTGTCTCAGTCAGTCTCACTTCTGTGCCCCTGGGCTTATTCGTGCTGCACACACAGGGCGCAGACATCCACGGCGTACGCCAAGAGTTTACTATTAGGGGTCCAGTGAGGAACTCAACACAGTGCCATTTTGACCATTCCGAGGGTGGAATAGGGGACTATTACAGGACACGGGGCAAGAACATAACTGGGTAGCCCTGGTCGGCACAGCTCAGTTGGCTGGACGGTGTCCCACAAACCAAGAAGTCGGGGTTGATTCCCGGTCAGGGTACATGCCAGGGTTCGTGACTGGAGAAAGCAGAAGGCAACACGTCAGTGTTTCTATCCCTCTCTTTTTCCCTCCCTTCGCTCTAAAACAAAATAAAAATTTAAGAACATAAGAGGGTAATATTTCTCTGAATAACTTCATAGAAGTCTAAGTTACCCCAACTTTTATTACAATAACTATTAAAATTACACAATCTCTGGGTGTCTTTTTCCCCCTATCTACTCAATCTTTATTTACTGTTAAATACTAGAAACATTAGAAAATATCAAAAAACACTCATTTTATCTGATATCCCATCCCAAACTCAGTTTTATCTTCTCTTTTAGTCTTTGTTCATATGTCTACAGGTATGTAAAAGTTGCATGTGATGTATGTTTTCTTTTTCATGCATTATGTATTCCCCTTGTATTTATATAGCTTTTGTTATAAGTTTTCTAACTGTTTACTGCATCATTTTTTGGTACTTATGTGTTTCTATCTTTTTGTTTGGTAATTTAAATTTGAAATTTAAATACTTTTTCTTTCTTTATATTATTTTCTCAAACTCAATCCTTAGATTTAAGAGTACAGCTTCTTGGCTTTCAGTACACATGCCACACCGCCCTCCACCCTGCACACATGCCACACCGCTCTCCACCCTGCACACATGCCACACCGCTCTCCACCCTGCACACATGCCACACCGCTATCCAAAAGGTTTCTGCTAGTTTTTGCTGACAGCATGTGTGTGTGTGTCTCTTTTACAGCCACTTTGCCAGCCATGAATACTGCCAATTATTTTTGGGGGCTAATTTATCCAGGTATAATATGTTTTATAAGTTTGTACTACTTTAATTGCCAGTGATGAAAAGTATTTTCTTTACATTTGTTTAATGATCACATCTGCTTTGTATGAATTGTTGAATTTATCCTTTGTCCACTTATCCAGTGGAGTCTTGTAGTTCTCATAAATTTGAAGGAAGTTCCTTTCTATTTGAAAATATGAAGAGAATTTCTTTTTTAAAAAATATTTTTTCTTCTAATTTTATTATTTTTTGAAAAAAATTTTTTTGTGGTTGCCTGAAATTTCCTTTGTAATTTCTTGTACTGGCTACTCTATCTTCTAAGAGTTGATCTATGGTTGATTTTTTAAAAAGTTTAACCTTTACATCCATCTTGAGTTTATTTTGGTGTATGATGTGAGGACTGATTTAAGTTAATTTTTTTCCATATTGTTACTTAGTGATCACAAAACAATTTGTTAAATAACCCTTTCTTTTCCTGTCATTTTATCATGCTTACATTGCGGTTTATTATATTTTAAATAAACAATGCCATTTATTAAGTATTTTTATAAAATGGGAATAAATGAATTATTAAAACACAAATTTGGCACTTGAATACCAAAGGTTGAGAATATAAGGAACGAAAGAGTCCTCTGCCAACAGCGGCTCCTGCCTGTTATTTGACCAAGTCGTAATTATCTACGGGAAAACCAAGGGGAGAGCACTGGTAATGCAAAAACACAGAGTATAAAATAAAGTAATACTTCCACCACCTTTGAATCAACCTTATTACTGGAACTGATTACCACAAGTAAAGCTGAGGGATGGGATTTAGTTTTCTCATCCTGTCCCAATGTCCCTGTGAATATCTAGTAAGGAGGCAAGGATCAGAAAAACGGCAGGGGAAATAAACAGCAGTAAGAATTATGAGAGCCCTGGCTGGTGTGGCTCAGTAGTTGAGCGCAGGCCTGAGAACCAAAGAATTAGGAGAAATTGATGAATGAGATCATTAACCTCATAGTAGTGACAACTGGCTGTGCCCCCCCAGGGTTAGTCCCAGACTTTCTGCTGCTCTCACATCTGTCCCATTGGTACTCTTCCCCAGCTTTTATCTTCTCTCTGATTCATCACTATGACTACTATCTTAATTCCAATATCCACCAGGATTCTTAAGATGGTGAAAGGGCCACAGGCCCACCCGCTGTAATGTGTAAGTTCTCCTTTGTTTATTCAAACATGCCAATGACAACACTAGCTTTGAGACTGGGAACTATTTGGAGATCAAAGATTTCAATTACACATGGTACTACCTTATTTGGACTTTATTACCAACAAACTAAAGGGGAGATGAAGACCTTAAAATTTTTAAAAATCTAGTGAGATTTCCTCATAAGTACCAAATGCAGGGGTACATCTGTTACATGTGCTATCCTTTGGTTGACTGTAATCCAGGATTAAAGATTATCTCCCTGATCCCAGAGCTGACAAGGAAAAATCTACACCTAGTTTCTGGCTGCTAGCAAATCTCCTTTACAGCCCACACAGCACCAGCCCACACAGCACCAGCCCACAATAGCATCTCTTGTCGCCTGCTGAAGAATTAGGCAGCTGCTGTGTCCTTGTAAGCTTACGCTGACCAGGCCTGTTGCTTTTTTATTCTCGCAATAAGCCTTTCTGCAAGTCACATAATCAAATGCAAGACAAATTAAATAGAAGTTTATAGAACAATATAAAAATTTCAAGGCTCCTTTTCACAAACACAGATCATGTCTTTTATTCCTTTTATGTGTCTGCACCTCAACACTGTGTTTGAATCCTGAGACCTTCAAATTACCACCAAAATAATTCACAGACCGGACAAGTTAAGATCCTAAAAACCAAATGCAATTTATCACATAAGCAGATAGTTGTAGGTTTTGTGTCTAAGCAAAGAAGAGGGAACTTCTAAAAAATAATAAATGAAGGGTGGTTATCTCTGGATTGTGGGATGACAAGTCATTTTTATTTTCCTCTTTATGCTTATCTTTATTCCCAATTCAAAAAAGAATAAGACTGCTTAACATAGGAGTCCCCAATCTTTGTGTGACAAGGAATAATTTTTAATTGCCTTGAAGCCTTAAGATCATGGAAGCGGGGAAAAGGTGGGCTGTGCAGAGTATGGAAGTATGAAAAAGAGAGACCCAGACAGAGAGGTAGACAGTCAAAATCCAGGTACTGACAAAAAACTTCTGCATGTAGCTGGAATGTGGCTGACAAATCCTGAAAACTACAGCTGGAATTGGCAGATATACCAGTAAATCCCAATGCGCCTTTGGATAAGGGGTATAGAGGGAGAGGGTGGTATTGGTTTAGGGTAATTCACAAACGGGAAAACAGAATGTATGAGAAAGTGGTTAATGGTAACCAATGTCCACTGGCTGTGGTGGAGAAGCGTGAACAGTACTGATGAAAAGAGATGAATATAT
Source organism: Trachops cirrhosus (assembly GCA_028533065.1). Lineage (NCBI taxonomy): Eukaryota > Metazoa > Chordata > Mammalia > Chiroptera > Phyllostomidae > Trachops > Trachops cirrhosus. The sequence continues at coordinate 151,996,811 of CM052539.1, forward strand.
TTTTAAGGGAGGGCCACAGAGTCCAACATTCAGTTATAAAATAAAACGGAATCTTACTTCTGGCCCATATTTTTCCTTTCCAAAATTTTAAAGTGAGAGATCTCGTAACAGCTGAGTCGCTTACACAAGGCTACAAAGATGTGTATCAAAGGCCTTAAAAACAGTAAACCCTTTGAACCCAAGCATCCCTGTCCTAGGAATTTACCTGAAGGGACAAGCAAAGATCTGAGCAGAAATTAAGTAACAGACGGATGTTCGTTGAAGTGCGGCTTATAATCACTAAACATAGCCAACAAATTGTCGAGCAACAGAAGATTTCTTAAATAAATATTGGCCTGTTCACACAATTTAATTTTATGCAGCCATTACAAAGGATGCCAATGAAGTATATTTGAGGATATGGGAAATATTCACATTATGAAGTGAAAAACAGTGTGACTTTTTTAAGGGCACACATATACATACAAAGAGACTAACATGATATATACCCAAAACATGGATGGTGGTTTTTCTCAGGACACTGTGGATCACAGATCATTTTAAGATTTTTGGAGGGACTTACCTGTATGTCCCAAATTTTCCAAATATGTTACTTTTGTTTTCAGAAATAAAAGTTCTTCTAAAGAATATAAATGAAGTTAGAAAGAACACCAGGGCCCTGTGATGTTCTTGTTACTTCAGAGTCACAATGCTTGAATTGGAATACAGAAATATACAGTTACACAATGATGGGAGTTAAAAATTTACTTTTTGAAAAGTAGTGGGACCTAAAAATAATAATGCTTCTAAAGAATGGTTAGATACTTTGTCTTTCCTCAAAACATGAGCTTTCTGTGCCTTGACTGTAAGAAGAAACTCCTTTTCCTGCAACCCCAGGCAGGCATGCAATCACAGGGCGGTACCATGTGGCTTCTGTCTGGTTGTGGATTAGCCTGGCGGCCATCAGGGTTTTTGATTATATAAACATTCAATTAGAAAAATTTAAATCTGCAAATATTATGTGATTTATTTATAAATTAGATAATATTTACACAACTTTATTAAAATACTAGGTATATATAAAATATGTATGAAAATAGAAATTTAAGATGATGGTATAAAAAAACAGAAGCTCTAACATTTTCTTCCTTGTAACACCATGGATTGTCTTACCTGTATTCTACTTTGGACTCCACTGGACTGGACAACCACATGGGCTTTGACCAAAAAAAAAAAGCCCCAACCGAATGTGAATCTGTTGCACTCAGAAGGTCTATGGGAAATTGATACACGCATTCATTTGGCACTAGTTCTTTAATTTCCCTAGAGGTCACAGGTCATCCAGGTAATGACGATGGTGTGCTTACCCAAGAAGGATCTTCGGGTTCATGCTATCGCTTACCTTGCTGCTGTAACTTGTAATCAGTGGAATACGCCTTCCCAATGATATTCCACACGGGCTTTAAGCATCCGAACAGTCCTTCAAGAAACCCACCCCCGCCGCTGCCGGAGCTGCTGAACTGAATCTTGACGTCATCAGTTCCGCTCACGCTCTCTCCATCTGCAGTGTTGCTGTTCCCCTGCGACACGGCCACGTCTGATTCATCTTGTTCCCTCAGCTGAAGGACGCTGTTCTCAAACTGGTCCCTGGAGTCCTCGCTTACACTGGTCAACACTGTTGTGGCCGCGGGGCTGTGCACGCCCTCGGTTAGCTCCGTTTGAGCCGCCCCCTTCTCCTGCTGGTCCTTAGGGAGCTTGGGCGACGGGTGGCTGCCCACTGGGGCGAGCTCATCTCGTAGTGCGCAGAAGGTTTTGCTTTCACTCACAGGCCCGCGAGGGGAGGAGGAGCAGCTCAGGTGCTCCTGAGGGCCGGCCATCGTGCCATGAGTGTGCCCGCGGTCCTGAGACGGCACTCAGAGCACTATTCGAATGGAGTTCTGACGTGAGGGAGGGCTCCAAAACCTGGGGAAACAGGAGGAGGACGTGAGATCACCCTTTCCCTAGTCATCGCACTACTGCACTCCTGATTGTAATAGTGAAAGCATTGCAGCAATGGCAGTTAAACAGCGGCGTGCACGCACATGGCACGCACGCACATGGCGCGCACCTGTGCAACAATGACAAGTCATGCCGTAGGAGAGTGTCTACTCCCAGGAGAAAATGTCGGGACATATTAGTATAAAAACAGGTGAGAACAACCTATACAATATAAACTGTTTTTAAATTTGTTTGGAAAGGATACACAAACACATATATAAGAAAAAAGACTGGAAGGATACATCTCAAGAATTAACAATAGTTAATTCTAGGTGGTTAGGTTGGGTGGGGCATTATATCATCATGTTTTTCTCAAGATATTCCAGGCATTCTGCATTAATATGTTGCTCTAAATTGAATGTTTGTGTCTCCACAAATTCCTACGTTGAAACCCAATCCCCAGTGTGCTGATATTTGGTGGTGGAGCCTTTGGCAGGTGATTAGGTCATAAGGGTTAAGTCCTCATGAACGGGATTAGTGCCCTTATTAGAAGAGACCCAGGAGAGCTCCCTTGCCTTTTCTGCTCTGGGAAGGCAGCTATGAGCCAGGAAGCAGGTAGTGAACATGAGGGGAGAGAGGTGAGAGGCAGAATTGGTAAGCTCTAGTGACTGGACACAGCATGGGTAAGGGGAAGGGAAAGGGGAGGAATACCTTTCTGGTAACTTACTTGGGGTAATGGATAGAGGGGCAATGGCATTAACTGAGATATGAAATATCAGAAGAAAAGCAGATTTGGAAAGAAGGTCATGAGCTCAGTTATAGACACAGGGGTTTTAAGGTCTACTGTGTGTGCCATGCACTGAACCAGGCTTTTATTTTTATCTGATTTAAAAAAGACACTTTGGACTTCTGGCCAAGATGGAGGCATAGGTAGACGCACTGTGCCTCCTCGCACAACCAAGATAGGGACAACAACAATATAGAAACAAAATAACAACCAGAACTGACAGAAAATTGAAGTGTATGGAAGTCAGACACCCAAGGATTTAAAAATAGACACTTTCGTCCAGACTGGTAGGAGGGGCGGAGTCGGGCAGCCAGGCGAGGGATACGGAGCGGAGAGCTGAGTACCTGGGGTGGTGCACAAGCCCACAGCAGGCAGACCCTGGGCGCACAAGCGGCAGTGGCTGGTGGGCCCCGGCCAGGGGGTGGCAACCAGCAGACCCAGCGAGGCAGCCATTGTGAAGCAAGGCACTGCACGCAACTCAGGGTCCCAGTACCCAGAAATAGAGCTTTGGGTCACTGACTGAGAAGGAAGGTCCCACAGGGTGCACAGGCCCACCCACACCAGAATTGGTGCCAGAGGGGTCCGGTTGGCTTGCGGAAAGTGGCGGAGGGGTCTGGGGTCCTACAGAGAGCAGAGCAAACGCCATTGTTTCTTCGCGGACCCCACCCCCACATACAGCGTCACAACCCAGCAACTGGGGTGCCCCGCCCTGGTGAACTCCTAAGGCCC
>CM052539.1:152000782-152018637 GCA_028533065.1 Trachops cirrhosus
ACTGAAGTAAAGGGGGGGAATGTGGGTGGGAGAGGGTGTTCAGGGTGGAGGGGAATGAAGGGGGGATAATAGGACAACTGTAATAGCATAATCAATAAAATATATTTAAAAAAAAAAGAAGCACAAATAGATAGTTACAGAATAGCCACTGGGATGTAAAAAACAGCATAGGAAGTGGAGTAGCCAAAGAACTTAAACACATGACCCATAAACATGAACAATGGTGTGGGGATTGCCCGAGGGTGCTGGGGGTGTGGGTGGAGTGGGGTAAATTAGGACAACTAATAGCATAATCAATAAAATATAATTAAAACAAGAAAAAAAAGAATAAAGAACTATGATGGGTGGTCATAATGAATGGCCCAAGCTCAAAAAAAATAAAAAAATAAAAAATAAAAAAGACACTTTGTAGAAAGGGGTTTGAAGAGAGGTAAAGATGGGTATTCCTTTAGCTCTGGGGAAGAAGGATCCAAACAATACAAGGGTGAACACAAGTTAAATTAAAGATGTATTTATTATATATGTGCTAAGAGCTGTGCCCTGCAATAGGCTGGGCTCTGCGGACACAGAGCGTTGCTTGTCGCCGTTACTACTTTTAATGATAATGAAGACAAGGAGCTGCACAGGTTACAGAGCCCTGTCCACGAGTTCAGTGACGTGCTGGTCAGCCAGCTCCCCAGAGAAAAACCCCGACTGTCCATTTTGCGGTGTTTGTGATTTCCCTGGGATAAGTACTTGCACCACAGCAGATTTCTAGTGAATACAAGTTTAACAACCAGCTTGCAAAGTTGCTAATATTTGACAACGTGCTCTTATAAATTGGTGTATGAGCCAGCTCCAGCACTAATAATCCTTGTAAGAGTGTCTTGTCATTTTACAGGGCAGAAAGAAAATTTTCTAAGATCAGATATGGAGTAAGCGGTAGAGCAAGAATTAAAATCTAACTCAAAATTCAGATTCCTAAATTCCCTTGCCTTTTTTATAACACGATGGCTCCTCTTATGATAACCTGTTCCTTTCCTAGAGTGCTTCACAGGTTAAAGGTACTGTTGCCTCTGATCTTGATCTAGTCATTTGCTCCTCTGTGTGTGGAAGCCAGAGCACGGAACCATTACCCCTGTTTTTCAGAAAAGGACCCTAAGGCTTACAGACAGGTACATACTGAACACCACTGAGCCAGGGTTGAACGCCAGGCTATTTTTGCTTACTCCCCAATTCTCTCCTGTACCACGCAGAGTGTGTAAGACACAGCTCCTTCCTCTCAGTGCTTACAAACTAGTTAAGGAGTTAAGAATTATATCCGGGGCATCACCTCCTGACTGCCGCCACTGCCCCCCACCCCCTGCCATGAGAAAGGTGCCACGATCTGTTACATAGAGCCATGAGAAGAGAATCAATAATGGAGGTGGGAGTAGTTAACTTGGGCTGAGGGAAAGAGGCAGGACTTGAGATGAACCTTTGAAAGAAAGGTATGTTTCAGATGGACAGAAGAAGGAAGTCAGGGAGGAATAAGAGCATTTGTTAGCAGAGGCAGAGAGGCAGAAATGCAGAAACAACCAGGGCACATGAGGGGTCAGTAACTTAAATTCTGCATCAAGGAGAAATTTAGGGATGTTGCAGCTGCCTGGGAATGTAGGGTTGGTAAAAAAGGGAAAGAAAGAAAGAAAAAGAAAAACTGGATTCATCTGGTACAGCAATACCTGTTTGCTGAATGGACCCCCATTTCCCTGGCCCTCCCCTCCCCACGTCCATCATTTGTGCTTATCTCTGAGCTTTGACTTTACTGACTTCTTCATTTTGCTTTCTTTTTAAAAAAATTTTATTTTAATTGTTGTTCAAGTATAATTTTCTATCTTTTACTCCCACCCCAGCTCATGTTGCTTTCTTGCTGATCTCCTGCCACAACCTTGAGCTGCGTCTTGCCTTTGGCCTCTCCAACCTTGTTCTGCCTTTGATCTCTTCGAAGACTGCTGACATCAGACTGCCTGACCTGGCCACTGCCTCAGCAGTTCCTTCCAGTCTGCCTCTGCCGTGGGGACTCGTGGTTACCCTATACAGCACAGGGTGTCCATTATGCTCTTGGCTCACATTAGACCTGAGGATAATGCAAATACCCAAATGTATATGTGAATTTCAGCCAAACACCTATTTGTGCAATTTGTTTCTTTGAATCAAACTGCAGGACTTTATATGAATTCTTGGTAAATTTCCGTTCTGTCCATTTTTATCCTGAGTTTCTCCCTGATGATATATTGAAATGAGCTCATATACAAAAAGTTAGAAAAACATATGTTTGTTTTGCGATCTCTTCCCATTTCTAAGAGGTGCCCATGAAGTGGACCTGTTCCTGTTGGGCCTGGGAATGAGTCCGAAGAAGAGAGCTTCAGCATGGTCATCACATTCAATTTGATAATGAAGAGATCAAGGAATGACAGGACCTTCAAGGAATACAATCCAACCTACTTGTTTCACATATAAGAAGCAAATCTCAGAGACAGTACAGACTTGCTCAATACAACAACTAATTAGTGGCAGATCTGGGATGAGTTTTCTTCCTCATCCTACGTTCTTGCCCCAGTCTGATCATTTCCTCAGATAAGAGAAACAAATACCATGATATCCTGACCACTGATGCCAAAAGCAATAGTAATTCACAGTGTTATTCCAGAACTAAAGCTCCTCCCGAGGAAGCAGAAGCACCGACCTACCCAGAGGGGTGACCCTGCCCCTGTCAACAGAGCAGTGGAAGGCCGCATAACCATTGGCTACTGAGCCCTCCTCTGGAAGTGGACAGAGGCGAGGGACTCCTCAAGGTGGGCATAAAGAGGCTTGCCTCTGCCCACCAGGAGTACCAAGTCACTCTCAACCAACAAAGGCAGGGAAATGGAGAGACATAAGAACAAAAGGAAAGAAATCATTGCCATGACTATATTTAAATATGATCAGAGCTGATGCCACATTTAAGAAGAGTGTGGGAGGATAAAAATATCTCAATTTTACCTGTGTTTGGTGCACACCCACTCTGCCACTGCACAGTGAAGGTGCTGGCAGGTGGAAGCCGAGGGAAGGCAAGCAGCCCCACCACCGCTGCCTCTGTCTCTGCCCTCTCAGGTCCTCTCTCCCTGCCCACATTTGGCTCAGGTACCCTCAGGGGAGTTGACTGGGTCTTTTAATTCATGAGGAGTCAAAGCTAGTATTTATTAGGAGGGGACAAAAAGGAAACGAGGCAAGTTTTTAAACACTGAGAGTCAAATGGAAAAAGATGAGGAAGAGCAGAGGGGTAAAGGGGCAAGGTGGGCAGGGCAGCAGGTGAGGTGATGCTGCTGTCCTATCCCCCACCCCCAGGGCTCCGAACCAGCCTAGAGCGCAGGACTTCTGCCCTCTAGGCCCCGCCCCCCGGCCCCGCCCTGTGACTTTCTCAGCACCAAGAGGAGGAAGTGGTGTGTGCAAAATTAGTAGGCAAGAGTTGGAGACAGCAGCAGCTGTGCACTTGCCAGGGCACTGCCAAATTCTGGAAATTACCTGGGCTTCGTGCCAAGATGGATCGGCACAGAGAGAAAGAGGAATGGAAGAGGTAGCGTGGCCATATGGCCTTCCAATTCTTGTGTTTATCGCATAACACAAATTTCCCATATTGCTAATAGAGAATAATTTTATAATAGATTATATCAGAAACATGAGTAAATCAAAGATTTTGGAAATTTTTCCCCATAGATAAAAGTTTTCAGTATGATTAAAATTGAATAAAATGTTAACTTAAACATTATTGCTGAGATTTCTTGATTGATGATGAGTGCTTCCCAAGCTGTCTTCTTTTTTTTAATCCTCACCCAAGGACATATTTTTATTGCTTTTTTTTAGAAAAAGAGAAGGAGGGGGAGAGGGGTAGAGAGAGAGAGAGAGAGAGAGAGAGAGAGAGAGAGAGAGAGAGTCAGTGATTGGTTGCCTTCTCATACATGCTCCAGCAGAGGATAGAACACACAACCTGGATATGTGCCCTGACTGGAAATCGAACCTGTGACCCTTAGGTCTATGGGACGATGCTCCAACCATCTGAACCATGCCAGCCAGGGCCAAGGTGTCTTCTCTTCATTTGGGATTTTCTTGCCTTAATATAAACACAGCCCTGCCACACTAATCTTTTGTCATTTCTCTAAAATTCTTACAGTAGTATTTAGAGCATAGGAAAGATTTCTGCCATTAGGGCATCACTCCCATTTTAAAACTGGGATGAAGTTACTCATTCATAGTAATAACACAAAGTGATCTTTCCAGGATTGAGTCTGTCATAAGATCTTGATTTGAATTTTGAAAAAATTAGATAGCTTTTTAATGAAATTAAATTATAAGTACTGTATATGATTTAAAATTAGATCAAGAGAATGGCCCACAGTCACGCTTTTACCCCTGGGACCTAACCTGCTCTCACAACTATGAAGCATCTGCTGAAACTTCTGTTTGGAAGGATAATGCCCTGGCTGGTGTGGCTCAGTGTACTGAGCACCGGCCTGCAAACCGAAAGGTCGCTGGTGGATCCCTGGCTGGGGCACATGCCTGGGGTATGGGCAAAGTCCCCAGTTGGGGGTGTGTGAGAAGTACATACATGTTTCTCTTCCTCTCTTTCTCCCTTCCCTTCTCTCTAAAATATATATAAATAAAATCTTTTTTCAAAAAAGGTTAATAACCTCACATCAACCAAATCCACTTACCTACCTCATCTCATATTTTTTATAACATTTCATTCAACAATCATTCATTCAAAAATGTTGATTCAGTACTTACCATACAACTATATTTTTGTTTAAGACTATGAATGTTTAATAATACTGAAGTAAACTGGAGCCAGCAAAAAATAAAAACTACAAAAAGGCAAATTCTCCTTGTTGATGGATCACCTTCTGAGTACTGATACTTACAAATACAACCATGATTAAAGTTAAAGTAAGTTTAAAATGTAGGTTTTAAAATAAGTAAAGATGCTTCATTTTAAGAGTTGTAACTATAAACTTATCAAGAAATAGAAACTTGTGAGGTTTCAAATAACTTAAGTCAAAGGCTAAACATATTTCTTGACCAAGGAAATGATTTCTCTATAATCTCTATAAATCCACAATAAATAATATACATAGTGGGACAAAAGTAGGCTTACAGTTGCAAGTACATGAAGCACAGAGTTTATTCTTATATTATTATTTGTTAATTATTGTGTTAATTTCCATAGGAACAAGCCTAAACCTATTTCTACCCCACGCTGTGTACTACTTTTAGTGTTAATATTCCAGAACAGAATCAACATTTCCTGACCATATGAAGAAGGCTGGTAACTAAACAAATTCACTTAAAATGTCTTAAAAAATAAAATACAGACATATTGCACTTAAATGTACAAATATTAATAAGTATAAAAATAATTATATAAGCACTATAAGAAATTAGAAAAACTGGTTTACATGGTCAACAATGGTTATTACTGTTCTTTTAAAATTTATCTATTTTCCTAAATTTCTATTATTAGCATGTATTACTTATTTAATCAGAAATTTTTGATCCAAATCTTTGTTGTTTTAAACATATATACTAATGAGCCAAATTACCTGTATTTGCATATGTGACAAATGATATGAGACGTTAAGGAAATTGTCGGAAAACCTAATTGTTGGTGTGTGCTGAGGTTTGCAAACATGTTTAAGAACGATTATAAATGCAAAACAAAAAGAAAAATGAATAAAAAACAGATGATAACAAGGAAACAAACGTTGACCCCTCCTATTTTGCTTTTATCTTTTCTACTAGTAAGACCCATGTTCGCGCAGGAAAGGTAGTGGAGCAATCACGTCTCGGAGAATGAAACTCACGACAGAGGAAGAGCCAGAAAGTCCATCCGGCCCTCAGCACTCTACCGGTGGAGATCCTGCCGCTGAAGGCAGAGACGTAGCGGCTGAACCTGGAAATGCAACTGCGGAGCTGAGCCTCAGCTGCTAAGAGGTCTATTTCTGGCTTCCAGATCTCTGTGTTTGGTGAGAAAACTTGAAGTCTGGTGTCTGTCATAGGCTCTCTAGCAGTTTGGTACCCATTGGACAATCTGTTCTTTTTGCCTAGGCTGAAATATGGGGGAACATATTCCCCTCTGAATATTTCAAATACTGTTTATTACATTTAGATCATCCATGAGTATCAATATCATGTAATATGTTGCAAAAAAGCAGCTCAGCAATGAAAAGTAAATGATATCCATATTATGGCTGCAAACAAACTTGTAGTAGAGGCAGCTTGCCACACATGGATTCTGAAAAATGGGCATCCTCATGAGATTTGTGTGAGGATTCAATGAGCTCATGGACGTGAAAGTGCTTTTCAAGCTAAGTCGTAGTATCCTGATGCTAACTATCACTATTAAAATATATGCCTGCCATGAGGTGATGATGTAAGCATATTTCTTAAGCATACTGTTTAAGCAGAATTGGGTGGCTCTGTACTGTTCATGACTCTAAGTAAATGAGAGAGCAGTGAAAATAGTTTTGAATGAAGTTATATTTTGGAAGTTCTTTTCCCCATTAAATTAATTGTCAGTATTTGGACTGTAGAGTTGGACGGTAAAATATTACTGAAGTAGAGATATGAATATAATCTATTTTGCACTTGTGTTATGCTACATACATTAAAATCAAATAATTCATTGCCAGCTTAGTAGAATAGAGCTACTGAAGAGCATCAGTAACAGACTTCCAGTGATACATCTGGAGTTTCCCACAGAGCTGCATATCCTAGACTGTTCCTGGGCAAGTCCTACGTGTACTTCGTAAGCAAGTAGGTATCAGGGGTCCCTTGGCCATCTTGCATGTTTTTTTCAGGTGTTGCTTGGGAATGAAGGAATCATAGATTGTTAGAATCGGATGGAGCAATGAGTGAGTCCTGACTTCTATATTTCAAGAGAAATAACTCATTCTCATCAGTTTATAAGTTTACTAGGAGTAGAACCCAAGTATTACTTATCTCTGAACCTTGTCCCTCGTCTTTTCCTTCCTATCCGGCCTCAGCACCTAGTACAGGACCTGGTATAATATGAAGCGATCTACTTTTTGGATGGGAGAATTTTACGTGTGTGTGCCACACATACAGCAATGTGATAAGTAACATATAAGTAACATAGCTAACATTCACTGAGATTATTGCCACTCACTGCTCTAATGTAACACTTTTCTTATATGACTTCTCTAATCCTCATATCAATCCTTTGAAAAAGGCACTATTATTACCTCTGATAACTGAAGAAATAGGGGCACAGAGTTTAAATCACTGGCTTACAACAATTCAGTGGTCAAGACAGGAGTTGAACCCAGTTCCACTTCCGTTCCAGAGGCTGAGGCTGAGGACAAGTCAGCCAGGACCCTCCGTCACAACACTCCACGGTCAGTATTATAATGGGCTTCCACTTAATTAAGAAAGGTCTAAGAAAAATATGGACTAGACTCACATCTTACCTTGAACTTCAGTTCTATACTTGGGATGAAAGGCAAAAATTCCTAGGAACAAATAAAAATAAGTGGAAAATTCTAAAATATGCCCACTTTTTATAGGTTTTACTTCATTCTGTTTCAACATTAAACCCTATACCTGCACCATCCAATATGGTAACTTCTAGTTGTAGGTGACTATGTAACTTAAAATTAATTAACATTAAACAAAACAAAATAAAAAATTCAGTTTCTCAGATGCACTAGTGCGCTTCAAGTGCGCAGTAGCCAGGTGTGGCTAGTGGCGAGCATACCGGGCAGCACACAGTACAGCCTTTCCATCACTAGAGAAAGCTCTCTTGGACAGCAGAGCTGCGCTAGCTTTATTCATATCAACACATTTGTTTTTGCTGTGAGGATTAATCAAAACTGTGGGTTCCATTTGTACACGGGGATGAGCTAAATGCATAGAGCTCCATAGCCTCCTTTAAAATAACAAGTTTGCTACCAAATTTCAGTAATGCCTGTAGATGAAACGATTTAAACACAGCTCATTCTAATGATGGTCTGTCAGGACTAAATTAAAGCAGAGATTTTATTTATTTATTTTTAGACAGGGGAAGGGAAGGAGGTGGAGAAGGAGAGAAACATCTATATGTGGTTGCCTCTCACGTGCCCCCTATTGGGGACCTGGCCCAAAACCCAGGCATGTGCCCTGACTGGGAACTGAACAGATGACCCTTTGGTTCACAGGCCGGCACTCAATCCACTGAGCCACACCAGCCAGGTAAAGCAGAGATTTTTAAAAAAGGATTTTCCAAGGGGCTATCGCCAGGTATCTAAAACCATCAGAAAGAGCCAAAGGAGTGATTTTTCAAATACCTAAGTAGTTTCAACAGTTGTTTATGGAGAATTTTTAAACTGCAGCCGGATTTTTGCTATTCTCATAATTACACTTCCTTGAAGCTCCTAATCACAGTACCGGTGTAGGTGAAAGGCAGAAAAACTAGGGGAAGACTAATGGAGGAAAGAAGAAACGGGACCAGAATTTTCTGCCAAATTACCAATAGTTCTTGTTATTTCCCAGAGAAGACTATATTACAGATAACCGGGAAAAAAACTCCAGGAGGAGCAAGGAACTCTAGACTCTGGATCCAATCTCCAATTTTTATTTTTATTTTATTTTTTTACTGTTGTTCAAGCACAGTTGTCTGCATTCCGCCCCCATCACTCCCCTCCACCCCAGTCATCCCCACCTCCCTCCCCTGATCCCAGCCCCCGCCCTTGGTTTTGTCCATGTGTTCTTCATAGTTGTTCCTGAAAACCCTTTCTCCCTTTCCCCTCATCATCCCCCCACCTCCCCTCTGGTTACTGTCAGTTTGTTCTTAATTTCAATGTCTCTGGTTATATTTTGATTGAATACAATGTCTAATTTTTATAGTGAAGTAATTAAAACCATGTTAGTGAAAGACTCTATTGCTTTAGACTTTTACAATTCTCCTTAACATTGTTTTTGCTCCCAGAAGCAGTCCTAAGTTTTAATTTAAAAATAATTTTTGACTGAGAGAGAAAGAGAGATAGACATCAATTTGTTGTTCCACTTATCTGTGTATTCGTGGTTCTTGTATGTGCCCTGACAGGAGATCAAACCTGCAACCTTGGCCTCTCAGGACAACGCTCTAACCAACTGAGTTACCCGGCCAGAGCCTTAAGTTTTAATTTTTTAAAAAGGACTTTATTGTATTTTTCTTTTTATTTATCTTCTGAGAGAGGGGAAGTGAGGGAGAAAGAGAGGGAGAGAAACATCAATGTGTTATTGTCTCTTGTGCACCCTGCACTGGGGACCTGGCCACAACCCAGCCATGTGCCCTGACTGGGAATCCAACTGGTGACCCTTTTGTTTGCAGGCCGGCACTCAACCCACTGAGCCACATCAGCCAGAGCTGTAAGCTTTAATTCTTTGAGGTAATGATTTAATCAAGATGATATTCTAGAAAATGTATGATGAACATTTTGAGTTTTACCCAGAATAGAAATTTGAAATTGACAAAGATCAATCATTTTTTCACCTCTTGTCGCTGTTTTGGAATGTGAATTTGACTTTGTGCTAGAGAGTAATCCAAACCCATTATTTAATTATTCATTGGTACAGTTTCCATTTCTACTCCCAATATATAGCTGAAATTTGCAGACTACTAAAGGATCCTTGATAAGTCCTTTCTGTCCAAGATGAGGATGAGAAGGAGAACATCAATTAATATTAAATATTTATTCTAAGTGTTAAAAAATTATAAATGTACAAGACAGTTCTAATAAAAAGAAAAATAAATGCAGAATAACAAACTATTTGTGATGGAAAACAGTATGAATACCTCAATATAAAAAGATTACTATTATGGAGGATGGAATTTAAAGACATATTTAGCTGCTTCCCTTCAGAAATTATAATTGTAACTCATTACAAGCACACATGTTTTCAGTACATGTGTTCCTAAAGAGTTGCATATAAATCATATATTCTAAAAAGCTAACATTTAAAATTTCCCAGTAAAAGTGACTACTTGTAGTAACACTGATAAATCTGTTTGCAAAATCCTTTTGAAATGCTAATGATTTTTTATTATTGTACTTGTTTAGTTAATTTGAATTTTCTTCTGTCTCAGTGTCTGGTATACAGCCACTAGTCAACTCATTAGCCATCACTTCTCATATCTGTTAGTAAATGGGCTTGAATAATGAATATGTCCTGGACTCGGAAACCAGATAAGCTTGTTCAAAGGTCTTGTACAAAGGCTTGAAGGATCTTCTTATGAGTGAACTCTGAGGGTAGGTGCATGGACTTTACGATGTCTATTCTGGTGGTGTGAGAATGTTTTTTCTCCTAATTTTCTGGTTCTGAATAACTGTTTGCAAGTTTATGTATATTATGTTTGGCTGTTTTTAAAAGCGTAGTATGAACTGTAGTCACAATATCCTGAAAGTGGGGACAAGAAGAGACATCTACACCTGAAGAACCTATGAAGTGACAGAGGCCCTCTTAGTGGCACCCTGCCTCAGACAATAGCTTTGGAGGGGGTGTGATTGTTTTCTGTAACTTCTACTTCCAAAAGGAATGGATATAACATAAACATAACTTGCTTCTCTTCACAATGCATTAAAGGATTATTCTTGTTTTGAACTTATATTTATATTAAACCTTAATGCCTTTATTTTATCACCAACATTTGATATTGTAAATGATCTCTACAGCACATATGTGTCACTAGAAGAGAAGCTTGCTGAAGGTAGAAACTATCTTAGTACTGCTTTTTCCCAACAGCTAGCATGGAATCTGACATTAATAGAGGTCCTATCAATTAATGAATGAGGTAAAAAAAATGCTGTTTCAAAATTTAAAAGTAACATTTAAAAAAGTTTATTCTAGAACACTTTCAAGTTTCATCTGATGTCCTTAAAGTCTAGAACTCCAGAGTTTGTACACAACGATTTTATATATATCAGCTTTTTCCTTTAACACTGATGGGTCTTAAAAGTTCCAGGCTGCACCCCTGAGGTGGGACACACATCCCTCGAACCATTTCAGTTGTTCTTGCTGATCTGTCTCCAACTTCACCTCCTCTTCCCCGGAACTTTGCTCTGAATGTCACTGCTCCCTGGCTGTGGGTTAAAGAGGGGAAAGCCCTTCTGGCGATGCCCAGCACGTTAGTGAGCTGGCCATGCACAGCACACTGAGCACATCTCATCGGGAATAACCAACCATTATGTCCGATTTCCTCCCAGAACTGTAATGAACCTGACGGTAATGAAGTGCAGCATAATATAAATAGTTGTTTCCCCATGTTGATTGCATTATGCCCAGGATGTGTTGTTACAGGAAAGAGTCTGGGATTTCAAGTCAGAAAAGCCTCTTTGATTTGAGCCCTAACTCTGCCACGTCCCAGCTGTGAAGTCTGCAACAAGTTACATAAATACCTCATTTGTACTCTAACATAACACTCCCTTTTGGGGTTGTTGTAGATTTGAATCAAACTAACAGGCATTTTATTGAGTGTTTACTATAAACAAGACCCCCCAATCTTCTAAAGGTTTCTGTCTTCTTGGCATCTCAAATAAGTTTAGTTTCAGCTGCAGAATTGGAAGACTTCACTCTGTACTGACATTTTCTGATTTATTTTCTAAAATTGTTAAATAAGATTTCTAGTTAAACGTCGTAGATTCAACACAAACATTTTATCTTGGGTTCATCTGTTCCCCCACCAAATTCCACTAACATGAAAGCAGGGCAAATGAGACTAAAAGGTTATAGCCTCAACACTATGGACGACTCTCGAAAGTGCAATGCTAAGAGAAAAATGCCAAACACAGAAGGCTACATGCTGTATGATTCCATTTATATGAAATCCATTTATAGAAAAGACAAAACCACAAGGACAGAAAACAGTACAACGGTTACCACGGGCAGCTGGGGGGACAGGGGACCGACTTGAGCTTTTCATCCCCCATCTCCAGTCCTGAGCTCCGCCAATGGTGTTCTGAAGGCAAAGTCCCCAGGCTGTCCTGAGCAGTGGTAGAATGGCCCGGACGGGCTCTTCCAATACTATCAGTGTTCCCAGGACACGGACACTTTTCCTGACACTTTTACTAGGATGTGTTTGATAAAGACAAAGCCCATTTAGTTGTCTAAGTTATGGTAAGCTTTGTTAAAATGTAATCACATTGCTTTACAGATAAAATTTTTCATTTAGGTGTACATTGGAATTCACTTTGTATTTATAATCTTAACACCTTTTGAGTCACAGGTACCTCTGGGTGTGTCTAAATGAAAGTTAACAAACATGAATCTAGAGAATAGTGGGTTGGCCAAACAGTCCATTTACTTTTTGCCATAAAATAAAAGACACATTTTCCATTTCCACCAATAACTTTTTGATTTGGATATTTGAGTATGTCAGTTATCTCCTGCTATTCGCTTCTAGAGCATAGAGGCCAGTGGTGCTGCTAAACATTTTCCAATGCATAAGACAGCCCCACAACCAGGAATTATTTGGCCAAAATGTCAATAGTACCAAGAAATTTCACAAACCACTTTCGACACGTTTGATCAGTCATAGCACCTTCTCCATATACTGCACAAATCTTTCTGTGTGTTTCAGTTATGTTTTTACCATTCTTGAAATAAGAAAGCATAATATGCCTTTAAAAATGCTTATTTTCTTCCATCTTCAATATTAAAATCACTATGCAAAAATTCACCAATTTTGATGTTTTTAAATGCACACTGATGTCACAATACAATCTGTCACAATACAACCTAACAAAATTGTTTCAAATGAACTTAATGAGACCTAAGCACTACTAGAACCATTGTACAGAAAAAAAGCAAACTTTTTAAAAGATTTTTATTTTGTTTTATTTTATTTTTAGAGAGAGGGGAAGGGAGGGAGAAAGAGGGAGAGAAACATCAATGTGTGGTTGTCTCTCACGTGCCCTGTACTTGGGACCTGGCCTGCAACTCAGGCAGGTGCCGTGACTGGGAACTGAACTGGCAACCCTTTGGTTCACAGGCCAGTGCTCAATCTACTGAGCCACACCAGCCAGGGCCAAACACACTTTTTGGCCAACCCATAAAATGAGGTAAGAGTTTAGCACAGTCAAGGTTACATATCCTTAGAATCTAAAAGCTATCCCTAGAGGTTCCCACACAAGAACCAGTGCTGAGTTAAAGGCTGAGGTCTGCTGGCAGAAAATGGTTAAGGAAAGAGACATTACTTGTATCCCGAGGGCTCACAAACACACGATCAGCTTGTGGATCCTTTCCCTCACCTTCTGAGGAACATTAAAATGCCCTTCTCATAAAATCTCTAGTGTTTCTCTTTTAAAATTTTCTTTCCTTTCCAGGCATGCTTTCAGTATTAATTTTTAACCTTCATTTTACTGTACACAAACTTGTGGGAACATATCCCACACCTCTTCTGGGATGATCCCACCCTGCTCTATAATTTACAACTTTTATTTGTCAGATTTTTCCACCGAGCTCTTTTTTACTTGCCACCATAAAAACAAGTGGATTCATTAGAGAGAGTGGGTTTTGAAATGGGGCATCCATTCAACCTCACTAGACTGACACAGACTGAGCACCAAAACTTAAAATATGAAAGTAAGTCATTAATTAGCTTTGAGGAATCACAGCGTCCTCGTACACAGCACGCTACGTGGTCTTCTCATAGTCACTGAAATGGTGATGGGACTAGGGTGGTCCACCAGTTGTACCAGTGACTCGTTGGAATTCGGGACTTTTCCCCTTCAGCTTACATGTACTAATCCCATGGGACAAAATTAAAAGCATGATTGGCTGTGGCCACAGAGAAGTTCAAACAAAAGTCTATTTCTTAACCCCAGTAGATTCAGATTCTGACTCTAGTTTATTCTCTGTTTTGCCCTCTCCTTACTCACACAGCCTAGGCAGGATCAAAAGAAAAGACTAAAATTCCTCAATAGCTAGCGTTTAGTTTCAGAGTCAAAGTGAAAGAATACAAAATGTATTTGGCACACTCCTAAATAGGCCTACCACGCTACTGGCTTTATTTCAAACCTTTTCTTGACATGGCATTATAATCTAATTAAGGGAAGGTGCTACAAAAACAAAAGTTGAGAGTTAAATTGCTCGCTCAGGACGGCTAAATCGAGAGTCAAGTGGTACCCTAGGCTTCCTGTTTTTCTGACTTCAAACTGTTTCAGGTCATTTTCCCTGACTAGACAAGGGCCCTCCAGTCTTTTTTAACTTTGCCACTACTGAACTCTCACTACTCCTTCACCCAGGATCACAACGTTATACAGTTCTAGGGGGCCTCATTCCCAGTAACAGCTTTGCTTTTATTATTTCTCTCTTCCGCAAACAATTCTCAAAGTCAGAACTATTTCCAATAAGATCAACTGATGTTAACTGGTTGTTTCCTTTTAGGGAATCACAACCAAGTTCTTTAAAAATATAGATAACTGGAGTAGTCCTCCCAATCCACTCACTGCCATTGTCTAAATGTTTGTGTCTCCACCAAATTCATAGGTTGACATCCTAACTCCCATAGGTGATGGTATTAGTAGGCGAGGTCTTTGAGAGGTGCTTACGCAAGGAAAAGGGAGTCCCTATAAATGGGATTAGTGCTCTTATAAAAAGAAGCTCCATTGAGATCCCTTGCCCCTCTGCCATGGGCGAATACAAGGAGAAGCCTACGACCCAGAAGAGGGCCTCATCCAATGACAGTGGCACCTTCATGTCAGACTTCCAGCTTCCGAAACTGTGAGCAACAGATTCCCGTTGTTTATAAGGTACCCAGTCTGTGGCATTTGGTTACAGCAGCCATAACGGACAAAGACACTCAGTAAACATGCACTGAGCATGTGCCGGATATATGTGCCACGACGATGCTGTGCGTGACAGACCTGCGCTCAAGGAGAGTGCAACAGACAGTCAAGTAAACAGAACTACAACGCAAAGCAGAATTAAGGAAGCCTTCAAGAGCTGCGTGAGCCATGGCAGAGCAGAGAGGGCAGTAACTATCTACTGTATTTTGCTGTGTGTAATACCCACCGACATTTTTGTGTGCATTATACATGGAATTATTATACCCATTATTATACCCATGGTATGTAATCATCATACCCATGTTTAATGTGCATCCTTATTTTTCCCTCAAAAATTTGGGCAAAAGTGCTCATTATACACAGCAAAATATGGTGACTATAATTGAGAATATCAGGGGAAAACTTCATAGAGGGAGAGACATTCGAGCAACAAAGTAGGACCTTGAAGGATGAATAAGAGTCACATCAGTGGAGAAAGAGTGGAGGACAGTGGAGGCAAGGGTGGTATTTGGACTAAGGCATCCATATTTATATAAAATAATTTCAAAAGAGAAGAATGAAAGTCAAGAAAAAAATGGCATTTTCCAGAAATAGCAAGCAGTCTGGAATGGTTGGAACATGAGGTGCACGGAGGGCAGTGACAAGGACAGCTGTGACTGTGGGGCGGTGTCACATCACGGAAGCGTGGGAATGCTGTGCTAACGAGTCTCTTTTTCCCTCTGAGCAGAAGAATTTGGCTTCATAAAAACTATTACTCATTACTTATGCAACGATCAGAAAACTTTGTTCAAGACCCCAGTAATTGGAATGAGCAGAATATGTAGTTTCTGAAATCATGCTATTACATTAAATCATGCATATATATCTTGTTAGCAAAATAGCATTGTTTGGGGGCATAAAATTAAGGCAGAGTTTTCCTTAAGTCATTGATCGGCACAAACACATTCTTCAGAGCCAGCTCTAGAAATCTAACGGTATCCAGGATGGAATAAGACATGCTGGTCTTTGAGCTAAAAGAGGCATGCCGCCCTGACTGGGTGGCTTACTTAGTTGGAAGACTTGTCTTGTGTACCAAAAAAAAGGTTCGAGTTCCATCCCCGGTTGTGTGTGTATGGGAAGCAAACAATGGATGGTTCCCTCTCCCTCTCTTCCCCTCTCTCTAACGATCAAATCAACAGCCCTGGCCACTGTGTCTCAGTTTTTTGGAGCATCGTCCCATACACCAAAAGGTTGGGGGTTCAGTTCCCCAGGCGGGCACATACCTAGGTTGCAGGTTTGGTTCCCTGTTGGGTGCTATGGGAGACAACCAACTGATGTTGTTTTCTTCCTCTTGTTCTTTCTGTGCCCATCTCCCTTCCTCTCTCTTTAAAATCAATAAACATACAAAAATATTTTTTAAAAAACCAAGAGAAGTAGTCTGTAGATATCTTTTTAAAAAATCAAATCAACAAACCATATCCTCAGGTGAGGAGTGAAAAAAAGGAGGGGGCATGGCACAGGAAACAATCGATGGTGGAGATACACTGCCAGTGACGGCAACACCGTCTAAGGGCTTACGGCAATTTTATGTACTGTCAATAGGACTGGCTACAAAATGTGCAAGTCCAGTACAAAATAAAAATACAAGATCTTTTGTTCAAAAACTCTTTAAGAATTTCAAGGTAGAGACAGCAGAGCATTAAAACCAACACAGGATCACGTGCAGCAGCACAGGTTCCATACCCACTAAACTGGCTTTGTTGTCAGATTTTTTTTTTCTTAAATTCGCCCCTGAGGACATTTCTTTTTCATTGCTTTTCAGCGAGAGAGGAAAGGAGAGAGGAAGGAAGAGAGAGAAACATGAATGAGAGAAAAGCATCAGTGGGTTGCCTCCCATACCACCTGGACCGGGGATTGGCGCCTGGAGCAGGGATTGTGAGCGTCCGGACTAGGGTTACAGGTTCCCACAACCCCAGGATCAGGACCAGGACCAGGACTAGGATCAACCAACAACCTAGTATGGGCCCTGACACCCTACGTAGGTGAATTGGGCCCAAAACCTTTTGGTTATGAGACAATGCTCCAACCAACTGAGCCACCCAGCTAGGGCGCCAACTCTAAGTTTTAATGATAATCCACCTAGTTTCCACAGTCTGATATGTGTAAAGCACTTCTCACATTCAAGTGTGGATGTTTTCCACCATTTTACCCCCAGAACTTAACGCATCCCTACCAGTGTGTTTCCCTTCTGCCTTCACTCACAATGGTAATCAGAAGAGAGTGCTTTTTAGAGAAGTGCTACCTCTTTCACCTGTTTTTACAATGCCATTCTTCTGCTCACTGAAAATTCAGGCTCTCTCTCCTTAATCTTTTCTTTAAAATATACATATATATTTTAAAGATTTATTTATTTATTTTTAGAGAGAGGGGAAAGGAAGGAGAAAGAGAGGGAGAGAAACATCAATGTGTGGTTGCCTCTTGTACGCCCCCTACTGGGGACCTGGCCTGCAACCCAGGCATGTGCCCTGACTGGGAATCGAACTGGTGAGTCTTTTTTTCCTAGGCCAGCGCTCAATCCACTGAGCTGCAGGAACCATGGCACCAATTATGCTTCTTAATCCCTGCACCTTTCCCTCCATTCTCCCCCTCCTCCCTCCTAACTGATAACCTTCCAAATGATCTCCATATCTATGATTCTGTTTCTGTTTTGGTTGTTTGCTTAGTTTGTTTTTTTAGATTCAGTTGCTGATAGTTGTGAATTTGTTGCCATTTTAATGTTCATAGTTTTGATTTTCTTTTTCTTAAATAAGTCCCTTTAACATTTCATGTAATAATGGTTTGGTAATGACAAACTCCCTTAGCTTTACCTTGTCTGGGAAACACTTAATCTGCCCTTCCATTCTAAGTGATAGCTTTGCTGGGAAGAGTAATTTAGGTTGTAGGTCCTTGCTTTTCATCACTTTGAATACTTCAGGGGTGTCAAACTCATTTTCACTGGGGGCCACATCAGCCTCGTGGTTGCCTTCAAAGAGCCGAATGTAATTTCAACTCTTAAAAGTT
>CM052539.1:152018737-152052135 GCA_028533065.1 Trachops cirrhosus
CTTATGAGAACTCCTTTGTAGGTAACTCCTTTTCTCTTGCTGTTTTTAAGATCCTCTCTATCTTTAACTTTTGGCATTTTAATCATGATGTCTTGGTGTGGTCCTCTTTGGGTCCAACTTGTTTGGGACTCTCTGTGCCTCCTGGACTTGTATGTCTATTTCCTTTGCCAAATTAGGGAAGTTTTCTTTCATTATTTTTTCAAATAAGTTTTTAATTCCTTGCTCTTCCTCTTCTCCTTCTGGCATTCCTATGATTTGGATGTCAGTATGTTTGGAGATGTCTCAGAGGGTCCTTATACAACCCTCATTTTTTTTGAATTCCCATTTCATTTTTCTGTCCTGGCTGAAGATGCTTATTTCTTCCTTATGTTCCAAATTGTTGATTTGAATCCTGGCATCCTCCCCTCCACTGATGGTTCCCTGTAGATTTTTCTTTATTTCACTCAGTGTAAACTTCATTTCTTCCCTTTGTTGTTGCCATACTCAATGGGTTCTTTGAACATCCCGATCACCAGTGTTTTTAACTTTGCATCAATAGGTTTGTTATCTCCATTTTGTTTAGCTCTTTTGCTGGGGTTTTGTTCTGTTTTTCATTGGGCCATATTTCTTTGTCTCCTCAATTTGGCAGCCTCCCTGTGTTTGTTTCTGTGAATTAGGTAGAGCTGCTTTGACTCCCTGTCTTAGTAGTGTGGCCTATTGTAGAAAAAACACCTGTAAATTGTGTGGGGTGGAGCCTTATGTAATTGCCAGGGTGGGGCGACACGCTTCACTGCTTTGTGGCTGTGTGTGGGGGGATGGGTTAGAGAGGGGACTGTGCTGCTATCTGGCTTCTGGAGGTTTTCCCAGCACTCACCCCATTTCCAGTCACTTCATCCACTTCCTGTATGAGATTGGCACTCTTCCAGCTGTTGCCCTGGTGGTGAATCCCATAGTGGGTGGGTTTGTATATGTTCTAAGTCCATGCAGGCCCATTTAATGGAGTCTCATGAAAATCCAGCAGTTTCTTCCACCGCTGGTTTTTAGAGCTAGAAGTTATGGGGATTTATATACCTGGCACTGGAACCCTGGGCTGTGTGGCCTGGCCTAGGGCTGGGATCACTTGCTCCCATGGTATCTTTCCTGATTTTAATCCACCACATATGAACGTGGGACCTTCCATTCTTTTGCAGCCACCAGCTTTCTGCACCACACCTCTCTGCCCATCTCCATGACTCCGCCCCTCCTACCCGTCTGGATGAATGTGGCTTCTTTAAATCCTTGGTTGTCAGACTTCCATACAGCTCACTTTTCTGATGGTTCTAGGTGTTATTTGTTTTGAGATATAGTTGTAATTCTTTCTGTGATTGCATGAAGAGGCAAAGCATGTCTACCTATGCTTCCATAATGTCTCTCCTTAATCTTTTGTATTTAAAATCTCCCCTCTTGGTGGGGATGGCTGGGGTTGGGGGGGAGGGGTGGGGGGGTAAATGCAAACAACTGTACTTGAACAACACTAAAATAATTAAAAAAATAAAATAAAATTTCCCCTCTTCCTAAAGTCTTCACAAATAGGAAGTCTTCACGAATAAATTCTCAATCACATCCATTATTTAATCTTAAATTGATAGATTATTTGGGCTGCTATTTATGCAGAGTGTAAGCATAGCTGCTATGGCCACTGCCAATATCGATGGTGATGGAGTGAGTAGGTACTGTGCTGGTTTACGTCCCGAAGATTGAACAGGGGATGGCCCCACTGCTATCTGCTTTCCTGTTCTACAGGAAATAGCCCCATTTCTCATCCTATTAAAATGTTCTCCAAAGGAAAAGCAAAGGAAGAAGGAAGGAAAACTCCACTTAGGTCAGACAATTTCATTGCTTGTTAATAGGCTTTGTAAGAAAAAAAAACTGTTAATGGCTTTAAAAAACACTTAAAACAATCACTTCATTACCGTTCCTATATTATCTGTGCATTTAATTTATTCTCCCTGACCTTCACGGATAAACTGACCATTTGGCTTATCTATGTCAATAAGTTGGCTATCTTAGGCAATAAAACCATAGAAAAAAAGACACCACACCTTTTTGAATTGGATTTTAGTACAATACACACACAGCCGTGTCAACAGAAAAACTGGAACAGATCATTTACTGTAGCTGGAAATGCTACTCAACCAATTGATATGTACAGTATGCTAAGCCCTGTGCTTCATGCAATATTAAAAAGCTGCATGTTTTCATATTAGTGTACTGTTGTTGTCGAAGAACTTAAGACAAGACCCTCTTGTGGCCCTGAACCTGGATTTGGTTCAGAGTGCCAGGTAGGGTTAATTTGCTTAGACTTCACCACTTTCAGAACAGCAGCAGACCTAAAAGTCAGATACTCTTGACTGATCCGAATTAAACTCTGGATTAAAAGGAGGATTAGGTTACTCCTATTTGCCTTAGCGGAGCAGAAATTAATTTAGTCTACTAACAATTTTCAAAGTACTGTATGTGCAGCTAAAGTCTGGCACACAGTTTGCGTTGTTTTCCATTTTACCTTCTTATTTTTGACTTGGGAAGACTATGTACCACTATCCTGTGAATATGAGAAGGAGAAAGGTTTTTCTTTTTATATGAGTAAGATATATCTATAAGATATATCAGGCATTTTGCCTCTTAAGCCACAGCTTAACAGCATTAGCACAAGCAGTTCAGCCAGAGGGGAATTGAACAGCAGCTGAGTCTCTCATAATTTACACTGGGGAAGCCCTTGGAATTCAGAGTCACATTGCCCAGCTGGAGAGACAAATCTAATCTCTGCTAATGATGTGCCTCCCTCTCTTTCCTATCAGGGTTGGGCTTTTTACACATGCACACATAATTACATATGCACACTCGGTGTCCAGCGAAGCCAAACAGCACAGCGCCCAGGATTAAATTACACAGTGAGACTTCTAGGCGTCATCTGGCCTCTACATCCTGTCTAATCAATGCATCCAGGGTTCGCATTGTGGAGCTCTTAAGGATCCTAAGGGTTCAAAAACACAGCAACATACTAGAATTCAAAAGTCATAATATAATGGTTTTATTTGAGACTGACTATAGTAAGTTCAATTTCTTAGACTGATTTCATTAAACAAATACATATCAGGAGACAGACACATGGACATTGTCCTAAAAAGCCCTCGAGGCTGTTCGCAAAAATGCACACAGTATAATAGGTAAATAGGTAAAGGGAAAATGGGAATAAAATGCCAAAAACAAAACAGAAAAACCCAAGGTAAAAAGCAGTGGACAAAAATAATTTGCATACTAACAACTGTTAAAGATGGTCTACAAGTTTGGACCAGAATCCATGTGGATCAAAAGACACGATTAATTTTCAAGTAAGATAAAAACATACCCACTGCCCAGCAGAAACAGTTTTTACTCACATTAAAGCCTGAGAGGCCAGTGTCCTCCACTGAACCACACAAAACGGTAAAATAGGCTCAACAATACCCTCCCAGCAAGTACAGTAGCATCTTTCCCAGTAGAGTGTTTAGAGTACCTCTCCATACAGGGTAAGACTCCCAAATATTCCAGAAAAGAAATACTTACAGTAAGAGAGTCTAAGTAAAATAATAGCTCTTTGAAAGTCTGATTTAATCCAGAAGGGCAGGGACTACATCTCCTTCAGGATATCTTCCTTGACCACTATTTATCATATTCAAGCTTTCAACAAAACTTTGAATAGCTAAGAATTGTTAAGTTCTATTGGCAAGAGCCTGGCATGCATGTAAGATGTACATCCATAAGCTTTAACAATCAACCAAGAAGAGCATGCTGACACCCTCCTGTGAAGATTCTCCCATGAAAATTCAGCAATCTGAACAGAAGTTGTGCCTTAAAACCTCATTTCCACACAGAGGTAGACCAAGAAAATTAAGCGTGACCATGTGTTGTTTTTTTTAAAATAATGCATAATGTTTTTCACATTCTGATGAAACTTAATTTTTTCAATGTTTTTATAAGTATTTTTATATAGAGCCCTTGGTAAATAGCATCAATTATTTTAAAAAGAGGGAAGCAATTTAATAGTTAATACCTCTGTCACTTTACTAAAGTAAATAGGGAGTGGTGGAGTAGTCAGTCACCATCTGGGCTGTAAATTATAATCCTGCTCCATGGTAATGGACGAGGGCTGACCCGTGGAGCTCCCCTAGGAGAATCCATCTATCAGTGCAGCCGTCCATAGAAGGGACTGAGGAACAGGGCCGCTCCAGTCCAGGCTAGGGACTCTGCTCTAAGATTTTCAAAACGAACGCTCAGGAGCAACCCTGCCCCCCAAAGCCCGAATCCAAAGCCCCATACCCAATTTCTGAACTCAGAAACTTGTAGGGAAAATTCTCACACTTTAAATATTGGCAACTGGAAGGGATGTTATGATTCACGAAGCTCTGGGCAAAAAGAAGAAAGAACAAACAATAGGTTTAGAGCTGCTTCATCTATTCTTAATGTTTTGAAGAGTAAAAGGTGACATTACTTACCATAGAATGAAGACTGAGATGTTAACTTCGTAAGAAGCTGTGTGATTTGGCACGCACGTGCTTGCATGCAGTTGCACAGCCCAGACACTGCCCTAGGGGCTGCTTACTTTCCTCTGCCTCTTACTGAAAACTTAGCTGCTTTGGGCTGCTTCCTCAAATGTGAGCATTGTAAGGATGACATAACCAGGTGGAAAGGAGACAGAAGACAGGAATGATCCGATTGAGAAGGAAAACCATGCAGAAAATCAAGTTAATAAAAGTAATCAGAAAATTACAAGCTGAAAGGAAAATTCAGTTAGGATACTTTTTGAGGTCTTACATTAAACCTTAGTGGGCACCTGGGATTATTCTTAGAAAGAGAATACAAATCAGAAAAGCTAAAACAATTGTTTAGGTTGTTGGGTTTTTTTGGGGGGTGGGTGGGTATGCTGTTTAAAGACCTAGAGCTTAGGCCTCACACATCTTCTTAGATATTCAAAGACTTTTATAGACATTCTCACACCAGTTCCCACCACAGCCATGTGAGAAAGGCAGTCATCAGATGTGCTACTGAAATCACAAGACTAAAAACTCCCATATCTGTGAGGAAAGTGGTTGCTTATCAGACATTTTCTATTCAGCTCATTCACTGATTCAATAAATGCTTCACTAATCTCCAAGGGTGCTGGCTCTGTGTTAAACAGTAAGGATGATGCAAAGATGAACAAAACAGTGGACCCCTGCTCTGGAGGAGTTCGCAGTCTATTAGAGGAGAAACATACAAATAAAGGATTACTGTGTATCAGAAGCTCTCTAGGGAAATGGGTACACAGTTCTGAAGTCCATGGGCGGGGAAATTGCTGTCCAGGATGAGTAGGAAAGGGGTATAAGGAAGAGGAAGGCCCTGCACAGATGCATAGGGGTGTGAAAGAAATCACGTGGTTCTTTGGGAAGAGATAGAAATGTCCACAAAGCTGGTAGGAGGTGACAAGGGATGTAAATAATTGGGCTAGAAAGGTAGATTAGAGGACTTTCTTTTCTCCTATGGGCAGAGAAGTATGGAGAGGTGAAGGGAAGTGACATGCTAGATTTGAAAGATAATTCTGTCTAAGAATAGACTGCAGATGGATGGAGGACAGAAAAAAGCTATGATACAGAGAAGGGAAAGAATCTGAGAGATATTTAGAAGACAGAATTGATTGGACATAGTCGCTGACTGGATGTGATGGCGAGGGAGAGTTTTCCAGTGGAGATGACAAGATGCTACCACTGATCAAAGCAGAGTAGGGCCCGCTAGGGAACCACAGTGAGGAGGGAGCCGGCCACGGTTTCCAGTTTCACACACACTCTATCAGGCAAGGCGGCTTGGAATGGAATAAGGAAGTAGTTCAACCAAAACCTGGACAAAGGACCATGTTGTTGGGGAGACAAACATTAGGGAAAAGTTTCACTTAATTATTATACTCACATCAGGAGAGTTATACATTTTACCGACTTACTTTATTCTTAGGTCGGTGATCAGTATTATTCTTAAGGGTTATGTTTGTTGTTTTCCTTTGTCTCTTTCACAACCCTTCTGAATCCACAGCCAGGTTCCCCGCCCCCAACACACACACACACACACACACACACACACACACACACACACACGAATAACCTCCTCCTGTCCTTTCCCCGTCCCGATAGTGTTCCTCACTTCCAACCCCTCCGTCTTCCATGAGTCACCTTTTGCTTCTCAAAAAATCAGTCATGGCTAAAGGGTGCAACAGCGAACACAGATTAACAAACTAATTCTACCATTTAAAGCCATATCCACATTCCCGTAGCTATTTATACCTTTATTTTGTCTCCTCCCTTCATTTCAAATTTAAGTCTTCTGAATAGAACGCTTTGCCACTTCTGAGTTCTAACACCATGAACAAGTAGAACTGTTTAACGTGGGCACCACTGCTCCAAAGGCCTTGCAGAACAGCTACCATTTCCATGAATATCAGAGTATACGGGCCGTGACCCTGAGAGCTTAGGGTCCCAGAGAAAATGATTCTGATTCCACGTAGGCTGCCAGGGATAGGGAGAACGGGCGATTGCACGAGTACAGGAAGGAAGGAAGTCAGCGCTGCAACTGAACAGCCTTTCCTGAGTGCCTGCTGTATGCCGCAAAGGTGCTGTGCAGTGCTTCTCAGAAGCCACATGGGAACATAAAAGTATAAAGATGGCATCCTCTTTATCTTTTGGTATGCCTTACATATGCCATGATTTTTTTTTAAAGTTCCTGTTTTTTAGAACACAAGTCTAACAGGGGAGATAGCCACAAACAGAAATGCAGACAAGCAATGATACCTGCTTATAATATAGGGACACAGGTTAATAAATAGATGGTAACAACTGATGAGGCTTCGTGCTTTTGGGAAAGGAGCCTGGTCATCTGTCTTTACAAGGGGAAGAGGCCGAAGGTCTGAAATTTAGAGAGAGAGAAGATGTCTTTCTTGCTGGTGCTTCTGATAAGCCTGAAATAAATGTTGAACTAAAACTGAAGGACATTAAGCCTAGCCCATCAAATCACAGGGTCAGAGCTGTACCAAGTCCTCTTTCTAGAGCTCTTGCTTCTTTCTCAGAAGCGACAGCATTGCTCATCAGCTCTCTAGATCTCACCAATTCCGACTCCCTCCGCCCCTGTCTGTCCACACACCTCAACCCCTCTCAGAGTTGCTCAGCATCTCCCATCAAAGCCAACCAGTGTGGTGTCCTCCGCTTCACTACCCCCAACTCAAACACAGACACACACACACACACAGCAAGGGGTGACTCTACTGCTTCCAGCGAGTGATTTCACAGGACAAAAGGCTGCAGATTCCCTGTAAGGGCAGCCCTTCCAGAAGAGGCCAGGCGAGCTTTCCAAGTCCCCTGCCATATGGGCAGGCTCTACCCCGTCTCATCCGTGCTGCCACTGACAGGCCTGGGACCAAAGCCTGACAGGAATATTAAAGAGCCTCTGGCTCCAGTCGCTCCACAACCCTCATGTCAGGCAGAAAAGGTGTTTTTGTGTCTTTTTTTGCCATATGACTCAGATATATTATAAGAATCACACTGATGACTTCTTCCTCCCCAAAGAAGAAAAGCAAAGGAAAAACAGTCTTTCTAAAGCAAGGTATTTCTTATGAAGTTTTAAGGAGCTAATTGTACATAATTTTTAAAAAAGATTTAAATTTTCTCCATCAAAATAAAAATAAGTTCATAACACAACATAAGTATTTGCTAGGTTAAAGTACGCTGCACACTAAAGCATTTCTATACCTCATAATGGCATCTAATACCCTTCAACACATTTGACTTCAGTAATTCTGCAGTGTAATGATTTGGAAATAAGCTGCCAGGAGTCAGGAGTCCCAGCTGTGTCACAAGTCGTTTGGTCAACACACAAGTCGTGTGTTGGTTGTTTGGCCTTGGACAGGTCACCTTACCTCTCTGGGTCTCAATTTCCTCATCTGCAAACTGAAGGAATTGGACTAATGGTTTCTAAGGCCCTTGTTTTTTTAAAAAAGATTTTATTTATTTACTCTATCTATCTATCTATCTATCTATTTATTTAGAGAGTGGGGAAGGGAGGGAGAAAGAGGGAAAGAAACATTGATGTATTTTTTTTGATGTGAGAGGCACACCCCCAACTGGAGACCTAAGGTCCTTTTTAATGATTAAAAAACACTCTGACTATAAGGAATCAGAACAATCTAACAATAGACAAGGATCTCTCAAAACTCATTAGCTCTCCCATTACTGAAAATGCTCTCTCCATCAGAAAGATTATAAGACTCCTGCCGTGGTAAGGATGGTTGAACCAAATGCTCTCTCCTACGTAAGATTCTCTCATTTTACAGATTATTTCCACAGACCATAAAACAAGTGAAGAAATTAATGTGACAGTGAAAGAGGGGGAGGACAGCACCATCTTCCAGATACAGCAAATGTCTGCTGTTACATGGACAGGGCAATGCCAGGTATAGCAAGTCACTGTGTGGCCGGTAGGGACTGTTTGTCTTGGGCCGGGTTGCTAGGCGGTGTAAATAACTCTGCAAACACAACACCCAGCAATGAAAAGGTCTGAATGCCTTTAGTCACCGCAGAGTGAACATATAGGGTTTCATCACAGAAAGCCTTCTGACTGCCAGTCAGAAAAGCGAACAGGAGGGAAGAAATCACAATCCGCTGTCATTCGTTTGGGTGCACACGGACACTTCCTGTGTGGTGTGCTCCTCTGGCCTGCGTTCTTAGGGACATACAAGAAGAGTGTGAATAACAATAACCATTGTGTTATCTTATGTTGATATACTGCGTTTCCAAAGTAATTCCATATATTTTAATCTTATTTGAGTCTCATAATAGCCATGTGAGGTTGGCTGAGCAGGTATGGACCCTCCTCCGAGGAAAATTCAGGTTTAGCACAATTTAGTAACGCTCCCTTTCCTCAACAGTGGGAGACTGATTAAGTCCTTATTATATCACCTCAAACTCCCTTAAATACTGTTACCACAGGAGGTCTGACTGGACATGTCTCTTCATTTATGATTTCAGTGTACTTGCATATATTCCAGAAATGTCAGAGGAATGTAATATTGTATGGACTTTTAGCAGACTCCTTTAAAAAAGGAAAACCACAACGATCTTGAATTATAATGGCATTTTGAGAGCTGAATTAGAAATAGATGTTGAATTAGAAATGCCTGTTGTACCTGAGAAATAATAAATGGGGCCTAAAAAACTACAACAAACCAAACCCAATTTGAGTTGTAATTCAGCAATGTGATTCTGCAAATAGGTGATGGCAAAGCTTAGTATACTGAGAAGAAAGAGTGAAGCCAGTACAATGGGAAGAAAGAGAGAAAAGCGAAGTGCTTGCAATAGGCAATACACATATCAAGAAATAAAGATCTTTCTACAGAAATTATATTGAAAAAGCTAAATTTAGATTGATCGAGAATTAAGCAAAAAAGCTCAGTGCTAAATATAGTCATGTTCAAATAAAGGTGGATTTGGGATAAAGTGAGTGTGTAAAAGCTTTAAGCCTTAGAAGAAAAAAAAGAAGCCAGTATCTGTTAAAGCATCAATTATGCTCATACTTTTTTATATGCTTCGTCTCAATTAATCTTCATACCTTCACAGAGGTGAATATTATCATCACTTTATAGATGAGAAAGCTGAGGGTCACAGAGGTTAAATAACTTGTCCAAGTTTACATAGTTAGGCGATGGCTTGTCAGGTCCATCTGATTTCAAACTAGGCCCTTTTTGAAAGTTATCTCTCCTTAGAAAAAGTATATCTAAATTTTGCAGTTATATTTAGTTACTGGAAATTTTATAAATGAAAAAATACCTTTTCATATTTCCTGATAATTGCTAGGCTGAAAATTCCACAAGATATTCTAATGTAACTCACTCATCCTCGTGATGTGAGCTTTCATGTCAGAAGAATTGAGTATGAATCCTAGAATCCTTACTTAAGCAGCTACATGATTTGAGGTAAGTCTGTGAACTCTTTTAGGCCACAATCCAATATATTAGTCTTTCATTATGAAATATAATTACTGGATGTTATGCTAGGTATCCAAGGCATAGAGAGATACACAAGACATGGTTCTCCATCCTCAGAGTGTATTTTCTTTAAAACAATTTAGTTACATCAAAATCACCTTCTGCATTCTTAATCAACATCATTCTTTAGGCTTTTACTCCAATCGAGCAGGTGTTAGAGACAAGTGCACAGAGGGACACAGGATAAATGAGGAGTTCTAACACTGGCACTATAGATCAGAGGACTACTGGGAATA
This sequence comes from Trachops cirrhosus, assembly GCA_028533065.1. Taxonomy (NCBI): domain Eukaryota; kingdom Metazoa; phylum Chordata; class Mammalia; order Chiroptera; family Phyllostomidae; genus Trachops; species Trachops cirrhosus. The sequence continues at coordinate 152,029,031 of CM052539.1, forward strand.
ATTCTTCAGACCTTGTCGCCAGCTAATCCCACCTTTCATCACATTCCTGTCCTCCTTTGTTACTGCCCACAATATAAGCATCTCTGGTTTATACAGCCTCGGGTCTGTATTTCTCTGTGCCTCCCTTCCCTGGCCCCATCTCCTATTACACCTCCCCTCCAAAGCTTTCCCATTGTACCCTTCTGTTTCATCCTCAAAATCTTGGCCGACTGTTCCCCCAGTCTCCTTGAATGAATGGTCACAGTTGACTTTTCTCTGTCTTTTCCTCCATGCTCACCACCACCATGTCCAACAAATCACCAAAATCCTGTGGATATTTTCTGGTTGGGGAATATTGCCAAAGACTGAAATAGGCAAAAAAGATTGCTGAGTATCCTTGACTACCACACCATTCCCACTGTATATGAGGCTTTCCTTGTTTCTGAGATATTTGCAATTCTGAAAATTGTAGCACACTAGTAATGCAACTGATTCTTGTCCATAGAAATGCAAATGAATTATATCTGGTGAAATGCAATGAATTATTAATGCCCTCTGGATACTGACTGGTTTTGCACATTCGTTTCAGCATTCTCTGTTGCCTACATATACGTGTGTTCTCTGAATTTTTCTTATAACATTTTACTGGTTCCCTCATTAATTAATGAATTAAGTAAAATCTTTGACACCTAATCATTTTTTGTGTATGAATTATTATTTTACCCTTTAGAAAGTATCCTGTAGTATTCTGAGTATCTCTTTAATTTGTCCACTTCTCCCCATCACAATAATCCTTTCTAGCACAGTTCATCGTCTTTGTCTCCATTATTTTAGCGATCCCCTATCGCCAGTCTCTCCATCCTATTCCATTCTCTCCATAGTCAGAGTGTTTTCCTAGCAAGTACTTCTGAACACACTGCTCAACTTCATAAAATCTGGTCCTAGAATAAAGTTCAGTCTTCTATGCATGTTTTGCTTTTCCAGCCTCATGTTTGATACAGCCTTGCAATTCAGCAATCAGAATCTTTCACTTCTCTGGATTCACTGCTCTCTCTCTCTCTCTCTCACCTCTGGAATTCAGCACGTGCAGTCCTCTCGGCCTGCCACACACTCTGTACAGCCCTTTCCATCCAACGCTTGCTTGTTTGTTAGGGTTCATGTCTGTAATCACTTTCTGCGGGAAGCTGTCCTGGATCCCTCAAGTCTGAGTTAGATGCTCTGTTTTATGTCCCCATTAGCTGCCTGTGTTCCTTCACCCTCCCTAAGCGGCCTTCCCCTAAGAGCACACATCACAGTATTACAACTGTCTTTAACTGTCTCCTCTCTAGTCCATATATTCTGTGAGGGCAGTGCCGTGACTAGGTTCTTCACCACTACACCCAGTGCTCACTCCAGCACATGCTAATCATTCGAGAACATTCTGAAAGCTGAGTTCTCTGCATGGTCCCAGGATAACAATAAAACTTTCCTCTACAAACCCTTCTCAAGGACCATGACCCACAGCAGCTCCCCCACCCCTTCCATCATGAAAGAGGCACCGGTTAGGCTCAAACAGAATGCACGTCAGTTTCTTTAGACTTTTATGTGATAGACTTAAAGTAAAATATTCAACTCCTCTGCTCTTGAAATTGTAGACAGTTCCATAAAATGGCCATTCCTATAAAGAGCATTTTGTTTCACTGTCTCTGGGATGGGGCAAAGGGAATGGGAGCAGGGAACGCAGGAGAGAGGGAAGGCAGGCCGGAACCATGAGACCTGGCTACAGAATACACAGCGGTTCCAGCTCCTGCCCAGAGCCACTCTTTGTCTTTCTTATCTCCTCCTGAATTCTCCCTGCCCAAAAGTCTACGACTAAAAGTGGTACTGTTGAAATTGTTGAAAATAGCTTTGCAATAAGGCAACAAAGCAGTATATTATAGTATATTTGTGTTACTTTCTTTAAATTCTATAGTACTTCACATTCTTTTTCTCTTTTAATTAACTATTTCTTTAGGCCATGTGTTTATGATTTATTCTTAACAACTAAAACCTTGACTTCATTATTCAGTCCTAAAAAGGAAGGAGATTCTGACATAATAACATGGATGAACTTTGAAGACACTATGTTCAAATGAAATAAGTCAGTCACGAAAGGACAAACGTCGAATGATTTCACTAATATGAGGCAGCTAGAGTCAAATTCACAGAGACAGAAAGTAGAACGTTCGTTGACAGTGACCGGGGGAGGGGGCAGGGAATGGGAATGCATATCTCAATGGGGATGGCAGCTCAGTTTGGGAAAAAGGCCAAGTTCTGGAGGTGGATGATGGTGCTGGCTGCACAACCACACAAATGTACACAGTGCCACGGAAGTGTGCACTGCAAGATGGTTAAAATGGTAAATTTTATGTTATTTATGTTTTATCGCAATAAACATGGAGGGAAATCCTGTTTGCTAGCCTTGAAGCTGCATTGACTGGCAGCTACGGTTGGAACCCTGGGCAGCCTGGGGTGTGTAGCACAGTGTTGTTGATGCAGTTGGGAGAAAGGAAAAAAATCTGAACGCAAAGGGATTTAGAAGAAACTAGTTAGTTAAAGCTGCAGGCTGTAAACTTGCCAAAGAATAAAATCCTGCTCTATGTTTAGCAACAGGAAGTGTTCCCCCAAGACTGTCTAAAAGAACCCCTATTGCCTGTCCCTTAAGACAAACATTGTCTTCTCTATGAAATCGAACCCAGTTCCCAGGTAGGGAAGCAGCACAGTGGTGCAGAACAGAGTTTGGAGCCCGCAGCCAGACTATCCAAAACCACGTGCTGGCTCCGCTTTGATGAATTTACCCTCTTCGTGCTTTGGTGTCATCTGCAAATTAGGGAAAATAATAGCACCTTCCTCATAGAGTTGTTGTGAGGTTTGCGCACACAAATCGCTACAAACGGTGTCTGGCACAATGACGGATGTTGTCTGTGAGCACAATACAGAGGTCAGCTATCCTTGCTGCTTCTTCACACTCACACCCAGTGCAGCGGTGCTCAGTGTGTGCTCTGGCCCTGCTGGGGGGCCCTGGGGCCTTTGAGGGGGTCCGTGAAGTCAGAGCTCTTTTCGTAATAAGATGTTGTGAAGAAAAAGGGACGCTCATTCACCGCTGCTGGGAATGTAAACTGGTGCGGCCACTATGGAAAACAGTACAGAGGTTCCTCAGAAAACTAAGATGAGAGTTACCACATGACTCCGAGACCCCAGAGGAGAAGACAGTGTGGTGGTTACCAGAGGGAGGGGGTGTTGGAGTAGTAGAGGGTAACGGGGGCCAAATACACGGTGACAGAGGATGATCTGACTTCGCGGGGGGCACACAATGCAGTGCACTGATCATGTACCATGGAAATGTACACTTAAAACCTATACGATCAAACCTAAATGGCACCCCAATACATTTAATTAAAAACATCCTGAAAAAAAAATACAAAGGCGCCATGTCTGGCCACCAAGGTGCCAAGAAGAAGTCCCTGAGGCAGCCCAAGGAAAGGACGAAGAAGGTGAAGCATTTGAGCAGAAGCAAAAAGAGGAGCAGAAGAAACTTGAGGAGCTAAAAGCGAAGGCTGCAGGGAAGGGCCCCCCGGCCATGGTGGAATTAAGAAATCTGGCAAAAAGTGAGCTGTTCCTTGTGCCTGGGGCGGTGGCGACCCTTCACTCCACTCCTGTTTGAACACCTGCACTCCCTGATACACCGTCTCTCGCCACCTTTAGCTAGAATGAAGAGTTGTCTTAAAGCCTGTTGTACGCTTAAGAACAAACTTTTGTAAAAATATTCATAATAATCATGCAGTGATTCATCTCTTTAGTTCTTTTCACTCTGCTCGTTCAACCTTAGCTGTGAGGTTAGAGAAACTCAGTCCAGAATCCTGTCTTTGTTCTATCCTGAATTCTGTATCGTCTGGAATTAAACGAACTCATTTGAAAAAGAAAAGACAAGGAAATGTTTTAAATTAAAAGACACTATTTTCAGAGAGGAGAGGGGAGGGAATTTCAGGGGAATTTCAGGGGAAAAGGGGAAGGGTCTACAGGAACAAGTATAAAGGACACATGGATAAAAAAACTAGGGGTGGGTAAGAAATGGGAGGGAGGAGGGGAGGGCTGGGTGGGTGGGCTGGGATGGGAGTAAAAGATAGAAAATTGTACTTCAACAACAATTAAAATAAAATTTAAAAAAGACACTATTTTCATGTACACTCTCTCACAAGTACACGATGAAATTTCCCAGTGGTTACTATGTGCCACATGACACCACAGTAGACAGAAAGCAGAAGCAGAGATGAGAATCTAGCTATCATCTAATTTATTGTGTCAGACACCGAAGAAACTTGCAAAAATCTTTTTTCCTAATGCTTGTTTCCTCATAAAAACTCTGAGCTTTGGGAGCTACAGTTATTTTTCATTAAGTTCTTTATGTAAATGTGCAATGGTTTTATTAAAAAATAAATTGTATTTAATATTTTCCTCAGTTTTAATTTTGACTATGGTAAATATAGAAGATAAAACTCATATAAACAAAAGCCCTTGGGTGAGCCTTCAATAACTTTTTTGGTCCTAACACCAAAAAGTTTGAGAACCACTGTTCTGTGATAACGTTGTGTGTGTGTATGCATCAGTCTCTCCAAGTTGACTGGGAGTGTTTGTGGACAGGAATTCTATTTTTCTTTTCTTTTTAAAAAGATTTTATGTATTTATTTTTGGAGAGGGCATTTTTTTTCATTGCTTTTTAGAGAGGCAGTAAGGGAGAGAGAGAAACACATCAATGAGAGAGAAAAACATTGATTGATCTCATGCCAGGGTCAGAGTCTTTGACCTAGGTATATACATAGAGGCCCTGATCAGGAATCAAACCCTCAACCTTTTGGTTAGGGGGCAACGCTCCTGAGCCACACCAGCCAGGCTGGGATAGTTGTAATTTTGATAGAGTCTACTTAATGCAATAGTTCTTGGAGTGGCTTGTGCCAATCCTTCAGATTCTTGCTACTTGCTATTCAAAGTGTGGTCCGAGGACTAGTAGCATTTTCACTACCTGGGAGTAAATCAGATGCTGACAAAATTATCCCAGCCTGAGTGAATCAGAATCTGGTGTTTAACAAAATCCTCAAGTGTTTCCTATGCACATTACAAGTCTGGGAAGCTCTGCTATAAATCAAGCACACTCAAACTCTCGTGTGCATCAGTATCAACTAGCCAGCTTGTTAAAGCAGATGCCTGGGCCCTACCCTGAGAATTTCTGGGGTGGGACCTGAGAATTTGCATTTCTAACAAGTCTCCAGGTGAGGCTGGCGCTCCTCGTCCTGGGACCACACTTTGAGAACCACTGTGTAAGCTGGTCCATGGGTCTTCTGCAGAATTTATGTTTTTAAACTGTGAACATATCTTTTTTTTTTGTAAATGGGAGGGAAAAAGTAATTGAGTTATATAGCTTATCAAAAGAAGTACTCACTGAATAGGGCCAGGTTTTGTGGAGGTGGGTTAGCTAGTCAGAATTGTTGGCCCGAGTCTGGCTGGTAGAGGGAGGAGGCCAGTAGGGATGGGTCAACTGAGAAACAAAAATGTTTTCCCTTTTGCTATTTAGGAATACTCTATAATACAATCTATCATTAAGGTATCTGAAAAAATTCTTATTGAGTAGGTTTTCATAAATGTGTTATGTTTTTATGAACTGTATACAAAAACAAGAGAATCTAAGAATTGGCTTTGGTAGAAAGTGTCAAAGAAACACTTATTTATTTACTTTTTTACTTTTTCAGTTTCCTGTGATAATATATAGCAATGAAAGAATAGGCCTCAAAATAAGACCCCAAAGCTTAGTTTCCTGGTCTTTGGCAAATCCCTGGCTGTGTCCACCCAGGAATGAACTGGAGGTGGTTTCTCTTAGAAGAGGAAGCCTCGAGACTAAGTTTCCTCACCCCTAACCTTCTAGTCCAGCACACAGTCAATTCTGGCGCATAACTATTTTCCTGAGTACAGACATTTCTGACCACAAATCATACACATTTCAGGTAAAGCACATACGGTTCATCGCCATCCGGAACTTGGCAAATGATTTTCATAATAACAAGACATTTTCTTTTGTAGTGACCTCCTTTTCCTTACCTTAGGGGCCCTTTTGCTCTGCATTAATAATGAGGCCCTCTTGGTCATTTCTCTTTATTTTCCTGACTTGGTCCAAAGCTTTTAGAATCTGGTGGGCTAGCTGGTTTTTGTTTTTATAACTATTCCATGGCCTTTCAAACAGCAGGAAAAAGAGAAAGCCTATTTATAAAACAAGTTGAGGCAAAGGCAGTTGGAGGCTAACAAAAGCGAGCATCAAAGATATAAAATTTAGTTAAGGAAATCCTTATCAGTGTAGATAACCATTTGATCAAAGGAGAGCAGGTAATGGGGAGTGAGTGCTGTTTCAGTGTGTTGTGCCAGAAGCCCTGATTGGAAAAAAGACCATTACAGAAAACACAAAGGATTATGTGATTGTTTTTCTTTCTCAAAAAAAAAAAAAAGTCTGGTCTCCAAGTCTCTGAGAATATTTAAAGATGAGATTAGGGCCCTGCTTTGATAATTAACACAAGCAGTACAAAGCAAATGTTCAGTTATTTTTGATTAGACAAACAGATGGAAGGAATTCTGTTCAAAAATGGCCAGAAATAGGCGGGGAGGCTGAGAGGAGAGGAGGGAGAACCTGGCAAAACAGTACAATTGCTTTTCAAATTGGCTCCTGACCCTAGCAGCTGCAATATCAGGTGGGTATTTCCCAGGAGCTTCTATGCTTAGCAAAGGTTTTTAATGAGTCTGTGATTCAGATCTAGAAAGTAGTGACTAGAGATATCCAAAGGTATGTTGCATCTGTTTCTTTTCAGTGTACATATGCATTTGAATTTATTATATAAGAGGACACAATTGGACAGTAATTAGTGAAATGCTTAATCTCACTTTCATCAAAGGATTATTTTTCCTGGAAAAAGCAATCACGGCTTTGTATTCTGGTGGGCTTTATCTCAATTATCCACGCCTGCAGATAGCCTGATGTGTCCCATCAGAGGCAGGCGTCCAGCTACTAGAAATGCAGGCATAGTGCCTCGGGGGTAATAAGAAGCCTCAGTGGGCTTATTTTGCAAATTGAGCCCTCTTTTGTAATAGCAACTGTGACAGCCCTCCTTAGGACTCTAAAAGAGTCTTTTTCAGTCTGGGTCCCAGATCCACTTTCTTTGGTTGAAGGTGCAAACTGCTGTCCTGGCTGCCACCTGCCTGAACCCAGGAGCCATCAGCACAGCCAGCCTCCCTGGGCTCTGCCTCCCTTTCTTTCCAGCACCTTTCTCCAGTGCTTTGTCTGACTACTTCCTAAGCTCTTCGCTCTGGGAATCTAGAATTTCACTCACATATCCTCCCAGTACTGTTCAGTTCTACTATTATCACCAGCCCAGGAATTCACAGTACAAATACATACTCTGGAAAGTACCGTCTGTCAGTGGGAAGCCCTGAATTGTTCTTCCTTAAAATTTTTATATAGTTAAAATTGCACAGTTACTACACATTCTCTTAGGATTGCCCTGCAATACATGATTGCTTTTTGCAAGATGCTTTTTACCACACTGCTACATATATAAATATTAATACTAAATGGAACCACTGTATGGAATTATTGTAGATGTTAGGACTAGCATTAGCCCACTCTGCTTGCCTGTTTACACAAATAAAAAAGGATATAAGGGACATTCTAGACTGAGGGACACAAAAATGAAAAAGAAGTTTTCCCTTTAGTGATATTTTTAATTTATATTTTTTCTTGTACAAAATCTGCAAACTCAGAACAACAATTCATCAACCAACTTGTTATTTGGAAAATTATGAAAAGAATAATTTTCAAAAGCTAGCAACTCTCATGCAAAATAACACAATCTTATTTTTTCAAACACCAGTTATACACATGTATGGATTTAATGGGTCTTCATTTTCTCATTTACTGCAGTCTTTCATCCTTTGCCATGATTCAGTCTGAGCTAGAGAATGATAGGAGTAGTGCAAGATGAACAGACAGAGCCAATATGATGAATTTTGTTTCCTTTTCTTTATAGCAACAAGAAAAGCCGTTTTTATGGGTGCTATTAAGGAAGAGGCTACGACACACAACCAAAGGCTACAACGCCCAACCAAACTGACGCTATCAGATAGATTATCTGTCCCCACATCACATATTAGCCCAGACTCCCAAATCACTCATCTAATGAAAGCTCTCTCTTGACTGCAAAGAACAATGGCCACGACAGATGACATTTACAATGGGCAAGCCTAAAGATGGCAAGGTCAGACCTCATCAGGACTCTATGTTCTGCTTAGGAGGAAGTCCCTGGGCAAATCTGAAAGTGATTTAACTCTTTTTATGTCTCACCCAGATAGCTCCTGACACTTCTGACACTTTCTCCGCCTCCTTAACTATGCCAGCATCCCACGGGGGTTGAACTTTTCTACAAGGTACTATGAAACACTCCGGAGTAAAGATAGATTTTTAACCAAATTGTCTTCGAGACTGTCACTTGTCTATTGATCTTGGTAATAACCAGATTCCAGAAACCCTACCATGTTGGAGTTAGAAAAGACGTTTGAGATCACTAAAAACAACGTTTTCAGCCCTGGCTGGTGTGGTTTGGTGGACTGAGTGCCAGCCTACAAACCAAAGGGTCACCAGTTCAATTCCCTGTCAGGACCCATGCTGGGGTTGTGGGCCAGGTCCCCAGCTAGGGGCGTGCAAGAGGCAGCTGACTGATGTTTCCCTCCCTTTCTTTCTCTTTCCCTTCCCCTCTCTCTAAAAAAAATATCCTTAAAAAACATTTTTTTCATCTTGTATGTTAAAACCAAAGCTGAGAAAAAAATTTAAAAAAATTGAGAAAATTGTATTGCAACTTGAGACTTCTACATAGTCCCTTATGGTCTTAGGCCAATTCTTTTCTCATGGCATCATTATGTCTTACAGAAGGTAAACAGATGACATGTACATAAAGAAAAAAGGCAGGTAAATGTTTGCATAATAGAACTTCATTATTAAAAACTTTGTTATAATTTTACCCTTTATAAAAGGTGGTATATGTCAATCTCCTGCTAAAACATAAAAAGCAAAGGAAATTTAAGTGTCTTCTATATAGCTTATACTGGTGGTTCTCTGCCGATTCATCTGGGAACTAGACAAATGTTCCTCATTTGACTGTCACTCACTATGCAGTGACCCTCTCAGTGGTGACAAGATGAAGGACACCCCTACAGGCACACACACATACTGAAAAAAAATCTGTCTGAATAGGGCAGCAAGCAGAGTTTGAAAAAGTCTCCCAAGCTCTACTCCTGCCCTAGCCTCCACCTAGTGGAAAATTCACTAATTAAAAAAAAATGGCATCATACAATACACAAATGTTTATGAGTGTCCACTCTGCCAAGCATGGAGTATAAAGTGGTAAATAAAAAGTTAATACTGAATATTAACGTAGTGTTTTAGTAATTAGAAGATACTCTATGTATCCAAAGTACCTGACTTGGTCAACCAACCAGGCCCTCACTTAGAGGATTCCTTACCTATGTGAGGAATCTATATCTGTACAAAGACCATATGATGAAAAAGCCCCTTTCTGACTTTACCCCATCCCCAGCACTCTCTATTCCCCTCCCACTTTTATTTTTCTCCTTAACTTTTATCACTGTCTAAACATAATTTACTTATTCATTGTTTGTCTTCCCCAATAAAATAAGCCCAAGAGGGCAAGAATTTTAGTCTATTTTTTCCACTGCTGTGTACCCAGTACCTAAAACACATAGTAAATGCTCAATAAATCCTTGTTGATGAAATAAGTGTCAACACTTTTACACCTGCAAATTCTATTTGATATATCCTCTTTTTCATCATGGTTTCCAAACTATTCCCTCGATCATTCTTGCATGCCTACTGTATTGACCCTCCACCTCTTAGAATTTTTCCTGCCAGCTACTAGGCAGAGTATAGCCAGACTTGGTTGGATCCATGATGAGGTGTCACATGATAATCTTTTACCCCCACGCTCTTCCACTGTCCCTGCTGTGCCAACACTTATCCCTGTATTAATTACCCCCACCAAACTTATCTCACTCTTTGTCCAGTCCAGTGCATTGCTAGAGAAGATCTAAGATTCACGCTGGACTGGACCAATAACAACTCAATGCTCAAAATCCATGGTAAACAGAAGAAAAAGAATGGGATGAGGAATTAGAGCTGAGTTTGAAGATCGAGCATCATGTGCACTACCTGGTATCTTTGGCTGAGTCAGATCCTTTATGAACCTGTTCTCATTTGTGAAATGGGGGTAATAATTCCTACTTCATATTCATGAGGATTATGTTTTAAATGAAATAATGTAGGTAAAAGCTTTTAGCAGATTTACAGGCATATAGAATGTGCTTAATAAATATTAGCTCATTCTCTTCCTTTAATTTAACACATTTCACTAACTTCTAGTGATGCCCTCACTCTTTGAAAATGACTAACAGCTACTTAGTAAGAAAATTCATGCTTTCTGGTGTGAATCTTAACTCTCTTCTCATTTCCGTATCAGAATTCTATGTCTTCACTCATCCTCTCTCTTCTTTTTTAAGACTAACCCTTTGTCTATACCAATAGTTTTTTTTTTTAAAGATTTTACTTATTTTTAGAGAGAGGGGAACAGAGAGAGAAAGAGAGGAAGAGAAACGTCAATGTGTGGTTGCCTCTCGCACCCCCCCCACCGCCCCCACTGGGGACCCAGCCTGCAACCCAGGCAGGCATGTGCCCTGACTGGGAATCAAGCTGGTGACCTTTTGGTTCACAGGCCAGTGCTCAATCCGCTCAGCCCATGGCAATACATTGTTTTTAACCCTGGCTGCACATTAGAATCACCTGGGGAGCTTTAAAAAATGCAGATGTCTGGGCCCATCAAAGACCAATTACATACAAATCTCTGGAGGTGGGAACACAGCATCAGTATTTTCCTAAGTTCTGTGACAGGATGACAAGACAATTCAATTGATGGGGAGGGGAAAGAACAGTCTTTTCAACAAATATTGCTGGAACTGAGTGGATATACTCCTCCAATGACATTGAACCCATGAACAAAAATGAACTCAAAACAGATCATACATTCAAATGTAAGAGCTAAAACTATAAAACTCTTAGGAAAAAAGACAAACCCAGGAGTGAATCTTCGTAACCTTGGCTTAGACAAAGCTTTCTTAGATGCGACACAAAAAGCACAAGTAACAAAAGCACAAGATAAATTGAACTTCATCAAAATTAAAAATTTTGTGCTGCAAACAATGTCAAGAAAGTAATAAGACAACCCACAGACTAAAATAAAATATTTGCAAGCCATATATTTGGTAGAGAAGTCATATCTAGATTATATAAAGTATACTTAATCTCAATAATCAAAAGATAAATAACCTAATTTTTCACGTGGGCAAAAGATGTGAACGGACATTTCTTCAAAGAAGAAATACAGATGGTCAATAAGTATATGAAAAGATGCTCAATGTCATCAGCCATTAGGGAAATGTAAACCAAAACCACAGGAGTTACCACTTCAAACTCCCTAAGATGGCTCTAATCAAAATAATAATAATGTGTTGATGAGGATGTGGAGAAATGGAAACCCTCATTGCTGGTGGGAGTGTGAATCGGTACAGCTGGTTTTGGAAAACAGTTTGCATTTCCTGAAAATGTTAAACATAAAGTTATCATAGGACTCAGAAATTCCACTTCTAGGAACATAACCAAGAGAAATAAAAACATATCTTCGCACAAAAACTTGTTCATAAATTTGCATAGCAGCATTATTCATAACAGCCAAAAAGTGAAAACAATTCAAATGTCCATCGTCCATCAATTGAATGGATAAATAAAATGTGGTATGTTTGTACAACTGAGTATGAGTTAGTCAGTGACTGAGAGGAATGAAGCCCTGATGTATTGCACAGCATGGATGGACTTTGAAAACCTCATACTAAGTGAAGAAAGCTAGTCACAAAAAACCTGTATCTTGCATGATTTCATTGATATGAAATGATCTGACTAGGCAAATCTGTGTATAGAGAAGGAAGATTACTGGTTGCCTAGGGCTGGGGGTGATGAGGGGAAATGAGGGACCGCTAATGGGTATGGGTTTCCTTCTGCAGTGATGAAAACATTCTAAAATTGATTGTGGTGAGGGTTGAACAACTCTGAACACACTAAAAACCACTGAAGAGGAGAGAGAGAGAGAGAGAGAGAGAGAGAGAGAGAGAGAGAGAGAGAGAGAGGAAAGGAGAGAGAAATAGAGATAGAGAGAACTAGCATCCGTCCCCCAGGTAATCATAAGTCTATTTACAGGCACCGGCTTCTGAACCACAACACCATTATCTTGTGTGGTGACTTACCTTCTAGAGTTCTCAGGGGTAAAGATGGCATCTTATCTCAGTCTTTCTCTCCCCCATCTCCTTAAGGAATAATACCCAACACAGAGCAGAAAGGTGTTATCTTTAATATTTTTTTAAAGTAAAAGAGTGTTGTCGGAGGAACATTGTTTATTTTAATTAAAATTTTAAGAGTCAGGCTGCCACCTGGCAGAATTGATCATCTTGTCTCTCTCAGTACATTTGAACTCTTCAAGTAAGTAATTCAGCTGTAGCACTAGAGGGAGGGTAGGTAGCCATGCAAACCAAACTGACCGGTTCTGCCGTCCAAAGCACGGCTGTTTCGTCAGACACCCGTGGATGCAGCCTCCGGCCCTTAGGAACCATTCTTTTGACAGTTCCCCAGGACATGGCTCTGGTTTGACTGACTTTGTTTACTAAATAAATTAATTCCTACTTCTGGAGCAGCTTCAATTTTTAAACAGAAAGCCATCTATTGACAGTCACTGATACACAGGATTTTATTGTTTGATATTAAACAATTAAGAGTTATTGTTTTTTTCCCTACAAGTACACTATACATGAAAATAAATATAATCTAGAATACAGCCACTAGGAGTGGAGAGAGAAGGAGATTCTATAGCCACTCTCGGTCTTAAAGGCATAGTTTTACTTTACTAAATCCATAGTGCTGACTGTATTTCTTGCATGGAAATAAAGCTCTCTCTTGGCAAAATGTACATTAGAAAAACAGAGTCTGATCAACAGTGATCTAGGAGATTTCAGTAATTTAAAATAACTTTGAAATTGCTACTTGCAACAAAGACTCTGAAGATACACACACACAAAAATTTAAATAAGTCTAGGTGTTTACAAACATAGGGGACTATGTCATTTGTTCAACCCAGCACATAAAAAATAGCAAAATGTGAAACCATAGTTGTCTGAAATAGGACAAAGATCTGGTTCAGAATTAGGCAGCAATTTTCCTTTCTGTAACACTAGTGAGTTTAAATGCACTCAGAAAAAAAGAGTGAGGGAAATGCCAAGATTAGAAACAAAAGAGAATTCTAAATCTTCAGGTAATTTTGACATGAAATGAGTTTACAGTTGGAAAATGCATTAATAAGAACATTCAAAAGATATCCGTAGAGCCATAATTTAGAAGCCTGGTGTCATGAGAAAAGATTAGAAATATGAAATTCTCAAAACTAAGTACTGATTATACAAGGTAAACACGACAAGGCTAGATGATAAGAAATAACAGACATTTTGCTTCCCCCCTCACTGCAAAGGACAACCAGATACATACTACAGACTAGGGCACAAATTGCTCTGAGTGAGGCAGTCAGAAAATGCTATCAGACTATTTGGGTTGAGGAGCTGCCCAGGGGCAGAACATGTCATAATGTCACATCTCTCTTCTTTACTATCACAGTTTTCACCAGAATAAACCAGAGCCTTGGAAAACAAATTCAATCACAAACACTAACTTTTTGTTAAAACTCTGAGTAAACTATCAAACCAACTTAATACACTGAACATGTCAGAACTTTTCCATGTTTCCCAAGCACTGCGGGATAAACTATTTTCATTATCTTAGAAAGATAGTCATGTGCTTTTCTACATAATTACGGAACGTATTAGGAAACCACATCTTAGTTTTCACTTAGGGGATATTAAAAAGTCAGAATTTAAGTATAATTCCTTTTTGCCTCTGGTGTAGGCTCTCAGGTTTTTGAAAATACAGATAAAATGTACAGAGTGACATAAAGAGCTGCAACTATATATAACTACACCACTACAGCTCCCATAGTAAAAGCTTGCGGGGAGAATGGATGGGCAAGTGTTCATCTACCCCAAACTGCAATCCCGAGATACTGGCCGTCACACAATTATGAAACAAAAGCACGGTGAAGGGTGAGAAACAACAGAAAGGACAGCAGGAAGACAAGTGCTGGGCAGCGTAGATCCTGCTCCTTCCAGCTGGCTGGGCTTTTCCCAGCACCTTTCTGGTACCAGCTCCCGGGTTTTCCTCCAATGCAATCCACATCATCATCTCTCAGAGAAATGAAACTCCCTTCCAGGAAAGCCAAACCAGCATCCAGGGGTAACGCGCAGAACCGTAAAAGAAAAATGTCCACGTCTAGCAGGCAGACAAGCAAAGGAAAACCAGCTGTCAGTTCCAGAGGCTCCTAGCTGTAAGGGGGTTTCAGGTTTCTGTCTGTCTGTCTCTCTCACCTGGTCTCCCTCAATAATATCAGCTTTCTAATCACCTCAGATCACAAATACATTCTCCATCTGTCCTTGTGAAATACATGCTGAGGGAACAGAAAAAAAAGAGTGCGATACTCACAACAATGAAGAATTCCTACACATGCCGTTCCATTTTCTTGCTTTAAAAAGATGAAAGGTTAATTTTAAAAGCCTTGCAGGATTAGAAAAATAAGGGGGAGGGGGATTCCACCCACACAATCCAACAGCCCACCGCTAAGGAGACCGGAGGTTTGCTGACGTCACAGATTCATGAATGGATGTAAATTGGGCTGGTTTAGGATTCCGCACAGACTTCGCTGTGGTGTGTGCCATGAAAAAGAAAGGGCGGGTCCGGAGCAATTCCGGCCAATAGGCTTCAGGCAGGAAAGGCCTGCCTCCTTTTAGAAGGAGTCTGGTCACAGAATAAACAGAGCCCGCCAATCAGGTGTCTGCCCCGGCCTTGAGACAGACAGGCTGGCAGCTTGAGAAGAGGGTGTGTGTGTGTGTGTGTGTGTGTGCGCGCGCTGTGATAGTCGAGTGTGTGTTTCAAGCTGTGATAGTCACGAAAACATTATTATTGCTATTGAATGAGGGGATCAAAATAGAATTTCAGTGGAATCAGTGCTACCAAAAATGCACATAGAGAAATGACGAGCTTTTATCCGTTAGAGGTATTTTCCTAAACGCTTTTCCTGCTGTTCAGCAATGTGCGTGATCTGATATGATTTTTTTTAAAAATCAAAGGGAAATAGTTTCCACAACTGATGACCAAGGGACACATTTTCCCTGCACACCAAGACTTGTCAAAGCAAAATAGTAGGGAAATAACTTAGTGATTAAGGAAATAAAAAATGAGACAATATTACATAAATGTAATTGTTCTGTAGAACAATATCATCTTGCTGATCTTGTGATGCTTCAAAAGTGGGTGTAGAAGAGTAATGTATTGCTACCTTTAAATAAGGTAGGGCATTTTCTCATTTGTTTATTAAACTTCTGACACTAAACTCAGATACAGCTCCCAAAAAGCTCTTAATTAATCTTAGGGCAAATTTTGATTCCAGTAAGATGCCTTATTATCAACAGCAAAAACAACGATATTAAATTCACTCAGAGAGCTCATGACATTTTTAAAAAATAAAATAAACTTTAACAGCTTTATTAAAATGTAATTGATATACAAAGAACTGGCCATGTTTAATGTGTACAACTTGATGAGTTTGGAGACATGCAAACACCTGTGATACTGTCACCATAGTCAAAGTAGGGGACATACCAGCATCTCCAAGAGTTTCCTTCTGTTCCTTTGTGGGCTCTTTTGTTGGTTTTGGTTTTGGTGGTAAGAACACCTAACATGAGATCTACTCTTTTAGCAAATTTTGAAGCACTGTACACAGCACAATATTGTATTGTTATCTATGGGCACTGTGTGTACAGCATGTCTTTAGAACTTACTCATCTCGCATAACTGAAATTTTACACCCATTGAACAACAAACAACTCCCCATTTCCTCTTCCCCCAGCCCTTGGCAGCCACTATTGTATTCTCTGTTTCTATGAGTTTGGCTGTACAATTTCTCATATAAGTAGAATCATGCAGTATTTGTCTTTTTGTGACTGGCTTATTTCACTTAACATAATATCTTCCAGGTTCATCCATGTTGTCACAAATGGTGGTGCTTCCTTCTTTTTTAAGGCTGAGTAATATTGCTTGGTATGTATATCCCACAGTTTCTTTATCCACTCATCTGTCATGGACACTTGGGTTATTTTCATGTCTTAGTTATTGTGAATAATGCTGCAATGAACGTGGGAGTGCAGATATCCCTTTAAGATCCCAAATTCAACTATTTTGAATATATACCCAGAAGTGAGATAATTGGATCACATGGCAGTTCTATTTTTAATTTTATGAGGAAACTCCATACTGTTTCCATAGCTGCTACGCCATTTACATTCCCAACAACCTTGCCAACAAGGGTGCAGAAGGGTTCCAGTTTCTCCACAACCTTGCCAACACTTATCTTTTATTTTTAAATAAGAGTTAACCTAAAAAGCAGGAGGTAATGATATCTCATTATAGTTTTGATTTGCATTTTTAAAAATATTAATTTTTAGAGAGAGGGGAAGGGAGGGAGAAAGAGGGGGAGAGAAACATTGAAGTGAGAGAGAAACATTGATCTTTGCCTCTTGTATGCCTCCTAACTGGGGACCGAACCCACAATGTGGGCATGTGCCCTGACTGGGAATCAAACCAGTGACCTTTCATTTTGTGGATGAGCCATACTGGCCAGGGCTGATTTGCATTTTCTTGATCATTAATGGCATCGGGCATCTTTTCACATACATGTTGGCTATTTGTATCTTCTTTGAAGAAACGTCTATTCAACTTCTTTGCCCATCTTTCACACTGGTCTTGGCAATGATTTTTTGGATATAACACCAAAAGCACAGGCAACAAGAACAAAAATATACACGTGGGGCTACATCAAAGTAAAAAGCTTCTGCACAGCAAAGGAAACAATCAGAATGAAAAGGGCACTACAAAGGGAGGAAATATTTGCAAACCATGTATCTGATAAGAGGTGAATTTCTAAAATATATAAGGAACACATACAACTCAATAGCACAAACACAATTAACTCAGGACATTTCTTTACTATTTAAAGAAGTTCAAAGTTACACAAAAGTGGAGATTAATATAATTTACAGCCCTTGTATCCCATCAATTTGCTTTGCAGTTAAAAATAGTTTACTAGCCCTGGCTGGTGTAGCTTAGTGGATTAAGCTCGGGCTGTGAACCAAGAGATCACGGTTCGATTCCCAGTCAGGGCACATGCCTGGGTTGCAGGCCAATTCCCAGCAGGGAATGCACAGGAAGCAACCATACATCCCTCTCTCCTTCCCTTCCCCTCTAAAGATAAATAAATAAAATCTAAAAAAAAATAGTTTACTAATACTGATCACAGCATTTTTGAACGTGAGAAATGGTAGTAAGTCCTTCAAAATGGAACAATAGTGGTTAATATAAGGCCTCAGAAATGAAGTTCTCAGTGACCAGGAACATTCTGAACGGTGATCTGTTCACTCAGTCAGATTATTTGTACAGCTGAGGGAAGAAAAGCACCTGCCTCTTCTTATGGTGAGTTCAAACCCTACACTAGTAAGTATTTCTCACTGCTTAGCTCATTTGGAAAAAGAAAACTTTCCAGGATTATTGCACACACAACAAATACGTTCAGTGTAATATTTGATATACTAAAACAATAGAATATCATTGGCAAATGACATATTGAATAACCTTCTATAGGACCTTATTGTGGAATATTACAATGGAAAAAAATAAACCCAAGAATTTTACCAATGTAAGATGGGAGAGCTCAAAATCGATGCAGTACTGGTATATTCTTCATAGGCCTGAGTGCACCACGGTGGCCTATATCAATATGTCCATGTACCCAGATTATTTTAGAACCCACAAATGAAAAGACAGTGAAAAAAATACGTCTTTGTTTCTTTTAACAGCAATCAAAACAACCAGGATACGCTAAAAGAATCAGACTTACAGAAAACATTTTTCCTTCCAAAATAATACAGACTAATTCATAAAAGGCAGCAACCTCTTTGTGGAACATGTCAATAACATGGCCCATCTGTTATAGAAGCTTGCATTTGCTGTAAGGTTTGACGGCAACATCATTAGGAAGAATAAGTTCACCAGGGATCAGGGTAGTCTCTGAAGCAATTCAACAAAACAGTCTATACATGCTTCAAATATCTGGAACCTAACATTGACTCAATATGTAATCTGCAAATAAAACCTAGTTGGTTCTATGGACTTGCCATTTCAGTAAGCTGAACTCAGTCTTGGTTAGCATGCTTTCCCGTACTGCAGAAATATCATCTGGGCCAACAAAACTTTCTCCATGTCAAATATCATTGGGAAGATAAGTTGTCTCTCTAAATTACAAAAGCTGTAGAAGTAATTCTTGGAGGAAGCTGTTGTTGTTTTAGGGGCGGAGGAAGGCAGGGAGAGGGGACCATGAAAATATACATTCCACAGCAGCACTGCTGGAAAACTTCCCGTGATGATGGAAATGCTCTATTATTTGCACTGTCTAATAGAGTAGCCACATGTGGCTACTTAGCATTTGAATGTGTCTAGGAACTGAATTTTAAATTTTATTTAATTTTAATTAACTTAAATTTAAAAATAAATAGAAGACAAAAATATATGGCCCAAATAAAAGAAGAGATCAAAGCGCCAGAAAAAATACAACTAAGTGATGAAAAGATAGCTAACCTATCAGATGCAGAGTTAAAAATAAACAGTCACATGTGGCTGGTGGCTACCGTATGGAACACAGCAACTCAAGATATATTAAGCCAAGTCTCATCATCACAATTTTTTATTTCAGCATGTGGGCAGGCTAAGTGTGGAAGACTACAAAGTCACAATCAAGGTGACTAAGCTCTTTAAAGAACCAAACAAAACTGTTTAATTTTCAGTAATGTCCGGAAGATGACCGAGGTCTCACTCCAAATGAGATACTAGAGCCCTGACCAGTGTGGCTCAGTTGTTTGGATGTTGTCCTGAAAAGCAAGGGGTTGCCAGTTAGATTCCCAGTGGGGGCACGTGCATGGGTTGCAGGTTGGTCTCGATCGCAGGAGACAACCCATTGATGTTTCTCTCTCACAGTGATGTTCCTCTCGTTCTCTTTCTTCCTGCCTTCCACTCTCTCTAAAAATAAATAAATAAATCTTAAAGAAAAACTCATTATTAGGAAAAAAATCACTGAGAATAGAAGTTAGGGGACTTCTGGTCAAGATGGTGGCATAGGTAAACATGGCTCACCTCCTCACACAATCACATCAAAATTACAACTAAATTATACAACAACCATCACTCAGAACCATCAGAATTGAGTTGAATGGAAGTTTGATGACAATAGAATTAAATAAACCATACCCATCCAGACTGGTATGAGCTATGGAGACACAGAACGGGCTGGTTCCACATCCATGTGCGGTGGGTAAGTAAAAATTCAGGAGGGACATCTCAGGAGTGAGGAGCCTCAGTCCCATACCAGGCCCCCCAACCCAGGGTTTCAGTGCCATGAAGATATGTTCCCATAACTTCTAGCTGCAAAAACCAGCAGAAACTGAGTCGGTGGAAGAAACTTCTGGAGTCCCAAGTAGTTCCCCTTAACAAACCCACACACGGGCTTACTCAGACTCACTCCCTCTGAGTTCTACCACTATGGTAGCAATTTGAAAGGCACCAACAGCATACAAGGAGAAACTGAAGTGTCTGGCATCAAGGCAAGAGCTGAGGGACAGCTATCTCCCAGACAGAAAGACAGGCAGAGGCCACTGTCCCTTGTCTGAACTGCCCGCCCTTCTACCCACAGAGCCACAAAGCCAGCAGGTGGGTGGGTGCCTTATCTGACACTCCATCAACTGGGCCAACACAATTTGCCCTGCCCTGGAGATCCCCTGAGACTCTGTCCCACCCAACTTCTGAGCCCACCCAAGCTGTCAACAGAGAATTTTCCATATAAATGTCTGGTTTCGGCTCATGCTTCACAACTTCCTAAATCCTATCAAACAAGCAACGGTAGGCCTCAGTGAGCCCCAAGATCTGTACTTCTTGTTAAGTGGCCCCAGGCGCAGCACTAGCAACAACCAGCCCACATTCACAGCTTGGCTTCGCCTGGGAATCTCTAAGCCCAGCAAAAGTGGCAGCCTTCTCAGACTGCTTTATGGCCCACGCAGGGAGGCCCAGGAAAGAAACTTCTGGGAGCTGACCTTGGCCTGCATCACCCAGGAAACTCCAGAGCCTGTATACCCAGTGGACAGCTACAGACCACGTTGGAGCACCACCGCCCTGCCCCTGCACTGCTGATCCTCCACAGAGGGTGGAGGTTAGTGGTCCATGGTCACAGTCAGTCTCTGCAGCTGGCTGGCCTAGGTAAAGCCCTCCATTGATCTGCCAACAGCAAACAAGGCTCAACTCCAAGAGGAGGGTGTACTCAGCCCACATTAAGGGCATACCTTGAGTATCCACCTTGGGTGATAGGGGAGGCAGCGCCACTGGACCCTACAGGACACCTACTACATTTGACCACACTACAAAGACACAGAGTCATAGCAGCTCTGTGTAATACATAGAAACAAAGAGAGGCTGCCAAAATGAGAAGATAAAGAAACATGGCCCCAATGAAAGAACAGACCAAAACTCCAGAAAAAGAGCTAAATGAAATAGAAATAAGCAATCTATCAGATGAATACTTCAGAACACTGGTTATAAGGATGCTCCAGAAACTTAGTGGGGGCCTCAACAACATAAAAAAGATCCAGTGAGGATAAAGGATACATTAATTGAAATAAAGAACAATTTACAGGGAAACAACAGGACAGTGGATGAAGCCAAGAATCAAATCAATGATTTGGAACATAAAGAAGCAAAAAACAACCAATCAGAACAATGAGAAGAAATAAGAATTAAACCAAAAACAAAAACAAGGATAGTGTAAGCACTCTCTGGGACAACTTCAAGAATTCTAACATTCCCATCATATGGGGTGTGTGAAGGAGAACAGAAAGAGCAGGAAATTGGAAATCTATTTGAAAAAATAATGAAAGAAAACTTCCCTAATTTGGGGAAGAAAATAGACACAGGAAGCACAGTGAGTCTCAAACAAGATGGAAACAAAGAGGCCCAGTCTTAGACTCATCATAATTAAAATGCCAAAGGTTAAAGATAAAGAGAGGATCTTAACAGCAGAAAGACAAAAGAAGTTAGTTACCTACAGGGGATTTCCCATAAGACTGTTGGCTGATGTCTCAATCAATCTAGCCTGGCCGATTGCAGGCTAGAAGAGATTGGAGAGAAATAGTCAACATCATGAAAAGCAGGGACCTACAGTCAAGATTGCTCTACCCGGCAAAGGTATCATTTAAAATTGAAGGGCAGATAAAGAGCTTCCCAGACAAGAAAAAACTAAAGGACTTCATCATCACCAAACCATTATTATATGAAATGTTAAAGGGACATACGAAAAGGAATAAGATCAAAACTATGAATAAAATGGCAATAAATAGCTATCTATCAACAACTGAATCTAAAAAACAAACTAGAGCAAACAAGAAAAACAGAGACAGAATCATGAATAAGGTGAACATTTTTGATGGTTGCCACACGGGAGGGGAGTGAGAGGAACTGGGTGAAGAGGTGAGGGGATTAAGAAGTACAGAATGGCCATGAGGATGTAAAGTGCAGTACAGGAAATGACGTAGCCAAAGAACTTATACACAGGACCCGTGGACATGAACAATGGTGTGGGGGTTGCCTGAGGGAGCAGTGGGTGCTCTGTGGAGGAGGGAAGAGGGGGAAAAATTGGGACAACTGTAATAGCATAATCAATAAATTAAAAAAAGAAGTTAAAGTATAATTATTCTGCTATAAATATATGGGCTATTCTAGGTTGTTTTTATTTTTAGAAAAATCATGTTTTTTTAAGAAAAATAACTTATTTAAACCAGAATCTAAGAGAAATCCAAAGTATTATGACCCTGTAGCAGTTCTGTCAGAAGCACTAGGATAAAGAAACAATATAATGACCTCAAATGCCAGTGCATTAACATTCAGATTTCCTTCACAGTCATCACTGTATAGTTAAAAGCCAGTAAAGATTTGGATTCAAATACTGATGTAAGTCATATAAGTTCAAGGAAACTTGAGTTTCATTTTCTCATTATTAAAATAAGGAGCCCTGGCTGGTATGGC
Source organism: Trachops cirrhosus (assembly GCA_028533065.1). Taxonomy (NCBI): domain Eukaryota; kingdom Metazoa; phylum Chordata; class Mammalia; order Chiroptera; family Phyllostomidae; genus Trachops; species Trachops cirrhosus. The sequence goes on from CM052539.1 coordinate 152,051,445, forward strand.
TCACTGGATTGAGTGCAGGCCTGTGAACCAAAAGGCCACTGGTTCGATTCCCAGTCAGGGCATGTGCCTGTGTTGTGGGCCAGGTCCCCAGTGAGGGGCGCATGAGAGGCAACCACACATTGATGTTTCTCTCCCTCTCTTTCTCCTTCCTATCTCCCGCTCTAAAAATAAATAAATAAAATATTAAAAACATAAAGCACGGATAATAATGGGCTCTGCCTATTTGTGAAAGTTAAATAAAGTAACACATGTAAAGAGTCTAGCACAATACTGCATATAGAAGATACTCAGTGAAGGATACTGGTAGCAGTTTCTGTTTTGTTGCTATTATTCAAACACCATGTGCCTTTCTACTCTCTCAACAAGAAAAAGTTCAACTGTACAGATTCAAGAATAAAAACTACAGAAAAGAATACAACATCCTTATTTTGCTTCTAATAAAGCTTGAACGGATCCTTGCAAGAAATTAAAAAAAAAACATAAATATTAGTGACACATCCATCCAGAAAAAGCTTATCCAAATCATTTTCTTTGGGAGGTTGGAGAATATTCTATGAGGTTCTGAAGCAGAGTGAGGGAAACCTTCAAGAAAAACTACTTGACCAAAATTTCCCTTTATAAAAACTAAATAAATAAATAAATAAGAAAGCTAAATTTTTCTACATAAAGATGTAGTTTGTATATAATAATA
>CM052539.1:152052635-152067657 GCA_028533065.1 Trachops cirrhosus
GCCCTGACTGGGAATCGAACCTGCGATGCTTTGGTTCGCAGCCCGCGCTCAATCCACTGAGCTACGCCAGCCAGGGCTTTTGTTTATCTTCTTAGACAGTGAATTTGATGGGATCCTTCTCTGACCTTTATTTTCCCTTGGTTTCCCTATCCTGTTTCTTTTCAAAACTCTTTGGCCATTCCTTCCCTGTCTTCTTTGCTACTTCTCTCTTTCCCCTGATTGTGCTTCTGTTGCCATTTAAGTTTTAGCTTCTCCTTCCTTGCTCCATATCACCTTTCTCAGCTTTCCCAGTTCTGTCCTCTCACTTGTAATATCCAGGTGCCTTTTGGACAATTCAACTAGGACATTGTAGGGTCACTTCATACGTGGCATTTATAAACTCACTCTCGCATCCCCAGTGCCTTGCGTTAAGCCTGGCATTGTAGGTACCAACAAGTATTTATTGAATGAGTAAATTTAATGAATCTCATTTTCTTTTAAAGCAGCTTCCTCCTCTAATTACCATCTTTTGTCACTGGTGTCACTATTCTTAAGTCTGCTCTCTGCTATTGCAAATATTTTGTTGATTTTTTTCTCTTGAAATGTATCTTATATGTATCAGTTCTTTTCATTATATTTTCATAACTTTAACCCTGTTGAGGTCCTTGTCACCTCGTGCCAAGGTTACTTCTAGTTTCCCATCTGGCCTATTTGGTTCTAAAATCTCCCTCCAAGCTATTCCCACCATAGCTACTCTAATAACTTTCTATATGTTTATTTATTTCTTGTCTTAATAAGGTTTTTATTTTTGGAATAATTTTAGGTCTACAAAGAGGTTGCAAAAATAGTGTCTTTAGCCAGTTTCTCCTGATGTTAAATGTACATCTTAATAAGCAGGGCTCATTTGTCAAAATTACAAAACTAACATTGGTACATAACTACTAACTAAAATCCAGACATTATCCAGTTTTCACTAGATTCTCCACTACTATACTTTTGCCAGACTGTCATTCAGCATATAATATTTCTTTTTCAATAGGTAATCCAGCTTCAGTAAAAATTCAGAAAGGACAAAAAGATATATAAGCCACCCTGCCTGGTGTAGCTCAGTGGATTGAGCGCAGTCCTGTGAACCAAAGAGTTGCCGGTTCAATTCCCAATCATGGCACATCTCTGGGTTGCGGGCCAGGTCCTCGGTCGGGGGTGCACGAGAGGCAACCACACATTGATATTTCTCTCCCTTTCTTTCTTCCTCCCTTCCCCTCTCTCTAAAAAGAAATAAATAAAATCTTTAAAAAAGATGTATAAGTCTCCTTCTCACCTCTGCACCACAGCTATCCCGTTCCTTTCCTCCAGACATCCCACTGTTTCTTCTTTCTCAGATATTCTTCCAGAGAGACTCCCGCTCTCTCCCTCCCCACACACACTCGGACATACAAGCACAAATAGTTGTGCCCTAAATATACTGCTCTGTACTTTATTTTTTTCAACTTAACATAGCTTGATCATTCTTTATCAGTAACCTAAAGTTCTTTGTGTCTTATTCCAGCATCCCATTGGATCTCTCTACTGTAATTTGATTGAAGAGTCCCCTACTGATTGACATCTTTTACTTTTGCAAACAATGCCGCAGTGCGTGTCCATGTTCATAGTTCTTGCTGGGTGAAAGGTTATGTGTGTTCATAATTTGGTTGCCAATTTCTTTTCAGAGAGGTTCTACCATTGTATCCTTCATGATTTTCCCATAGCCTCACCAGCATTGCATCTTATGAGACTTTTTGAGTTTTACCCACTTGATAGGCTAAAATTATGTCATTGTATTTTTAATTTCAATTTCTCTTATGAGTGCAGTGGCGTGTCTTTTCACATATTTAAGAACAATTTTTAATTTTTCTTTTGTGAACTGCCCATATACTTTGCCCATTTATCAAGTAGGTTATTAAAATACTCATTATATTTTCTTGCTAAAATGTTTTAGTTCTTTCTACTTTCTGGTCTATTAAGTTAAAATCACAGTCCCCTTTTCAAGACCTTGTATTAATGTTTCAACCGAATTTCACACTGCTTTCCAACAAGACTATGCTCTGATTGGCCTGCATCTCCTAAGGGCACCCATACGCATTCCTTCTACTGTGCCTTCTTTCACAGTGTCCCCCGTATTCCCGCCCCCCATTTATATCTCTTTTGAGACCAAAATCATTATCACTTTCTTCAATTGGGTAAATTTCCTTTTAATTTCAAGTAGACTTCTAGAGAGAATAATTAACTGATAGTTTGTAAACTCTTACAAAAGAAAGTGAGCATTACTCAGAGCACTGATCACGAAGAAACTGCTCATATCAAATGACCCCATTTCCATTAACCGTAGAATTCTAGGGGACTGGTATGTTATAGGCATCTCTTTATTTATTTGACATTTTATTTTCCTAATATGTTTGATGAAGTTTTAAAATGTCAGCTATGTGAGAGGTGATTTTGCAGCGGATCAAACCCGTGCGCCCAAAGAATGCTGGCGCACGGAGCGGCATCGGACTGACGGCCTCCAGGGACAGGGCCCTGCTCTCCGTCTCTGACTGTGACTGCTCGGTGTTCGTTTGCTGGTCACTCAGTGAGTACATGAGAATTATGTAGAAGCGGTCAAGCTTAAGAAGGATACTTCCTATGACAAAGTACACAGGCATGATTCAAAATTATCTTAATAGTCTGGATGGATGGGCTAAAACCAGTAAGGTGGAATTTAAAAACATTGAATGTAAAGCCCAGCATTTCATCTCCAGATTTAGTTGGAAAAAAAAAAAAATGAGAGTAGAGTCAGGCATCTTTGGACACACAAACTAGCAAGGTGCCTGACTCTACTATCATCTTTTTTACAACTAATTTTGGAGATGAAATGCAGAGCTTTTGGGTAGCTCAGTTGTTAGGGAGTCGTCCTGACATGCCAAGGTTGCGGGTTCAATCTCCAGTCAAGGCACGTACACAAATCAATCAGTAAGTGGAACAACAAATCAATGTTTCTCTTTTTCTCTCTCTTTCTCTTCCCCTCCTCTCTTTCTAGAACCAATAAATAAACATTTTAAAAATAAGTAAAACAATCTTGAGTTGCATTTATAAAAGTATAGTATCCAGATTAAGGAATTTGATAGTTGCACAATTATTTTGTTCTTCATTAGACCTCAGTTGGATTAAGAATACTTAGTTCTAGGTACTGTATTATATTTCAAAGGGACATTTTTGAAATTAAAGCACCTGTATTACTTTTCTATTGCTGCCATAACAAATCATCTCAAATTAATGGGTTAAAACAATTCGAATGTACTATCTTACAATCTGTAGATCAAAAATCCAGCATGGATTGGACTAAACTGGACTAAAGCCAGGGTGTCTCAGGACTGTGTCCCCTTCCAGAGGCTCTAGAGGAGAATTTGTTTCCTTGCCTGTTTCAACTTCAGGTAGCCTCCTTCCTCCATCTGCAGAGCCAGCAAGATCAAGTCCAGTCCTCACTTTGCCTCTCTCTGACCACAGCTGCGAAAGGTTTGCTACTTTTAGAGGATTCATGTGACTACTTTACACCTATTTGGATAATCTCTCCATCTCAAATCCTTAACCTTAATCACAGCTGCAAAGTCTCTTTTGTCATGCAAGGGAACACATTCACAGATTCCGGTGAGAAGGGCATGCACATCTTTGGGAGGAATGGGTAGTTATATTGCCTACTCAGTGGTTATTACAGAGAATCACCAGGAATAGCGAAGGAGCTGAACTGGATACAGAGAATCAGACAAAGAAGAATTGAGATGATCCTAAAATTTCATGTCTAGGACAGAATGAGATAATATTTGTAAAATGATTAGTGCACTAAGTACATAATAAATGGTTTTTGCTTTGAAGGCTAATGCTACAAATTACAGACATACACTAGCTTAGAAAGGAAAGAAGCTTAGGGATGTGAAAGGGGATGAGGCAGCATAACATTTTTCTGGCAGAGAACAGAATTGTGGATCCAAGTTCTCACTTTGCATTAGATTGACAGGTGGTTTAAATGTCAGGAAGCACTAAATTTAATAAGAACTCTGATTTTCCTAACTAATAAAAATAGGGGACAATGGGGGTGATGGGAGACTGCAGTAGAGAAGCAACTTTCTGGCCTTTTTTTCTGGCCATGATCACACAATGTACAGATTCTGCGGAATTGGGAAAACTTTCATCAAAGGAAGCAAGATTTTTTGAAGCTCAGAGGACTATTGGTTTTCTGTTTTGTTTTCCAGGAACATTTAGGAACAAAATCCCCTCTGAAGCCAAAGCCCAGCTGTTAGGGATTATTGAGATTTCTTTCAGGCTTTCCCAATAATCTTCCTTAAATTTGTCTCTTTAAACACATTGAAATGGACCTTTACGAAGTTGCTGATCAGTGCTTATCAAGCAGGAGTTAAGTTAACAAGCCCTCCTACCTCCCTCACGGGGTGGTAGCTCCCAAGGCCACAGTAAATGTGTGTCTGCATGAACCTGATCCAGCAACAGCCAGTGAGGGAACAAAGTTTAGTCTGTGAAGAAATAGGTGGCTTGCTGGTAGTTTTCTGCTGTCGGTTCAGACTTCAGCTGGCTGTGGTGTAAGTAGTTTTGATTTTAAAAATTTACGATATTTGAATATAAAAAGGATTGTAGGAATACTTTCCATCTGCCTGGCCCTAAATCTTGTATGCTAGACCTACTTTAAAGAAAGTTTCAGTGTTTCACAAGCAGTTTATGTTAAACAATGAAAAGGAAAAAGCTATGACTTTTTTTAGCAAGTGTTATTCTAAAACAGGTCCTGTGTACATAAGATGCTTTTTAATATCTTGTCTTGGGTTGAGTGAAGTTGCTTACAGTTGGAAAATAAAAGTGAATATATGTCTGGCGCCCAGAGATTGATTATCTCTAAGTAGTCCTTTGATTTCTCCCCGGTGTTCTTCCAGTTGCTTCTCCTTTAGTTTAGGTTCCTGTTACATGGTCCTGTTAGCAAATATTTAGTAGTCTCTCGGGTAATTCAACTGAAGCTGCTGATGTTCAGATAAATGAGATAAATGAGAACAGAGTAGAACTTTAACACTATGTAAGAAGACACTGGGGTCCTAGATGTAAGAGCAGCAAAATGTATTCTCAAAGAGGAGGAATTCTGTGGAATGGATGGAAATGGCAAGCAGTTTAGAAATTTCATGTAACTTTGGAAAAACCTGTTTTTAAGATTTCGACATATGCTCTAATTTTCTAGTACTATAGTGTGTAAAATAATTTCATACATTGAAATTAGAATTGCTTTATTCCTGTTTGTATTTCTGCGCTGAGATCAGGATTCCAGGAACCACACATTGTTACACAAGCACTGACTTTACGGAGTGCAGCTTTGAGAATGTTAAGGTTGCATTTGGTATTGAGGGTTGGTATTTTCTATGTCCCTTTTGCCACATGTATTGAAAAGAAAAAAAACTCCTGATACTCCACAATTTTATGACTTTGAATATAGAAACAAAGTTTGATGTTGTTAATATATAAAAATTATAAAGACTGTCTGTTGGCCAGTAGCCTTTCAAATTAGCTCAGGAAGTTCTGAGGAGAGAAACTGGTTATGTAGAAGTGCAGCAGATTTCCCCTCTCCTCTGTCTTCATCTCAGACCTCAGGGACATTCAGTCTATTTCTCTAACCTGCCTCTTATTCCTGCTGGACTGAGCGGGAACCCACATGATGGTATTGGGCCTCAGCTGACCCTTGATGGAATGAAAGCTCACGGCCTTCTGTCTTAAGCAGGCTTTAGGACTGTGTGTGTATGCGTGTCTTAATTTATTGATTTTAGAGAGAGAGAAATGTCAATTTGTTGTTCCACTTGTTTATTCAGTTATTGATTGATTCTTTCATGTGCCCTAACTGGGGATTGAACCTGCAACCTTGGCATAGGAGGATGACGCTGTAATCAGCTGAGCTACCCAGGCAGGGCATCAAGGACTATAATAACCTAAAACTTTACTCATCCTTAGATTGATGAATTTCAATGATTTTAGGTTCCTGAGCTGACTAACTTCCCCAACTCAATAGCCTCTGCTGGGCTAGGCTAGGTTACTTATTCAGTTATTGGTTCATGGGACAGACGTTGGAGGCTGGGGGTTCTGGGAAAGGAGCCAGCACAGCAGGGGAGACTGCTACCCTGGAAGCAGCTGTTTCCTAACCAGATTTGAAATATTTCAGTGTTTTAACAACCTGGAAGGCCATACAGGTGTGTATGGGCTGAATCTTAACCAAGACCCTTTCAGATTCTCTTTAAAAATTTCTAATAGCTGCCTCTAACATCCAAACCCTTGTCCATGTCCTCCTGACCATTTGCTTAACATCATTGCCTAGCGTTATTCTCCTCGCTCAGTTTGCTTCAGGTACATGGGTGTTTTTGTTGTTTCTGGAGGACATTAAGCTTGTTCCTGCTTCAAGTCCTTCCCTGCCTGGAAAGCTCTTCCCCTACATTGTATTTCTTCCTTCCCTTCACTCAGCTCACTATTCAAATGCCTCTTCCTTGGAGACACCTCTACCCTACTTCCACCACATTTTGCATTCCATTTACCCTGATATACTTCTTTAAAAAAGAAAAATAGCCACCTGACATTATTTAATTTATTTTATTCAATATATGTACAGTCTTTCCCACTAAAACAATTTCTGTGAGAGTAAGAATTTCTTTGACCAAAATAAAAAATACAGTGTTTGCACCATGATCATGGACTATTAAACTCAAAATTGTTAAGATGGAGTTCTCCCTAAATTAATCTGTACATCCAATGCAATCCCCATCAAAATTCCAACAGGCACTTTTGAAGAAACTGTTAAATGATTCTAGAATTTATCTGGAAATGCAACTGATATAAAATAGCTAAAAGAATCTTGAAAAAAAAAACCAGGTGGATGATTTGTAATACGTGATTTTAAGACTTAACTGTAAATTTACAATGATCAAGTGTTGCCCTAAGAAGAGACAGATAGGGCAATGGAACAGAATGGTGTGTCCAGAAACAGACCCACACATAGAAGGTTAATTGATTTTTTATCAAAGTACTGAATCGATTCAATGGGAAAAGAAGTCTTTTTAAACATGTTGTTGGAAAAAGAATGGATTTTCTTATATAAAAAAACCTTCACACCTCTTTACTTCATACAAAAAGTTAAATAGATGTGGATTGTAGATCTAAACATGAAACTGAGGACCAGAAAGCTAGAAAACAAAGAAGAAAATATCTAGGTACTCTCGAGGTGTGTAAAGATCTCTTGAGCAGGACACTGAAGCACTAACCATAAAAATAAATAAAATCAAACAAGCTTATGTACTTGCCCTAAGACTTCTCACAACTCTTAATGTGTTAATATTTCTAGTAAGAGGGTCACGGAGCATTTCCCAGAGTGCGTGGCTGTTGCATCCTATTTTTATCTGGAGCATTTGACTACATGCAGGAGTGAGTATGCCATACATGGAGAAGTGTTCTCTTCTCAAAACATATGGTTTTTGAGAGATGGAATAAGTTAATGACCAGTTTCTCCCTCTTAGTGGGAATTAATTTTATAGCATCCATTTCAACAACTGGAGTAAAAAAAACAATTCTTCCAAAAGAATTGTGATCATTCCCCACTCCAGATTGACTGGTCAGCTAGCCAACTGTTGCAGTTGTTACTTACTAGTAGGATCCTAGGCCAGTGTCACATTAGATTGGAATTTGTCACAGTGAGAGGAATAAAGAGTGATTAAAGGTGCAAAGCATTTTGCATTTCCCCTGCTGTGGGGTCCAGATACTTGATAGGCCTGCTCTGCCCTACTCCCTCCCTGCCTGTCAAACTCTAAGTTGTTAGCCCCTTGCTTCTCTCAGATTGCAAGTCTCTTATAGTTCTCCCAGTTCCTAATTGCTCGAATACCTCTTGTTTTTTTTTTTTATCCTCACCCAAGGACATGCTTATTAACCTTAGAGAGAGGGGCAGGGAAGAAGAGAGAGAGGGAGAGAAACGTGAGAAACATCCATCAGTTGCCCCTTGCACACCCCCCAGGTATGTGGTCTGACCAGGAATTGAACCATGACCTTTAGGTTTACGGGATGGCATGCCAGCCAACTGAGCCGCACCTGCCAGTGCTTGCTGAAGGCCTCTTTTCTGTGGCATTCCTAGCCTTCCTAGTCTCTGACTCATAGTTCATTGTCCAAATCAGATTCCTCTACCTGCTGTTCTTGCCCACGAACCGATTATTATGGAATATGAGTTGTCACATGAGAAATAGTGTGGGGGGCAGACAGGAAAAGCTGAAGGAAGCCAAAGCCAAACTTCACCTAAACCAGAATTTGGCCCACTTTTCCTGTTCAGATGTTAGGAAGAAGTCAAAATGGTAGGTAATACCAGTAGAAATGTATAAAGAAAGCTTAAGGGAGTGCCCCTATATTATCTCTGGATTGTATTTTAAAAATTGACCTGCTGTAATAGATAGTAGTTTCATGAATGTGAAAAGCTGATCTCCAGATATGGGAATGTCACCTGAATAGAGCTTCCTAGAAAGACTGTAAAGTGGCGTTACAAGAAGCTTTAATTTTAGATCTTCCACTAATTTGCTTTGTAATAGTAAGTAAATGTATTCTTTTAAAGAGAAAAAAATATTGACCTCCCCTCTTTGCGAAGAAAAGTGATGCATGTGTGTCTGTGTGTGTGTGCACATACCTACACGCACACCAGGCTTTGTCCCAGGCGCTTTCCCATGTGCTGCCTCATTTAACCCCTTCGTCCACGTCTCACCGTCCTCATCTGGGAAGTGAGATGACATCTCACCCTGCCTGCCTCACAGGACCACACATGGAAGCATAACCAGATAATAAAATACACTACTTTCACCATCACTCTAGAATTTAAGGAATAAATCATGAACGCCACATTGAGAATGCATAACACCGTTTCCATAGCAACATGGTGGGATGGAGCCTGATAAAATTTATTTCAAAATACATTTGCGATACAAACTTAGCAGGAACAATTTCCACAGGATGTTTCACAGACAGCAAAGACACCTGGGAAGCATAGAACAACCTTTTTTCTGCTTCTCAATAAATGTAACAAAGTAAACACACATTTCACAGTACTTTATGGCACACCTTACCAAAGAAAAATAGGCAAGAGAGATACTTAGACAAATAAATAGGGGCAGGACAACGACAGAGATGAAAATAAAAAGAATTTTACATTAGAACTCTGAATCCAATTTTTAGCCTGAATTAAGATAGGATAAACAGAAGGATGGGAAGTCCCACAGCCAGGTACCTGGGGCATGGGGGTCAAATGGATTGATGCTTCTGTAACTCGATTACTTATTAACCTGGATCTGGGAGCTGAAAGATACCTGATCTCTTTTCAAGCAGCCTACTCCTTTATTACAATCAGAATGGAAGGTTTAAGAGTTACTGAACCCCACCTCTAGATTGTCTTCCCAGTGTTCTCAGAACTCTCAGAATTTTATTAGATGATGGAGGTGGGGGCCGCTGGCTACCACCGGTCTAGGAAACTACGAGCTCTCCTCCCTAAAGTTCCCTGAAATAACGAGGGGATCATAAACTGGCAAAGCAACTCATGAAAGAAAGGTCATAAAAAGTTACTAATTGAAAAAGCCTGCCTGTATAATCTACTATCTAGAAAATGATAAGATAATAAAGTCTAGAGGAACAGACATGAAAAAGTGGCTTATATGCCTGCTTTGAGAAACTGTAAAAGAGAAAATAGTTTTGCCAGAACTTTTTCCAATTGAAAGGTTTAATAATGATGTGTTCAAACAGTACACTTAAGAAATCATTCATGACACACATTAGAAGCAATAAGTGGCAAATTGGAAATCACCAACTTATAGGTGGATGTCAGTAATGCTGGTTCACCGACTAAAGAAAACACGAAAACCTTACAACCCAGTAGCCAAGTTACCTTCACTCAGTAACATGACCCTTATGCCCATTAAGAATTCACTTGGTGGGCATAAGGGTCATGTTATTGAGTATATATGTGTGTGTGTGTATATATATATAGAAGAATTCACTATATATATATAATTTCTAGCATTTTCTTTTGATTCTTCTTTTATCCTTTCTATCTCTGTGGTCAAATTCTCCATTTGGTCCTGTTCCTCTTTTCTACTAGATTTAACAGAGGGTGTCATTGTGGTGGCAGTTACAAGAATCCACATAGCTGAACGGTTTAAAGCAAAAATAGTGACAATGCACAATAGAGTTAAAAGCATATAAATAAGTAAAAGATATAACAAGCAAAAAAGCTGGGAATGAAGTTGCATGATATAATGAGGTAGACTGTCGTGAGTTAAAGTGATATAATGTAACATCTGAAACAGTGGTCCTCAGATTGCGGTCTGAGCAGCAGCAGCACCTGGGATCTCGCTAGGGGTGAGATTCCCGGGCTCTGCTGCAGACCTCTCTGAATCAGAAACCCTGGGGCTATGGTCATGGCACCGCAGTCTTTCTGTGATTCTGATGCACGCTGAAATTTAAGAACCAGCGCTTTAGAGCAGGGGATGAGGAACTTTTTCTGTAAAGGGCCAGATAAGTATTTTAGGCTTTGTGGACCAAGTGATCTCTGTAGCAATTACTTAATTCTGACATTGTAGCCTGAAAGTAGCCATAGGCAATATATAGAATGCAGTGCTGCTGTCTTCTAATAAAGTGTTATTTATGAAACAGGCAACAATCTGGATTTAGCCCCTGTGCTGTTGTTTCCCGACTTCCACTTTAGAGCAGCCATTAATACTCACATACACACGCACACATACATGTACACATACATGTACACACGTACAGCTAAAATGCCAAATGGAAGCATAGTGCAATGTTAAAAGTATAGACAGTCCTCACTTTGTAGAGTAATGGGGGACTGTACAAAAAGATCGTGCAAGTGGAAATCTGCAAAGCCTTTTTAATATCACCGGGGAAAATTATGATTTTCCGTGACCTTTAAAATATTTTTGTCAACATTTTTGTGTGAAGGAGGATATTTTATTGACTGCTAAGGGGCATCAGTGAACTTTCTAGAGTTATAGAAATTTCTAGGTCTGGTTTGGGGTGGTCACTACAGGGACTTACAGAATTGCTGATTTGTTAAACTAAGCACTTGAGACCCATGCATTTTATGTACGTAAATTATATGTCAATTGAATATTTTTTTTAAGTACAAAATAATGGTCTGGAATAAAATGTGCCGTTCACATTAGGTGATGTCCTTACTGCAGATAAAGTCAGGTAAGTTATGGGGAGTAAATATAAATTCTTCAGGAAGAGAGGTGGTTCCCCAAAGTCTAGGAAGTGGGAACATTTTAACACTTGGGATGAGGTATGGGAAAGAATGAAGTTCGGAACACTACTCTGTGTGAAGGGAAACTATCAAAAGATTTCAGCAGGGAGTGAAAAATCAGACTGTATTTTAGATAGGTCACTCCCATATGAACTGAAAGAGAGAGGTTTGAAACAGGGAGATCTGTTTAAAGGCTGTTGTTACCGTACAGGTGAGAGTTGAAAAGGAACTAAGGCAAAGACTCTGGGATTCAAGAGTAGGGAGTTAACTGGAATGACATTTAAATGGGATCGATTGGATTTGATGACTAGACTTATTAAAATATTAGCAAACAATTGTGAGCCAGGCGCTATGCTAAGGGCTGCCATGCTTTATCTCATTCACCTTTTACAATAACCACGTGGGTAGGTAGAGTTGATCATCTCCATCTTACAAATAACGCTGGGTCATTTGCCCAGCATCATACAGCCTGAAAGTAGCAGAGCCTCGGTTTATAATGTACAATTTCTCAGTAATAAATTGCAGACATTTTAAGATAATTTATGTCCAAAATTGCTAACATAAAAAGAGGAACACAATACTGAAAGACTAATTTCATGACCAAATGGAGAAAAGTCAAGAAAATTGTAAAATCGAAAGAAATATTTGACTTAAATCTGATCATTTAAACACATAATCTATGCCATATTTTCAAAGAAACAATTGGAATTTCTAATCGCTTTAATGTAAGTATATTTAAGTATATTTAAGAAATGTAATGTAAGTATATATTTAATGTAAGTATATATCTTTCTCTGTATATTAATTTTCCTCATAAATCTTTAGCAGCAAATACTAAGTTTATTAGTATACATAAGAAAAAACAAAATTGAAATTATATTCCAATATTGTTAAAATGAATCAATATTTTTTCACATAAAAGATAAAAATACTTGTCATAAGTGCCATGATGTTTAGAAATTTTGTAAACCAGAGACTAAATTTAAAACCATATGGAAAGGCTCCTTAGCATTGCTAAAGGAAAACTACATACATGAAGTTCCTCAAGAAGAAAATCTGAATCGATGACACTGATGCATTTTAATATTTTAATGATAGAATTCAAAAAAATTATAAACCCTCAAATTATTACCCAATAAAATTTTCAAATTATTTTTAACAATCTTCAAATTAGATTAAAAACATGTTACCAAGTAAATTATCATTCAATATCTCTAACAAATATACACTCACTGATGAAAACAAGTTATACCTAGCCATAGAAGGTGGCTTGATATCAGTAAAAAGTAGGACTGTACAATCACTATGGAAACAGTATGGAGACCCTCAAGACATTAACACAGCACACCAGCAATCCCACTGCTGCCTTGCACCCAAATAAAATGAATCAGGATCTGAAGAGATGTCTGTCCTCCCACGTTCACGGCAGCGTCGTTCGCAGCAGCCTACATGTCCGCTGATGTGCAGACACCCTGTGTGTCCACTGGTGGGTGAGCGATAAAGACAATGTGGTGCAAATACATCGTGGAATATTATTCAACCACAAACAGGAAATCCTGCCATTTCTGACAACATAGATGAACCTGGAGGATATTATAACCTGGAGGTTAAGTAAAATAAATATGAGAAAGACAACTTCTGTATTACCTCATTTACAGGTGGCATCTAAAACTACTGAACTCATAGAACTAGACTGGAACAGTGGTTACCAGGGAGTGGGAAGTGGGGAGAATGGAAGATGTTTGAAGGGTACAAACGGCCCTGGCTGGGCGGCTTAGTTGGTTGGATCAGCCCCTACACCAGAAGGTTGCGTGTTCGAGCCTCAGTCAGGGCCCAGACCTAGGCTGTGGTTTGACCCCAGAAAGGGCGCATGCGGGAGGCGACCGATCACTGTTTCTCTCTCATGTGGAAGTTTCTCTCTCTCTAAAAAATCAACAAAAATATATCCTTGGGTGAGGACTAAATAATAATAATAGGTTCAAACTTTCAGTAACAAGGTGAATAAATTCTGGAGATATAATATACAGCATGGGAACTACAGTTAGTAATACTATATTTTATACTTAAAATTGGCTAAGAGTAGATCTTAAATGTTATCTTCATACACACAAAAATGGTAACTATGTGAGGGTATGGAAGTGTTAATTAACTTGATTATGGTGATCATTTCACAGTGTATATGTGTATCAAACCATCACATTGTAGACATTAAATATATATGATTTTATTTGTCAATTATACCTCAGTAGAGCTGGGGAAATATTTTTTAAAAAATAAGGATATTAATTTTATAATGATTTAAGATGATAAATGATGTTTAAGAATGTTTGACAGTCTACAAAATAGATTTTCTAATTTTGCAAATAAGAACAAAGTAAGTTTCTCAATTTATTAAAATCACACGTGTATGGGTCTCTACATTCAATTTTTTGAACTATGGGAAGTGCTTATGTTTTAATGTTAAGTTTTCAAAGCAGAATATAAAACTACATAAAAACTATGACCCTAAATAATTAATAAACATGCAATAAAAAGACAGAAAGATAATGTGCAAAGACATTAACAATGGTGATAGTGGGAAACTATTTTTAAGATTTTCTTTTAATTTTTAAAAACAAACAAACAAAAAAAAGCATCATTTTAAACAAAGAGTCAGTACCAACCTCTTCGGAAACTGGTGATAGCTATTGAGGCAGGCCCAGAAGCTACTGACATTCACTGAACATTTCCTGCTTGTCCGGCCTTATCCCAAACGCTTTATACGTGTACGTATATGGGATTGAAGTGGTGAGAGTGGACGCCCTTGCCTTGTTCCCAACCTCCTGGGGAAAGAATTTCATGGTTCATCTTAAGCATGATATTGTTGTAAGTTTTTTTGTGGATACATTTTATCATTTAAGGAGGTCCTCTTATATTCTTAGTTTTAATAAGTATTTTTATCATGAAGTAGTGCCAAATTTTATCAAATGATTATGCTGTATCTATTGAGATGACCATAAGATTTTTCTCTTTTATTCTCTTATATATTACATTGTTCCATTTTTCTAACATTAAACCAACTTTGCATTCTTGGGGAAAATGCCACTTTGGTTACGTTGTGCTACGTGTTTAAAAACTCGCTGGTTCACTAGTGCTGGCTGGAGCGGTTTTGCATCTCTGTGGGGTGCGAATAGAAATATCAGTATCTATGAGAGATATTGGTCTGTAAGACTTTTTTTATAATGTCTTTGTCATGTTTGGTACCAGGGTTATCTGACATTCTAGAATGAGTTAGAGAATGTTTCTCCTCCCCTGTTTTCTGAGTTTGTGTAGAATCGGTATTATTTAGCAGTAATAGTTGGGGTGGTAGTAAAAACTGGATCTTACCCCTGGGGAAGCCATGTGAGCCCAGAGTTTTCTTTTTTCTTTTTTTAATTGGAGTGGAATGGATATATAGCAGTATCTTTGTTTCATGTGTACAACACAATGATTTGATATTTGTGTATATTTGCAAAATGGTCACCACAATAAGTCTAGTGAGTATCTGTCACCATACAGTGTTACAATTTTTTTTCTTGCAAGGAGGAATTTTAAGACCTGCTCTTAGCAACTTTCAAATATGCAATAAGTGTTATTAACTATGAGCACTGTGCTGCACATCTCATCCCCTCGACTCAATTATTTTTGTACCTGGCAGTTTGTGCCTTTTTTTTTTTTTTTTTTTTTTTTTTTTTAAAT
>CM052539.1:152068157-152086075 GCA_028533065.1 Trachops cirrhosus
AGGGCGAGAATAGAAGGGGAAATGTAGAAGCTAAAGAACTTATGACACATGGACATGAACTAAAGGGGGGGAGTGGGAGAGGGTGTTCAGGGTGGAGGGGAACGAAGGGGGGATAGTAGGACAAATGTAATAGCATTATCAATAAAATATGTTTAAAAAAATTTGTACCTCCAGCTTTATTTTAAAGTGGCTACAGTTATATTATTTTTAAACAAAATGATCATCAGAATTGGGTAGTACCTACTAGGTCACATTGCTCTTGTCTATTCTGGAGTGGGATTTTCCTAGTCCTTTTTTTACTGGAGAGTGAAGGTCTTGAAGGTAGATCTGCTTTTAGCTTATTAACACCTTGAGACACTTGGTGCGGGGCGGGGAAGGGGGGCGGGTGAGAAGAGGTGGTGAGCATTTTGCGATGTCACTTCTGGTCCTAGCCCTACCACTAATTCTATGACTTTTAGTCCCTTGCTTCTCTGGA
This sequence comes from Trachops cirrhosus, assembly GCA_028533065.1. Taxonomy (NCBI): domain Eukaryota; kingdom Metazoa; phylum Chordata; class Mammalia; order Chiroptera; family Phyllostomidae; genus Trachops; species Trachops cirrhosus. The sequence goes on from CM052539.1 coordinate 152,068,633, forward strand.
TCCAATTTTCTTCACTTGTAACATCAAGAGGTTAACTAAAGGATTATCCCTAGAGTTATTTTCAGTTTTAACATTCTTTGAATTTTTCTGTTCTAAGGATAAATCCTCAGCTGAACTGTTACCCTCTGTATTTTCCTGGGTCGACTTTCTTCTGTCCATAATTATTAAGTTTCTCCACGTTTTTGAGGATAGGACGTGGGTCTTATTCATCTTTCCCCCAGTATCTGACACAATAGTGAAGCTGGTGATTTCGACTAGGGCTGAAGTTAGTTCCTATTAAGATAGGCATCATCTTTGTCTGAAGGAGCTCACAGTTCAGAGACGGGAAATGCCAAACATCACTAACTAATCACTTCATTACAAGCTTAGGATACAAAGGATAACAGGAAAACTGGTTACTTCCTTCCTTATCACTTACATGTTCTAACAAGAACAAGAGCGTTTCTGATAGTTAAAGCTTGTTGAGCGCTTTCATTGTATCATCGCTTTCCGTGTGCTGTGTCCCAACACACCAACCCTGTGTTCCATAGTAGTAGTATGTTTCACACCTGAGGAAACAGGCACGAAGAGGTTAAGTAACCTGCCTAGATAACACCGTAACAACTGAGAGGCAGATATGAAATTAGGCAGCACGGTCCCAGAGCCCGCACTCCACTGGGCAGAGAATCGCAAAAATCACAAACATCATAAGAACAATCTTGTGATTTCTCCCAGGAGACAGACAAGTCTGGAGGAGTGATGAGTTCAAGGTACAAAAGGAGCAGAGGCCAAGTGTCTACAGAAGAGAAGGTGCAGAAGTTGGCAAAGAAGTTTGAAAAACAAAAATAAAAGGCACTTTTCCGGGTTGGACTACACTGCCGGCGACTAGGAAAGCAGGTGTTAAAGAATCGGTAACAAGATTTGCAGATTGCCGGGATCCCGGGGGAACCGCGGTACCAGTCGGAAACGACGTCAGCGGAGGGAGGGACGCTAAGCGGCATTGGGGGGCGGTGGCAACCGGCCGGACGTGAGGCGCAGGAAGTCCCGCCCTGAGGGCGGTGCGGGGTTGTGGAGGGCGTCGCGATGGGCGGGGAGTTCCACCTGGGGTGCTCCTGGAACCTTGGATCCCGGACAGGTAACCTGCTGGCAGAACCTGGACTCGGGCGAGGGTGGGAGTTAGGGTTGGTGGCAGACTTTGCTCGCGGCCTCACGCTCGGGTGGGTAGAGGCGGATCTCACATTAGGTGGGTGGCTGAGGGAAAGGCTCCTTGGCTTGGGACTCCCTGGGGTGATAGGGATGGGAGGAACTTTGGGAACGGGGTCGTGAGGGCCGAGGTCGTCGCAGAAATAGAGACGGGCTGAGTTTTCGAGGAATCGGACGTGGCTTGGGGGTCATGGGCTCCGGAGCATTGGCGCTCGGGGGTGGAGAGATTGAGCCCAGGCACCGAGAAGAGCTGACCTGGAGTTCATTCTCCACCTACACTGACCCCCAGGGCTGTTCTAAGGAACAGAGACTTCGTCTTCTCAACTCTTCATCCAGGACAGTGCTTTGCCACTATTAGGCATTCTTTAGACGCTGTCGAACATGAACTAGAACATGAACTAATGAACGTACCAAGCTGATTCTGCCTTAGCTCGGGGGGACCTTCTTCCCAATTTCAGTGTCCCTACCTCTGAATGGAGAAGTGACTCCAGCTCAGTTTGTGGACCAGTGATTGATTGATAAGGATGCCGGTGCAGTAGAGATTCGGGACATTGTTGTTTTGTGGTTATTGAAATTTAGAAAAGTGTCTCCATGTTTTTCTCTGGTGTGGTTAGAGAGGATAAGGTGGCTCATCAGGTACCCTCGCTTTTCTGGAAAGAACTTCCAGGTGAATGATACCGGGCAGGAGTTGGCCATCAAATGATAAGCTGCAGTTGTAGTACTGAGCTTCTAATTTGTGTTCTAAGTGCTTTCTTTTCACAAATATGAACTCACTTTTCGTTTTCTTAATGTTGTCTTTCTTATATTGGAGTACTTACATTTGAGATATAAATGAGAATTATTTCCCAACAGAGGTTTCACCTGGTGTGTTCACATAAGGTTAACTTCTTTCAAACAGTTGTAGGAAGCCTCTGAAAGAATAAATCCCTAAAGATTAAGTCCCTAAATTGTTTCCTTTGTAAACTGTTTGTTTAGATGTCTTAAATGTGATAAAGAGTGGGCACAGACGTAAAGAACTAGTACTGTAACCACAGTGGTTTTTGTTGTCCGGCTGTGTAATGGGATCTGGGTGTGAATCACTAGACCCATCAGGTAATAATAGCTCCTTAGAGGTTCTAGAATTTTATCCTTAGATTGGAATTTATGACTTTTTTAAATAAAGAAGAAACTAGTAAGCATTTTCAGATTTAAAAAATCTAAGATGTTCTTAAAAATAGATTGGAAAAAAACAAAGGTAGACATGTAAATAAATTTTGCGGTCACTTAAATTTAAAAAAATTACCTGCCTTTCAAACTTGTTTTCCCAGTGTCTGGAAAGTGTTGATATATCCAAATCACCCCCATCATTGTATGCTCTTACTATGGTGTCAACTTCACAATACGTATAAATAGGGTACAAAGTAAGGTTTTGAGATCCTCTAGATTTACATTAATATTAATGTCTTACTTAAAAGTAAAGTCTAATTTTGCTACCTCAATCTGCCATTAAATGTCATGTCTGTTTATTTTGCACATCTAAATGTCTGTATTCATAATAGTAACTATTATTAACTATTATTCATAATAAATTGGTATCCAAGTGGTAACTTAGGTGTATGCATTGACATTCTTGAGGTTTTCAGTTTTGCAGAACACTGATATCCATGGACTCTAACATGAACTTCACTTAAAGAAATCCTCGGACCATTAATGGACAAAAACATGAGTCATTTTGTATTGTGGCATTCAAATCCTAGCACTTTGGGAAAGGTAAGTTATTGACTGAGTTTTGTGTTAGATGAGGGAATAGCCTTGGATTGGTCTAGGAAATTGTAGGATTGTGATTGAAAATATAGACTGAATCTCTTTAAAGTTGTATTTTAATGTGGATCTTCCAAAGAGAAGTTTGTTCTTTGTCTATGAGGCAGTTGTTACTATTTACCTATAAAATTGTTCAGAAATAAAAGTGATTGACAAGGAATATTATTCCTGGAAGATTACTACTCTGCTTTCTTTTTCTTTTCTTTTTTTCTTTTTTAGAAGTTCCTTTCAGCACTGTAGATTATGGTAGAGTATGTCAACCTATTTATACCCTGTACGAATGGGGCCTCAAATAGTCATTTAAATCATCTCACGTCCATCTTTGGCTCTGTAACAATATAGACCTCAAATCTTGAGAGGCCAGTTTTATGCCTTAGGTTGAAGCAAGAAAAGAAGCTCCAAAATGTCTTTTTTTCTTATCCTGCCTTATTAGGGCTATTTTGTTTTTCTTTCTTCTTCTTTGTTCTTCTTTTTAAACATTTCTTAGATGATTCATTCTTCAGGCCTTTTATCTTTCTATCCTAGGAGATAAAATTTCTCTCTTTTTCTGTTTTACCTTTCCTAGCTTAGGAGTTTGTTAATTTTTAAAACTTTATCTTCTAACTTTGTGATAATATTTGGCAACTTTTAAATCACTAAGCATTAAACTTGTGTTTTTCCTGGTCTCCTTTGTAGATACACTGACTTCTTATTTAGAATTGGTTTCATTCTAAAATCAGACAGCAGTTCTAGGAGTTTCCTCTTTTGGATATATTTGCACTTGCACTCAAAAATTTGTATATAAAGATATTCGTCATCATATTATTTTAAATTAAAAAAACAACTGGAAATAGCCTAAACATCCCTCAACCAAGGTCAGATTAAGTAAATGCCTTCATACAATGTAATATTTTGCAGCTCTTAGAAAGAATGAAGCAGATCCATATGTGGAAATAGGAAAAATCCCCATGAGATACATTGTTAACTGAGAAAAACAATATAGAAGTATATGTATAGTCTGTTTTTCATTTGTGTTTTTAAAAGCATACATGCAAAACTTCTTCAAATCTATGTAATACACTATTATTTTACTGCCAGAAGTTACTCCTGATGAATGAAACCACAAGTCTGGGGTAGGAAGAAGACTCCTATTTTTTTGTACACTCTTTCTGGTGGATTATTTATTTATTTATTTATTCATTTTCTGTAACCATGATATTATTTTTATAATAGTAAGAAACGAACAGCCCTGGCTGATGTGGCTTAGTTGGTTGGAGCATTGTCCTGTAACTGAACGGTTGCAGGTTTCATTCCCAGTCAGGACACATGCCCAGGTCGTGGGTTCAGTCCCCAATCTGGGCGCCTATAGGAGGCAACCAAGTGATGTTTCTCTTTCACATGGATGTTTGTCTCTCTCCCTTCCTCTCTACCTTCTTCTCTCTCTAAAGAGCAATGAAAAAATGTCCTTGGGTGAGGATACAAAGAAATTTTTCTTAAAGAAACAAACAAACAGCAAAGCTTTAGGTTCATTTCATAATTAGGGAGCCTACTACATACTATTTCTTATAACTTTTATCCTTCTAATTCCTTGCACTAGTCAGAGGAAGGGGTTGCACAAGTGAGTTCAGTTCTTTTACAGAACTATGTGGAAGTTTGATGATGTCATAATGGTTTTAACTTCGACATTAGACTATTACTCTTAGTAAGAATTTGTGATGAACTAAGTGTTTAATGCAGCCAAATTCAATACTGTTATGTAGTTCACAGCACGTGACTGACTTCCTGAGGTGATACGATGATACTTTGGTTTGCAAGCTAGGTGGCTGCTGCGTTGGCTAGGTTCTTCTGAGCCTCTCATTATGACTGGATGGGATGTATTTTGTTTTATCTGAATTGCTATTTAGGGACTTTACTTTTCAAACGAATTCTTAGTTACTCATTTTGTTTTGATTTTTAGACTTAGCCTAACTCAGTTCAAAGAATGGCTTGTGCTCAGTAAACCAGAAAGATCATTTAGATATATGTGGGTAATCTTATTTTGTACTGATGAAATTACTTTGAATTGGCTGATTATTTGCTTTGGGACTCAGCGAAAATTTCTGGTGATTTTTACTTCTTTGGCCATCTTTGTCTTTCCACACTATCATTGTGAGAAATTTGGAATAATAGTAGAAAGTGAGTAAAATGAGTTATACAAGAAATTTAAAGATATAGTAATTTTCATTTTAGAGGTAGAGGAATTTATTTGAGACCTGTTTGAAATAAGCTTTGTGAGGTACATACCCATATGATACCTCACATTGTGTAACTAGTGTAACTAATTGTGTAACTAGTTAAAATAAAAAAGAAGACCACTAATCTAGCAGCGGCAGCATGGTTAGTGAAACAGGCCAGGTTGTGGTATACCAGGTATTCTATACCATACTTCGGCAGAGTGTTTTGCTTATAATCATTACTGTTGAATCATGCTTTGCTTTTTGAGTCCCTTGGGTTGAATCACAACTCGCCAGGAAGTGAAAATTACTGGGCAGGATGCCTAGAGGGAGACTACTTATTCTTGCTAAGAGAATGGATAGTAATGAATTGAATCCAAGGGTTGGTTGTGTTTTCCTGAGTCAAGGTGAATGTGGTAAAGGTAACATATAGAAAGAAAGGAGCTGAGCATGACCGTCAAACTTACACGTAGGTAATGTAGGACTGGGGAAGATATATGTATAGGTATGTCTCTCTCTCTATATATATGTATGTATGTATGTAGAACTGGGGAAGATACATGTATAGGTATGTCTGTATACATGCATGTGTATGCACATAGATATATAGTACATTATGTTTATACAATTTGTGTGTATATTATTTTACACATATAATATATAAAAATTTTTCTGGAAAACAAAAAAATTTAGGAAGATACTCATTAGTCCAAGAGAATAGTCCAAGAGAAAAAATTGTCAGAATTTTAAAGCCTCAGAGCTGGGCCTGTTATAGGCTAATTAATGATTGTGAGAGCAGCTTAAAGAATTTTGTATGTTTTAGGATCATTACAGGATTTAAGTGAGGGAAAGGTAGACAAAAGCCTGAGAGTGAGAAAATTTAAATCTAATACTGTATTATGGTTAAGAGTATCTTTTAAGGTTCTGTTTTGTAGTATTGTTTGGGGGACGGGAAAAAGAAGGGAGAACTCAAAAATTTATTGCTGTTCAGTTTGAGTTTGAGCTATGTCCATCAGTATTTCCTAGCATCCTAACTATGTATGGCCAAGATGGATTAGCTAGATCTATTAACCTACAAAACATGAATTACAAAAATTGGTTTCATGGTTAGATATTCCTTGAAGGAAAAGAGAATTGTTTTCATCATTTTTGAGACTGTATGAAAAGACAGTTGTGGTGATCTAGACTGGGTCGGGGCGGGGGGCTGGGTTATTTTGTTCAGAAAATAGAAGACTTTGGAAGAGTTGGAGAAACTCCATAGAAAGTACATTTGTTTCTGTTGGGGCCAAAATTAATTCTAACTGGGAGAAGGTATAGAACTAGTCAATAATGGAGCAGATTGTGTCAAGAGGCGCGGAACGCCAGGTCATTAGGGTTGCTTAAGCCAGGTTTGAACAGCAGGAATGTTGCAGAGAGGTTTTCTCTTTGTGCGGGAGCTTATGCTTGATTAATATGAAAGTCCCTTTCAAACCTAATTTCTTTATAGTGCAATAAAGTGACTTTTTATAGTATGAGTATATCTTCTGTTATCTCTTGTATTTAAATACTGATAGCTAACTTAACCACTGGTTACTTATCCACCAAGCTCTACTTACCCATAACCAGGAAATAAATTTAAAAATTAATCTGAGCTCCCACAATATAAGACACAAACTATATACTTGTCTCAGGTCCTCACCCAGTTTGATTTACTTTTTTGTAGACATAGTTCTAACAGGCTTAATTAACAGCATTGGAAGCAGCAGATTGTTAGTGCGCCAAGTGCTCCTACTAGGGGCATTCACACTGACGAGCAAGGGCAAGAAGAAAGTCAGGAGGCAGACCAACTAATTTTAAAGTTGTGGTAACCCAGGCTCTTTTGACTAGATGAAAACAGCTCTGTGTTCATGGATATTCACAATGATAAGCTTGCCTGAACTTTAATAAGTTATATTTAGTATTTTCAGTAGAAAGAGCATGGATTCTAGAGTAGTAAAGACAGGTTTGAATCTGGCCGCCACTGTCTACCAGGTGTTCTATTAATTAGCTTCATTATTCATTCCAAGCTTCAGTCACATCTAGTAATTTACTGAAATGGGAAGATAATGTATGTGAAACGTTTGTCTACATTAGGTGATAAGTAATTAATAGCTATTATTATTTCATGATTGCCATATTACTCTACCTTGAATATTTTAATTGAGTAGGTAATCTATGTCTACTTTACAAAAATTAGCATATAGAAACAAATACATACATATATACATACATGGGGTGGGCAAAAGTAGGTTTACAGTTGTGAGTGCATGAAACAGTTTATTATTTTATTATTTATTAATTATTGTAGTATTTATTTGCATTATAACTGTAAACTTGCTTTCTCCCGCCTGTGTGTGGAGAGAGAGAGAAATATTAGGTTATATAGATCACCAAAAAGATAAAAGGAGTAAAGCCACCAACAATCTCCTATCACTGTTAATATTTTAGTGGCATGCTTTATTTTAAAACTGTTTTGACACTCCTGCAGCATGGCACTTCTGAGAGGTGCCTGTTGAAACTGAGTCTTCGTTACTACGGTTGGGAAACTTCAGTTAGTCACTGCACATTCTAATCAGAGCATGCAGGAAAGACTGAGACAACGCACAATGCTGATTTGCAGAAGCCTCAGTGCTGGTAACTTTTGCTGTATTAAAACCAGTTTTGTAGAGTACTCGGTGTAGGTTGGTGTTCTGGAGCCAGAAGATCTGTGTTTAAATCCTGACTCTACTGTTTTCCCAGCTAGGTAAAATGAGCTACCTGAATTTCTAACTTCTCTGTGCCTCAGTTTCTTCATCTGTAAGTTGAGAATGATAGTAGCATCGAATTCATGGGATTGCTGTGAGGACTAAATGAATTTACACGAAGTGTTTAGAGCAGTGCCTAGCACGAAGTATAGACTCAGTAAATGTTAATCGATAATTTTATTATTAATTTTTAAAAGCCTAAGATTTTCTTGGGGGGAAAAAGGAGGTTCATAGGTGCACATAAACTAAAAAGAAGCAAGTTAGAAATAGCACAAAAGTAGTAAGATTTATGATGTTATTCATTTGAACCTGCCAAGTGGTCTGAATTTTTTCATTCTAAGGCTTTGTTACTATTTCCTCCCTGTTTAAATATTTTCAAACCATAATATTCATAGTTCAGTTTCTTTCTTCACCCCATGAAATCAACTTCATTTTATGCCATCTCTTCCAATAAATATTTTGGCTGTGTTTTCAAAGATGAAAGCCCTTTAAGACAAGCAGATGTCACAGGGAATGATCGAAGAGATTCAGGAAATTATCATTAAATCATTTTTATCTTACCTACTGCCCAAGGAAGTTTGGTAAGAACTTTAAATTCTGTTTCAATTTAAAGTGAAGCATATTAATCAGAGATAAGCCAATGAACATGTTAAGCATTCTCTACAGTATATCTTTTAAAAATCTCTTTGTTTCCTTTTCTTTTTCTTAATTTCTTTCTGGTTTTCTCCTTTTGTTCTTTTAGCATGGTATCTAGTGATCTGATTGATTACTAGCCAAAGAGTTACAGCTTTTCAAAATCCCTTAAACAATTTTATTAGGTTTGCTAGTAGAATTTTTTGTATGTTTTGTTTTGTTTTAAAGCATCAAGTACACGCTTTTGAAGAGCCCGAGGCCTACCATCATTGCGCATTCAAGATTTGGGTTTGGAAACTTCATCAAGACTTAGATCCTCTTCAAAAGCCTCAAGTCTCACCTGCATTAAAGCTCTCCACTGAACTCTGTCACAAAAGTAAAAGCTCAAAGGGCCTGAAACCCATTAATCCATTCCATTTTATATCATTTTGTCTGAGCTCTCAATTGCCTTCACCTGTAGGGTCTTTCATATTGCTTATGTTCTTTTAGACTAGAGCCAAGGAAACAGCTTTCTAAAAGAATATATATCCTGTGGCCATAAGTTTTCATTGGTAGAGAAGCATAAACTTGGCAGGATAAGTTTAGAATCACGTCTTTCGTTGTATCCTATAAAAACTTGAGTCAACAATAAGAAAAGGAGGATGAAGTGGTAAAAATATTTGAGGTCAGATTATACTCTCAGAGGCTGTATGGTTTAGAGAAAAGAGCCTCAACCCAAAAGTGAACGGTTCTTATTCTCTCTGCCTCTTTCCAGTTATTCGATAACCAGGAAAGTCACTTAGCTGCTCTGAACCTTTACTTCAGCTGTTAAGTAAGTCTGGTGATGTTTTCCCTGCCTACCTCACAGGGATGTTGTGAGGATAAAACAAAATAATGTACATAGAAAGGACTTTCAGACAAAATGTGCATGCAGATATAGGGTGCAGATACAGTTGTAAGCCATTTCCTCGGTTTTGGGCCTGGGGAGGTAGGTGATTCAAGCACCTGAAAGCAGGCACCGAGTCCGGGCTGGATATACGGAAACCAGGCTGTGTTGGCTTTTGTTTCTCTGAACACACGGAGTACTCCTGAGGGTTAATTCTGAGAAGGAGGAAGACTACAAATTTCCCTAAAATTCTAAGTTAGCATTGATAATGCTCTAGAGCTGTTCTGTGTTGTAACATTTGTGGTTTTTAAAATTTGTTACTAAGTTGTGACTCACTAATTTTTTTAAATAAAAGAACATAGAGCAGAAAATTTCACAATGCATCCCACCTGGTAAGAGTAAATACTGTTTTAGCTATACATGTGTACGCATGTATGTGTTTGTATTGGTGTACGTGGTCATGAAATAAAATGCATTTTTTTCTAAGAGTCGCAGTTGCCGTTCTAGGAGTATCATTTAGTACGAATGGCATCAAACGCACTTGGATTCCTAGAAGACTGTTTCCTTTCACTTTATACTACCTATAACAAAAGAATTAATAGTATCAGTTTGACTTTTGCCTAATTAATGAGTTTTTTTTTTAATTTCAGGGTACAGAGAAAGCCTATAGGTTTTCTGGGTATTTTATTTAACATCCTAATACCGTCTGCTCTGATGCCAGACTGTTAATAACATTTAAGGTTGGTTCAACCTCATACTAGTAGAAACGTTATATGAAATGTTTTTTCTTCGAAAAAAATTACTTTTATGTTTCTGTCCTGTTGGAAAACAAGACTCCCACTTAGCATTGTCTGAGGATCCCTGGAAGATAGGCTGTAGAGAATACAGCTCATGTTGCAAGGAGTCCCATGGTCTCTAGAAGAGAAAATGCTGTTTTTTTTCTCTGAATAACTAAATTTGTTTCTAATGATTTAACATAAGTAAGTCACCAACATTCACTTACCCAACTGTTTCTCTAAAACCAGATGTCTGCCCTTCTGGTAGCAGCAGTGGTGAGGAATACTTGTCTTCCGTAGTACCCATGGGCCACTACAGGGGGCGGCTTCTTCTTCCAAGGGCTGTACATGCCAGTTCACTGGCAAAGAACGAATTCTTTACTGTACTGAAAAATGATATTTGGCACCCTGGGAGTACTTAAGTTTGGATGGAATATTGTAGAAAGTACTGATTTTTCCCTCCTTATGAAATATATAAATGTATATAATCCTAGTGGCATGAATATTTGTCAGAAGATTTAAAATGTAGTCTCCAGCTGCTTCATTTTTCTGAGCAGTCATAGCCAGACTTTATGTGTTGGTAGAAGCAAAACAAACTGTGCACATTGAGACTCCTTTGTGTGTGAAAATTGGCAACAGTGGCTTAAAGGTTTATTATGATATATGATCAATTCTTTTGTTGTTCCTCCCCTCAAAAGAATCACATTGATATGTATCTTTTCTCCTTGGAAAAGCTAGGCTCTACCCATGAAAAAGGGCAAGAAAAGTAGTTAGGCAGCTTTGGCCATCTTTGACCTTCTTCACCCTCAGGGATCTAATCCGTCATCCAATTCTGTCTTTTCTGCCTCCTAAACATCTTTCAAACTGTCTGTCCCTCCCTGTTCTCACGTGCTCTCCAGTCATGGTGCCACCGTCTTTGGCCACACCTCCACAATTGCTCTCGACCGGTCTTCTGAATTCAGTCTTCCCTCTTCTAATCTCATTGTTTTCAGAGTCATTTTTTTAAAAATATAACAAATCTCTTTGGTCTCCTGCTTTAAACTCTTGATATCTTATTGCCCTTAGAATTCAACCCCAAATCTTCATTCATTCTTGCCTGCTTAGCTCCAACCACAATGGCCTTCCAGTTCCCTGAAGACATTTGTTTTTTTCTTCGGGGACTTTTTCAGATACTTTCTGCTTGGAATGCTCTCGTCCCTCATACCTCTTCACTTAACTCACTCCTACTTATGTTACTGATATCACCTTAGGTATTATTTTCCAAAGGTTTTCCCCCATAGCCCAGACTGAGTAGACTGTCTTCCCTCATTATTTTTTCATAAATCACCCAGTTCATCTCACACCTAGTATAGTTATAATTATTTGCTTAATCATTTGTCAATATTCTTACCCACAGACTAAAGCTTCACGAGAACAAAGACTGATGTTTTACTTATACTGTATGCCCAGTGGTTAGGGAAATCCTATTAAACAGAATGACGTCAATAAATATTTGTGGACTGATTCTTTCCTCAGCTACCATTGGTCATTTAGGCGTTTCACATACTAAAAATTCTTCTAGGTTATTTAACTTCTGTTCAAAGCCTTCTAATTGTTTCTCATCTCACTCCAAGTTATAAGCCTAAATCCTTATGCTGCTCTTCCAGGCCTTACCTGATCTGCCCTTGATATCCCTTGATCTCTCCACCATCTCCTGTCAGTCTGCCACAGCCTCTCTGGTCTCCCAGCTGATCCTCAGAAATGCAAAGCTTTCTTCTGCCCCAGGAGCTCTGTGCTCCCTATTCCCTGTACCTGGAATGCTCCTCTTGCCTTGGATACATAAGGGTTTAACCCCTCATTTTCTTCAGATCCTTCAAGTCATTATTTGTCACCTCACTAAGGCCCTCTCTGACCATTTCACTTAAAATTGTAGCTTTACTACCATCCCATTCCATCCCTCTTCTTCCCTGTTTTATTTTTCCCATGGTAGTTTTCTCTGACACTGTTTACCAGTGCCTCCCCCTATGCCCAGGGTAGTGCCTGACACATGGTAGGCACTTAGATCTTACTTATATTTGCAACACAGACCTCTCACTGAATTGTGAGACTTAATATTTTAAATGATTTATTTAAACGTTGAGTCAAGTTTATTTCTTTCTTGCTCTGTTCTAAAAAAATATGTGAAGTGGCTTCTAAAATATATATTTAGTGCAAAAGGATGAAGACATAAAGAGAACAAAACAAAGAATGTTAATAGTAACATTAAACTGGGTCAAGTCAATGTATGGGATATCCTCCATCATGGCTAAAGGCAGGTTGTAAATTTGACTCATTAAAGAATTAGCTTGCTCAGAAATGGTAATTGGACTGGAATCATGATATTTTTTCCTGTGGCACAGGTCACGAATATTTGAGTCTTACATAGGAACCCAGAAAACCTATTTGATTTCACAATAAAATTGTGAAATTGCTCTTCTAAATAAAGTTTGCTTTCTGTATTAGGAAGTTCCCTATTGGTATAAGATACACACAGAAATGACGGTCATGGCTACCAGCCTCTGCTTATATTATGTCCAGGACATTTCCGAGGTTGATTCAAACTTAGTAACTGGATGTTTTTTAAAGTCTGCTGTCAAAGATACCAACCAGCATATTAATTACTCTTGTTTCTCTGACTTTAATCATGAGGTAGTATGAGATTCCAGTGCCTGTGGCTTCCTTCCTTACAGGGCAGATAATTGGTAACTTTGAAATAGGTTTTTCGTTTTGCAGTCTACACATGTATCAAGTCACAATGGTGTAGAGCATTGTAAACTAACACAAGGTTATACACCGATTATATCTCAATAAAACTAGTTTTAATACAATCAACTACTGAATTGGGCTGGAGGACTGAGTAAAGCAGGTGAGTTAGACTTCAAGAAATCTTTCACCAGTGTGGTAGCCAAAATCAGCTACGTTGTGTGTATGTGGAGTTTAATGGGATATTTCATGATATATGAGCGTATGTCTTTCTGTTCATGGAGTATATACACTTCTGATTCTACTTTGGTGTTTTGTTTTGTTTTGTTTTGCCATGTACAACTGAGTGCGAATTGTGGAGCCACCTGCGGCCGATGAGAGACCGCAGGGCAGGGCTACAGAGCTCAGCCAGCCCTGCAGTGCCCCATCGGACAGAGCTGGGGCTTCGAGGCAAAAGATGAGAATATTTAGCTAAGTGGTGTTCTGCTGGCAAGATGTGCTCTTTTTTGACTTTTTCTTTTTTTATTATTTTTTTAACCTTCCTCTTTTCTGTCTTTGACCTGAAGGTAAACAGTACTCTCTGAAGTCAAATCTTCTGTCCTGCTCCACTTTTCAGGGTTGAAAGAAGGGAACTAAACCAACATTAGACATTTAAAGAAACAATGGAAATATGTATTTTTAAAAAATCATTTATGCTCCACATATTTCAAAGAAAAAATATGAAGAGACATAATAAGAACACCACAGAACCATTAAAGTGGACAATTCTCAGAAAAGGATAGAATTTTACCAAAAACATGAGTACCATATTGCTGATTAATGATTATATTGGGTTACATTTAATCTATAAATATACACTATTCTAAATAATTTAAAATGTATTAATTGAATGTGCTTTACATGTTTACTGGAACTTTATGTTCAATTTTAAAGAAATCCAACATGTCTTCATTTTGGTGTTTGATGAGGGACAGTAGAAAACCTGAGAGCAGACAGACAGAGCTGTTAGTGTAAAAATAATGCCAAGGTCATCACATCTTCTAGCATAAGTGGTGTAGAAGCAGAGAGGTCTTGTTTTCAGTAAAAGTGTTGAAATGGCAGAAAGAAAATATGTCCCAACTTCTTTGCTGACACAAATTTTGCTATAGTGAGGACAAAAAAAAAGTGCCCAGGCTTTTAACTCACTATTTCCCAACTGCGTTATTCAGAATGCTGACACAGCTAAAAAACACTAAACCAAAAGGGTTTTGAAGTAAGTTTGGAAAATGTTCATTCTGTTTTGGAAATCTGTAATGCAAATTAGCATTTTTCAAACTTACATGTGGCCAGAACACATTTTGCTAATAAAATCTTAATAGTCCTTGAGGTAGTCTGTCAAGAAATGCTGTTCTAGATTTAAAAATATATTTAAAATACAGGGTCTGGCAGAAGTAATGCCTGCTTAAATGTGGTTTGTAGGGTAATAATATGGGTGTAATAATTTATAGTTTTAATTTGAACATTTCACCTAAAATGTCATATGGTATACTTGAGTGTGATATTGTTATATTACAGAATTATATGACTATGATTTTTAGTAAAAGATTTTGTAATAGAAAGGGGCATTATTTGTGCCAGACCCTGTATATACAGACAAATACATTATGTATAATAATATACTCTACAATAGTACTTGATAAGCTGTAAAACTAAGTAATTATCCATAAAATTTTTGTTCAATGTACTTAATGAATATAGATGTTAAAATACAAAAATTCTTCCAAAATTGGTACATATATTCTAAATTCAATGTGTGGTCACTAAATAATTCGTACAGCACTGATACAGGTAATCACTTGTCTTTTCCCGGAAACACTGTCTTTACTTGGCCTCCACTTTGGGTTACTTCCTACTTTGCTATTTCTTCTATCTAGAATCATTTCTCTTGATGATCTTATCTAGTCTCAAGGTTTTAATACCATCTTTACTTGAAAATTTTGTATCTCCAGCTTGGACTCTCCTATGAACTCCTTGGTTTCTGACCCATAGGTCAGAAATTGGCATGAACCCAATTCAGAGAAAAAGCACCAGTGTACCTGTATGTGTTGCAGATTCCTATGTGGAATGAAGACAAAAGTTGAAACAAATATCAAGATAGAGGAAATTTTGTGAAATCAACTTGTTTAGAGATTTTAATGATAAGCATGGAATATGAAAATGTGATAACATTTTTAGATACATAATTTTTTCCAAAATTAAAAGTATTCATAAACCACAAGTAAACAATGTGTTTTCTAGATGTGGTTTTAGATTAAAAAGCATTTGTAGTTATATGTGAAAATTAAATTCTCAAATCTAAAAAAGTTCATATGGGGAAAACTAGTTGAATGACAATAAAAAAAGAAAAAGAAAAAAGTTCGTATTAAATTAATGGGAAGAGAATATTGCTTCCGTTTAGGATGTTGGAAATTGCAAAAGAACATTTCTCTTACACACACACTGAGGAAAGCCCTGGTAGTCCACAAAGTCAACTGTTCTTGAGCCCATTAGAGAGCTGAGGTCACAAGGCAATCAGGTACACTAAAATTCCAGTGAGAGAGAAGCCCTTCTGCGGATAGATGGACACAGGAACTGAATTCTTAAAGTCTGACTATGGGTTAGACTAACAGTTTAAAATAACCAGGAGCCCAACCCATAAGGGGAATCTGCATTCATTGTAAGCATTTTTCTATGGGCCCCTTATATTAGTTTCTTAGGGCTGCCTTAACGTAAGTACCATGAACGAGAATGACTTAAAACCCCAGAAATTTGTTCTATCACAGTTCTGGATGTTAGAAGTCCAAAATCGAAGAGTTGGTATGCCATGCCCTCTCTCCGAAGGAGACTAATCAGCATAACTCTAATCTCTGCCTCCCTCTTCACGTTGCTGTCTTCTTTATATGCATCTATCAATCCCCCTCTCCCTTATCTTAACCATTTCTTAGTATACAGTACAGTAGTGTGAATTACATGCATGTTGCAATGGATCTCCAGAACTTTTCCATCTTGCAAAACTGAAACTCTATACCCACTGAACTCCTTTTTCCCCTTCCCTCAGCCCCCGGCAACCACCATTCCACTTTGTTTCTAAGAGTTTGACTACTATAAATACCTCATTTAAGTGGAATTATGCAATATTTGTCTTTTTGTGACTGGTTTCTTTCACTAGTATAATGTCCTCCAGATTCATCTATGTTCTAGCATGTGACAGGATTTCCCTTTTTTAAAGGCAGTATTATAGTCATTGTATGTATACACACCACATTTTCTCTTCCATTCACCACTGATGGCCATTTAGGTTGCTTTCCCATCTTGGCTAATGTGAATAATGTTGCAGTGAACATGAAAATGCAAATGTATCTTATACTTTCAGAAAGACAGAGGTCTGTCCAGAAAGTATCCAGCCGTGTAATAAAATAGAGACATTTATTGAAGAAGATACAAGAAACATTGTACATAGGACAATGACTCCTCAGTCCCCTTCGAAGTAGGCGCCTTGGGACCTCACACAGTTCTCCCAATCACCATTAGCTGACCCATCATATGTTCCTGAATGCCATCGAAGGTCTGAAATGTCTTCCCTTTCAAAGGTCGTTTAGTTTTGGGAATAGTCAGAAGTCACAGGGTGCCAAATCAGGGCTATGGGGGTGCTGAGTCACCTGGGTGATTTGATGTTGCCAAAACACTGCACAAGAGATGTGATACATGAGTGGGTGCATTGTGATGAAGCTGCCAATCACCAGTTGTCCAGTTGTCCTGCGGCCTTCTGAATCTGAATAATTTCCACGGAGGGATGTTCAAGTTTAACACAAAATTTGATGCAGATTTGTTGCTCTGCTCACTCTGAATGCAGTGGCCACACACAGTACACATGCTCACTCAACGTTTACCACCCCCACTGACTAGTACAGTGAAGTCATTGTTCACACATGTGCATTCCAGTCTACTCCCTTGGCTGCCAGGTTACAGCAATGTCGGTGCAAACCATTCTCATTATATTAACAATGGTTGGACTTTTTCTGGACAGACCTTGTATACCCTGAAGTGGGAATGCTGGATCACATGGTCGTTCCATGCTTAATTTTTAAAGAATTTCCATACTATTTTTCATAGCAGCTGCATCATTTTTACATTCCTACCAATAGTGCAAAGGGTTTTATTTTCTCCACATCATCACCAATACTTTTTATTTTCTGTTTTTTTGATAATGGACATCCTAACAGATGTGAGATGATGTCTCATTGTGGTTCTGATGTGTACTTCACTGTTAATTAGTGAATTTGAGGATCTTTTCATACGCTTCTTGGCCATTTGTGTATCTTACTTGGAGAATGCCTATTCAAACTGTTCATTTTTGAATCAGAGTATTTGTTGTCATTGAGCTACAGAGCTTTTTCATATATTCTGGCTATTAACCCCTTAGCATATATGTGGCTTACAAATAGTTTCTCCCATTCTGTAGGTTTCTTTTTCAGTCTGTTGATTGTTTCCTTC
>CM052539.1:152086575-152120830 GCA_028533065.1 Trachops cirrhosus
CCAGCCTGGTCTCCCTATGCCAACTTCATGCCGAACCCTCTGCTTGCTTGGAACTTTGATTTAGGCCTACTTTCTATCCCAAAGGTCTCAGTGCAAATGCGGCTGGACCTTGATCCTTCACTTCTCAACCTCCAGTCCAGGCCACCAAAACATGTAAGAATCCGACAATGTGGCTTCACATTTTACAAAAAATAAAGGTCCCCATTAGTGCCAACGCAGTGAGTGAAGATTTGTGTCCTGGCCCAGAAATGTAGTTTCTCCTGATCTGTTCTAAACCTCAAGACCTTAGCGCTTCAGTAGAACATCCATGTCAATGTAAGCCCATTAAATAACATTTCCTAAAAACTCCTGTGTACTTTACCTTCTTTTATTCCCTCATGAGTACCTTTTTGGTTAAACTCCCTAACCCAGGTTGTGCAGTGCGGTAAGCTCTTACCTTTTAAAAGTGAGATTAATGCTGCTTTTGTGAAAATTAATGAAGTTATTAATTTATGAGAATGAAGGCACCGTCTTCCATATCTCTGAAAAAGAGTATAGCGACTGATCAGTCTAGGAGAGAGCCACCCATCCACAGTGAGTAGGATTAGCAGGAATTATAATTTACAATGAATATATAAAGTATAGAGAAAAAGACCTTTGCTTTCAAGGCTGAAATGAGGAGACCTACTGCTTTTCACAGAATTTTGATCCTGCCATCAGATTTAATTTTATCATTAGTATTAATATTATAATTCTTAGTCTTAAGAATAAGAATATTCTTATATGTGAGTTATTGTATTTAATAATACAAAAGAACTGTGGGAATAAAATCACACAAAGGTGATATGTTCACTTACTTGCCATTCTCAGAAAAAAGCAAAATATTTGTCATTTTGGTTTTGATGAAGAAAGACATCAGCAATATGATTACTTGTCAGTTTTGGACTTGTCTGTGTTCTAATTGGAATTATTATATATTAGGACTGTCTGCCCCAACCTCTGCTCATAATGGGAAACAATGCCCATCCAGAACTTCCATAGTCTAATAATACCCATAACTAGGAGTATTTTCTTATAATTATTTTTAATGTTTATGTTATTCAACTCACTGTCACCCTCCTTGCAGAAGAAATGTTAGTATCTACTTCATAAAGTTGTTAAGTGTCTTAAATTTGCTGGAGATTATAAACTGGCATTTAACAGATGTTAGCTATTATTATTTCTATTAATCAGAGGCCTGTTACAAGCTCCTACCTCCAGGCACTGCTGTTCAGAAGTCATTTCAGCTTCATGAAGAATTCCCCTACTTGGGAATAAATACTTTCTTGCCTTTTTTTTTTCTAGCTGCTTCCAAAGTTTTCTTTTAGGTAGAGTGTATATCCCAGTATGTTTATCCAGTTTAACAGGTTCCAGTTTTTTTTCTTCTTTTGTATTTTTCTTTCCCTCCTCTTTCCTTCCTTCCTATTTCCCTTCCTATTTCTAATTTTATGTGGAAAATGATCTCTTCCTAGCCCCCTGAGAGATTCTTATTTGACTATTATTTTGGCCCAAACAAATAGTGTAAATCCTTTTTTGCTAGTTTAGCCAGCCATATTTCCTTCAATTCAGATGAACACCACCCCTCCTGACAAATTTAGGGCGTGTCTGGTTACTAGGCCTGTCTCTCAACACAGTGACTTTCACACTTTTTTTTTACTGTAATTCACATAGTAAGTAACCCCATGTTTTGCACAGCAACCTAAGCCACACAAGTGTACAATATGTAACTGAAAGCAAAGTTTTGTGAAACAAACCTATTCTTACTTGTGATATCATTTGATATATTCTATTTTCTGTTTCTTTGTTTAAAAAAAGGTGGTTGCAAGCCACAAACTTCATTTGATGACATTCAGTTTTTTAAAAAGTCACAATAAAAGACCTTCTATAGTCACAGAAGCTAAAAAGTTTTGGTCAGCACTCATGAAATGTTATCTTTACTCTAGACTTGATTTCTTCATTCCCAACAGTATTAAGGGGAGAAAATAATTTCTCCACCTCTGGGATCTTGACCTTGCTTCCAGGTTGTGGTCCCTTTCACTTGGCCAGACTCCAGTAAAGTTGTATGTGTCACAGCCATTTCATTTTTCTTTTTCTCCCTGTGTTTGATTTTTGCAAAATTGACTAGAACACAAGAGAAATAAAAGAGTAGGGGTTGGGTGAAATGGGGAAGGCCAGCCCCTTCTCAGTGGCCCTGATTAAGCTCATTTGGGTTAATTTTACAGCCATCATTTACCCAGAAGGAAATAGGCACCTTTTGGACTTCTCAGTATTACGGATGGTTCAGAATCTCTTTTTCCTCAGATTTGGTTTCTAATTAACAGTCGAAGGCAAGAGGTTTTGTTTGATTTCATTTAGTAATGATGAAAAGAAATTAGGTGAAAGGGAATTATCATATCAAGGGCAAGTATCTCCTTTATTCTTGGAGGTTTTAACTCAGAGTTGCTGGTCTGAAATATCTGGCTTTTGTATAAGTTTGTCCTTGTGTTTCATTCTGTGTTAAGATTTTTTTCACCCTGTGTGCTAAAGAACAGATATTTTACTGAGAATACTCAGAATTCCATAGCAGAACAGATTAGACTCTGGTTCTATCATTTGTTCCTTGAAGCAATTCCTTAGCACTTTCCCTAGGTTCTCCTCCTTCACCACCCCTTGGCACTTAGAGATTCCCTGCTTCTTGACAAATTCTTTTCTCTTGGCCTTTGTGACTTTGGCTCCCTTGGTGCTGAATCACTCTGAATCAATCTACTGAAACACGGCAAAATCTACTACGTGCCCTTTCTTCCCCAGACCTTGCCTTGACCTCCTAAATTACATAGTTTAAGATTAGGTTTGGCTGTTAGTGACAGAAAAATAGTGGATTAAACAAGAAAAAGTTGATTTCTCTCATAGCAGTGTCCTGGAATGGTACAGCTGCTCCGCAATCACAGGGACCCAAATTCTCTCTTTCTTTTGCTCTGCCATCTTCAATATATGGTTCTTTCCACCTCTTAGTCCATAAAGGCTGCTCCTGACCTAACCATCACATCTGCATTCCTGCCATGAGTAGAGAGGAAAGAAAAAGAAAAACTATCCCCATTCCCTTTGGACTCTTCCCAAAAGTTGCATATGCCAAATCTTCTATCCAACTAGTCAGAACTTAATGCCTTGGGCTGACTTTACTGCAAAACAGGCCGGGAAATGTGGTCTTTATTTTAGGCAATTATGTATCCAGCTGAAAACCATATGTTTAATATTTTGAAAAAGGTGGGGAGGTTGGGGTATTTGGGGTAACTTGCAGCCCCTGCTACATCTGTTTCTTTTAGAGTATTTCAGTTTTCTTATATTTTGCCATCATGACAAATTAAAAATAATTTCTTCCCCCTCTGAACTTCCACATCACTTTCTTTGTATCTATTACAGCGCTCATCTTAGTGTGATATTTTGTTGTATATATTTCGTTTTCCCTAGGGTGTTACAAACTCCTTTTACTATATCTAGAAGATGTATAATAGCATTTTAAAATTGATTAGTGCTAATTCTGAGTGTTCAAAATTATAACAGAGTGCATAATACAATTTTTAAAAGTTTATTACTTAATCAGCTCAGTGCTTAATTCACAATAAATATATATACTATTTGTTGAACAAAGAATGAAAGCTTAATGATCGGTATCTAGAGTTTTTATCCATTGTGTATATGTTTAAGTTTTCATTGTTAGAAAAGGAAAAAACTCTGAGATGGTAGAAATTTAATTCTGACTATGCTCCGTTTTGTTCTTCTTTTAGTGTGGCTGTCTTCAGTGGAATAAAAGAAGGGCTGCAGAAAGCTATAACAGACCCTACAGTAAAAGCCATTGTGATTTGTGGAGCAAATGGCAACTTCTCTGCAGGTACCAGTATCTAATCCTCTCTTGTTGTCTCTGGAATCCAGCCAAGACTCAGATCAATACTGCATTAGCTGTCCCTGTGGGTAATACCATAGTGTGGGTAATGGATGTGGGACACTTGAGTGGGAATGAGAAACTGGAGAAAGAGACTTGAATCACAAGAGAAACCCAGAGAAGAATTTGACCTTACTTTCTTTTACATTGGATTGGACCATTGTGAGATATTTAGCTGTAGGCTTGATGGCTGTAATACCTCTTAATATGTATATACCTGCTCTGTGTATATCTTCACCATATGTGAACTTGAGCAAATTCCTTTAATCTTCAATTATATAATGGAATTGTGCACTTGAAACCTATATAATTTTATTAACTAATGTCACCCCAATAAATTCAATATAAAAAAATTAAAAATCAACTCCTTAATGTATAAAGTAAATACAGTAATATCTATCTTGACTTTTTTGTGAGATTAAATGAAATAATACACTTGAAATCCTTTAGTGTAGAGCCTACATGCAGAAGATGTTTAATAAATGTTATTTTTTATTTCACACAGTCTTGCAAGGAAGTTCATTTTTCTTCCAATAATCACCTATGTCAGAGACCATGCCATTTTTTATTGGGTTATTCTTTAAAGATGCAAAAATATTACAAAAATATGGCAGAAGAATCTGAAATGGTGATTCAGTCATATTTGTGACACCTCTCCTCTTTTCCCAAATGAATATATTATAGCCTTTGACAAAGTCACATGGATACAAGGGCCTATGTAATCTTACTGTAGCCAGGGGATTTAATATATATTAATGGTAGCCTGATGCCCTGGCTGGCATGGCTTGGTGGATTGAGTACTGGCCTGCGAACCAAAAGGTCACTGGTTCGATTTCCAGCTTAGGCTACATGCCTGGGTTGCAGGCCAGGTCCCCAGTAGGGGGCATGTGAGGCAACCACACATTGATGTTTCTCTCCCTCTCTTTCTCCCTCCCTTCCCCTCTCTAAAAAATAAATAAATAAAATCTTAAAAAAATAAAAATACATTAATGGTAGTCTGAGAAGAAAGAGATATTAGAATTATGACCATCAATAAATATAAAAATGGTAATCATTTATCTTGCCTGCTGTGTACTAGTGATCTGTAGGTTATTTATTAATAGTGAAAATGGTAGTATTTTTACATTTATTATATTTTAATTCTCAATAAATCCTACAGTCTCTATTTACAGGTGAGAAGGCCAAGCCTGAGAGAGGGTAAAATAATATACCAAACATAAACTAGGTATTAAATGGCTTACTCAACTGTTTGAAAACTTAAGGTTGGGAACCCAAGATGACGACTTTGAGACATAGAGAAAGGGATCAGAATTATGGAGAACTTGATATTTCTTTGTCAGTAAGGAGATATAAGAGAGAAAATGTAGTTAGAGTTTAGGACAGAAAAAATTATTCCCCTGGAAAAGCATTAGGAATTAACAGATTTGTCTTAGTGGATTTATATACAGAGAAAAATGTACCCAACAATTGCAAAACAATACATTTTTCTTCAATCTGCAACATTTACAAAAATTGACCAGATACTGGACCATGAAAGCTTGTCTCAATAAATTTTGTTTACAATATGTTCTCTGACAACAATGCAAATAAACTAGAAATCAATAACAAATATAGAACTGGAAATTCCCATGTTTAGAAATGAAATTAATTTCTCTGACTCAAAGCAGGAATCATAATAGAATTTAGAAAATATTTTGAAATGAATGATAATGAAAACACAACATACATAACTTGACAAATGCAGCTAAAGAAAAACTTAGCAAAAATTTTATAGCCTTATATAAATAAGGAGAGAAGAAAGGCTGAAACATAATGAGTTAAACATCTGTATCAAGGAACTAACAAAACAAACAGTAAAATAGACCCAAAGGAAGTAGAAGGAAGGAAATAATACAGAAGAGAAATTAATGAGGCAGGAAACAAATGTGAATCAAGATCAACAATGCCAAAGTTAGTTCTTTGAAAGACTAATAAAATGGACAAAACTGGAGAAATGGATCAAGAAAAGAAAACAGCAAAACAATGAATATAAGAAATTATGAGAGTGTTACCACTGCAGACATCGTAGCCTTTAGCAAAGATAATGAAGATATTATGAACAAGTAGGAGATTATTTAGCCCACCAAAGCTGACTTGGGAAGAAATAGAAAACCCAAATAGTTCTGTAACTGTTAAAAAACTGAATCAGCAATCAGAACTTTCACAAAGCAATGCTTGGTTGTCTTTGGCTTGTTTGTGCATCACTCCCCTTCCTACCTCTGACTTCCTGTGGTCTTCTTCCCTGTGTCTAAACTTCTCTGATCCTAGATAGATCCACCCTAATCCACCTTGACCTCATCTTGATTACATTTGGAAAGACCCTATTTCTGAAAAAAAAAGGTCACATTCACAGGTTTGGTGTAGACATCATTCAACCCAGTGGACTTCCCAACTTATACTGTGAGGCTGACATAACCTTGATACTAATACCTGCCAAGGACAGCATGAAAAGCAAAATTACAGGTCCATTTCATTCATAAATATAGATGTAAAAATCTTAAACAGTATATTATAAAATTGAGTCTAACAATATATAAAAATGTAATATATCACTTTTATCCCAGTAATACCAGATTGGTTAAGCCTTAGAAAAATCAATATAATTTATCTTATTAAAAAGATTAAAGGAGACACAATCATGGTTACTTTAAGAGACGCTGAAAAAGCATTTGATAACATTTGACATTCATTAAAGATAAAAATTCTTAGTAAACTAGGTATAGAAGGAAATTTCTTTGTTAGGCTAAAATATCACCTTTAGAAACCTATAGCAAACCTCGAACAAAATGGTAGCTTTCCTTACTAGAAAGGCACAAGACAAAGCTGGCTGCTATCACCATTTGTATTTGACATTGTTTTCTACGACCTGGCCAGCCTGGTGAGACTAGAAAAATAAATAAAAGGCATAGGGCTGAAAGGAATAAACAAGCTTCATTATCTAGAAGATATGATACTGTTTATAGGAAAACTAAAGATAATCTGTCAGAAAATTATTAGGATTAATAAGAGAATTTAGCAATGTTGCTGGGTATAAAATGAATATTCAAATAATTAATTGCATTCCTATATGCCAGAGACAAGCAGTTAAAAAGTGAAATCACTAGACTGCTGTCTGTACCTCGATTTCTGTACAATTGTGATGACAATAACACTAACCTTGTGCTGCAAGTAGAGGAAGGTAGTATAACATTTAAGAATGTGGAGTGTGTCAGACTATCTGAGTTCCTGTCCTTATGTTGCCACTTACTAGTCATATGTTTGAATTGGGCACTTAACATCTCAAAGCCTTAACTTTCTTACCTGTGTAATGGGATTGTTATACTACTTAATTTAGGTGTTAAGAAGAGTACATGAAACAACTTGGCATTATGCCTGATATACTTATCCAATAAATGTTCGTTGCTATTATTACATGAAAAACCTTTTAAATCTAAAGTTACAGGAATGATAGACCTGAGATTCAGATTGAAATTCATCTTCTCTAGAACCAAGGGAATCTATATAACAACAACAACAACAACAACAATAACAATAATAATAATAGACTAGAGTTTAAAATATGATGGGTTAGTGAAAAGAAGCCTGGTCCCTGGGTTGATGTTAGATGAGGAGCTGGTGGCAAAAAAAAAAAAAAAAAAAAAAGTTGAACATGAAATAATTGCTTTAACTTTTTAATTTGTACCAAACTTAATATTTTCAAAGAATACATAATGTTATAGGGGAAAATCTCAATATGTATACCATTGTGTGAAAAAAAGAAAAATATAAAAAATGATTTTACAGAATGCTCTCAATATTGCTAAAAATATATATTATAGTAAACTTTCATTTAATTTTCACATCAGTCATTTAAATAGGCATTGAGACAAAGGTTAAATAACTTACGGAAGGTCCCAAAGTCATTTGCATATATGCATTGGGAAAAAACTAAGAATTCACCAAATATTATGTTATCTCTATTTGATGATATTAGGGGTTATCTTTAGGTTCTTTATAATTTTGTGTATTTTTCAAATTTCCATAATACATGTTATTTTTATAATTAGAAAAAGCAATAAGTGTTAACTGTTATTGCTCACAAAAAATTTCACAAAAACATAATTCTAAGCTGGTTGATTAATGTATAACTCACAAATATGTATGCATTTTGCCCTGAGATTTTCTATTGTCCATAACAAATGCCCATAACAAAGGTATGGCTTAAAGTTGCTGTGAATATAATTGGTGAGCAGTATCATGGGAAAAGTGGAAGGCAATAACTCAATCTCAGAATAATGGTCATTATAGGAGAATCTTTATTCCCTTTCTCTAAGCTTTTAATTTTTCTGAGGGTAGAATTGCTGCCTAGCATATGGAAAGACAGATTTTAGAAGATTACAGAATTCCTAGTAAAGATTTGAAGATTTTCTCTCATATCAGTCTGCATTTTTCCAGGCTATTTTTTTCCTTTACTGTGTCTCCACCCAAAGGATGACCTGTGAAGTGTTTCATGGGTCCAAAGAGGTCTGAGATTCCTTAAGAACTACCTGGTACCTTATTGTTATGTACAAAGCCTACGTCTTTCTCAACTCTCTTTTCCTTGTATTTGTGTCCTTAGGTGCTGATATCCATTATCTCAATACTACCATTAATTGTGAATATATAGCGGGACATGTCATAGATAAAATGCAGAGAAGCGAGAAGCCCATTGTAGCAGCTATTCAAGGCGTGGCTTTAGGAGGTGGGCTAGAGTTGGCCCTGGGCTGTCACTATAGGATTGCCCATGCACAGGTAAGAGTTGAGGCTCTCTGTGGGGCTTGGTGTGTGGGTTTTTCTTTAGGGCAAGCCCTAAATGTAGTCATAAGCATCCGAGGTGATAATTTTAAATGGTTGGTTTACTGATTGACAACTGTTAGGTCTTTCCAGCACTGGTGCTCAGCTATTATGTATCAATGTAGTTTAACTGGTTGTTAAAATGTTGAAATACATTCATTCTGGTTGGTAAGTAGCTGCTATCTTAAGTCCCCTGACTGTTCCTTTGCTTCTAACCCTAGCCCTTGGGTCTCCCCAGGATCCACCAACGAAAGGGGAAACCCCTGGGTCAGTGGCGGGCCCCCGGGACTCTACTCCAGTGCTGTGTCCCACATAAGATTTCACCGAGCCATGCTCATGCTGTAGGAGGGAGTAAATACTTTGACTATCACCCCTAAGTGTGTATACTTATTTAAATTTTCATTTCCTATCTCTAAACTTTCAGTTTTGTGGTCTCTTATAATTATCAGTACCTAAGAAGACACATTCTTATTCAAAAACAGCACAGAACTACTGTATCCATTTATTTCTGGAAATAGATTTAATATGGGCTACTATGTAGAATGAAGTCTGTGATACCAGTCTTCCAATAGTAACATAGTTGTAAGTAATATAGTTTTCTAATGATAAAGATAATAGTCATCACTGTAATAGACTAGCAATCACAAGAAAGTATAAAGATATACAGTAAAATCCCGATAAACTCATAGTTCAGAAATAACCACTATTAACATTCAGTTTTATTTCCTCCTGTTCTTTTTCCTATGTAATTTATTTGTTACATTATTTTTTTGGCAGCCTTTTTTAAAACCACATTTGAAACTTTATTTTATTTTGTTGGTACTCTATTTTTATGCTTATATGATATTTAACCTATTATTAAATATGCTTAATACATTCTGCCTTTTAGAGAGTTCAATTCATTTAATTTAATGCAATCATGATAAGGAAGGACTTCTGTCTTTTTGCTATTAGTTTGCTATGTCTTATGACTCTTTTGTTCCTCAATTCTTTCATTGATGCTTTCATTTGTATTAAATAGATATTTTCTTCTTTTATATTTAAAAAATTTTATTGTTCAATTATAGTTGTCACCATTTCCCCCACTGCTCTCCCCTACCCTGGGCACCCCTATCCCTGCATTCAATTCTCCTCCCTGTTGTCCTTGGCCATGGGTCCTTTATTCATGTTCCTTGACTTGACCCTTTCCCGTCTTTCCCCGTTATCTCCCTCCCGCCTCCTCCCTCCCCTCTGGTCACTGTCAGACTGTTCTTGATTTCCATGTCTCTGGTTCTCCTTTGCTCACTTGTTTGTTTTGTTGATTAGCTTCCACTTACAGGTCAGAACATATGATATTAGTCTTTTACCGTCTGGCTTATTCACTTAGCATAATGCTCTCTAATTCCATCCATGCTGTCATGAAGGGTAGGAGTTCCTTCTTTCTGCTGCGTAGTTTTCCATTGTGTAAATGTTGTATTAAATAGATATTTTCTAATACCCCTTTAATTTTCTTCATGTTTCTTTTACTATATTTTTAGTTCTTTTCTTAGTGGTAATTATTCTGGATATTACAATCTATTTCAGATTAATGCCAACTTAATTTTAATAATATATAAATAATTTGCTTCCATACAGTTCTATTACACACCCACCCCTTTAAATGCCTTATTCTCACAAATTGTATCATTATACACTGTGTGCCCATCAACATAGATTTATAATTATTACTTTATGTAGCAGCCTTTAAAGTCAGATAATAAAAAAGAGGAATTATAAACAAAAATTACGTCAGTACTATACTGTCCTTTATATTCACCTGTGCATGAGTTACCTTTGCCATTGCTCTCTCTCCCTTCGTGTAGATTTGAGTTACTGTGCAGCGTCCTGTCATTTCAGCCCTAAGTGTTCCATGTAGGGTAGATCTGCTGGGCACAGATTCAGTTTTGCTCGTCTGGGAATGTCTTAATTTGCCTTCATTTTCAAAGGCTAGTTTTACTGAATATGGAATTCTTGTTTTACAGGTTTTTCCCCTTTTAGTGCTTTGAATATGTTGCCCCATTGCCTTTTGGCTTTCATGGTTTCTGATGAGAAATTTGCTGTTAATTTTATTGTAAATATTATTTAAAAATATAATTTTAAATGGCTATATAATTTTCATACAGATAGACCATCATTTATTTAACCATTTACCTATGTTGTTTTAATTTTTATGAAAGCTTATAAATAAAAACATATTCTAAGTACCCCTTTTTCTTTGTTTCTCTTGCTGTGGCCTTTTGCACACTGAGTGCAGATCTAATGTATGAGCAATAATAAATAAGTTAGGGGATGGGGATGAACAGTGGTAGGAAAAAGGGATCGGCTGTTAGGAAACCCTTGAGTGAGAGAGGCTCAAATATTCCAGGTACCGGTGTATTGGGGCTATTAGCACCACAGTGTGGGTAGATTGCAGTCTGTATTTAAATAACCTCTCCTCCCTTGTTTGTACCTGTAAAATGACTAACAGAGCTTTGGCCACTTTACATGGCTAGGAGGGGCATGTGATAAGGGACCGGAGCTCGTCCTCCTGTCTGGATTAAGGTTGCTTTCTCCTCCTCCCATTCCCCACCCTTTGCCCCTCCTCCTCCTTCTCTTCTTCTACAGCTCTATTGAGATATAACTCACAAACCATACAATTCACTTGTTTAAAGTGTACAACCCAATGGTATACCAGTATATTCACAGAATTGTGCAACCATTCCCACAGTTGATTTTAAAACATTTCAATACCATAAAAAGAAACTTCATGCCCTTTAAGAGTAATCCTCCATTTTCCCTCTCCCCCATTCCAGGCAACCACAAATTTACTTTCTGTCTCTATGGGTTTGGCTATGCTAGACATTTACAATAAGTGGATTTTCAATACATTGTATTTTATCACTGGCTTCTTCCAGTTAGCCTAATGTTTTCAAGGTTCACTTATGTCAGAGCCTCTATTAGTACTTCATTCTTTTCCATGGCTAAGTAATATTCCTTCTTATGGATAGGCCACATTGTGTTTATTTATTCATCAATTCATCAGTTGATAGTTGACAGACAGTTGGGTCATTCCTACTTTCTTGGCCTTAATGAAAACAGTGACACTATGAAAATTTGTGTACAGTTTTTTCTGTGGGCATGTTTTCATTTCTCCTGGGTATATACTTAGGCGTGGGGTTGCTGGGTTATATGGTAACTCTGTATTTAACCTTTGAGGAATTGGCAAATTGTTTTCCAAAGTGACTGTACCATTTTCTATTCTCACCAGCAATATATGAGGGTTTTGTGTTCTCTGCATCCTCTCATACACTTGTTATTTCTCTCTTTTTTTATTGTAGTCATCCTAATGGGTATGAAGTGGTATCTTGAAGTTTTGATTTGTATTTCCCTGATGGCTAATGATATTGAGCATTTTTTCAAGTGCTTATTGGCCATTCGTAGCTCTTATTTGGAGAAAGTCTAGTCAGATCCTTTGCCCACTTTTAATTAAAAGATTAAGATTGTCTTTTTATTATTGAGTTGTAAAAGTTCTTTATATATTCTAAACATACAATTTAAAAATGTTCTCTCCCATTCTGTGGATATCTTTTTACTGCCTCAGCTGACTGAATCTTTCAGGGCTCCATAAAGCTCTTTCTGGAGACTATCATTTTTGTTGACTGAGACAGGTCATAATAGAGTCAGGAAAAAAAATGTGTTAAGATGCTAGGGTTGTGTTTCAACATAAAGACTTAGGAACAGCATAGCTCTTTTTATTTTGTTAATTAAATTAAATGAGAGGGTGTACAGTGATTTGCTTTGTGGAGACTTGCTGAATTTTACGAAACAATGTTTTTGAGGATCTGGAAAATCCAGGGGAATCTCGCCTTTACTCTGTATGTCACCTCATCCTAATGACCTTCGTGCCTTTCAACTCTGACAGGCTCAAGTTGGCTTGCCGGAAGTCAAAATAGGACTTCTTCCTGGTGCAAGAGGATCCCAGCTTCTTCCCAGGCTCATTGGAGTTCCTGCTGCACTGGACTTAATCACCTCAGGTCAGTGTAAACCCTGCCAGCAGTTGTCCAGACCACTGTGAGGAACTGGGCTAGGATTTAGAAAAATTATGACTTGACCATCCCATACCTATGTGATCTTAAGAGGAGACTTGAACTTCTTTGACTGTCAATGTTCTTGTCTGTAAAATGGAAAGAATACTTTTCCTGAGAGCTTCTCAGATGTTACCATGAAGGTCACAGTAACATTTGACTTCTGGCAAAGGTATACAAAGCGCTAAATCACATTTAGGATTTTATTATAGTTCGAGTGTGGGCTCACAGACACCAGTGTTCCTGTAGGATATTATATTCAGATCTAATTTATAAATTGTAATATAAACAGGAATTAAAAGCAGAATTTTCAAGGAAAGATTTCAAGTTTTAGGGTTCAAAAGACTGAGTTTTTCATTTCCCAAGTATTAATGCATTGGCTACAAATAGAAGTTGCTCTCTTTTAATAGAGAATGTGAGCAATGCAACACTAGAAAACATTTAGACATCCTAAATTTAACTAATACCATAAGACATATAAAGACATTGTCAGTTGAGATAAGGTTGTAAGAAAGAATATATATGACTATTTATGCTAAACAGGTATAAATAATTATGAGACCTTAGGCCAGTCACTTTACCTTTTAATGCCTTAGTTTTCTTAGAAATGTGGATAACAATAGTGCCTGCCATATACTTACACAGTGTGGTGAAGATTAGATAAGTTAATGTATACAGTGTGCTTGGGAATGGCCCCAGACATGGTAATAACTTCATAAGTTTCATCTATATATTGTTATTCACATATCTGTCTTCTTAGTTAAGAGGAGAATTGAATAAAAATAAGATGAGGATCTTGGTAATAAACTATATCCTGAAGAAGGGGTTTCTTGAGGATATAGAAGGGGCTATATCCTCTAGAAGAGCACGTGCTTTAGAATCAAAGACCTGAGTTTGAATACCAGCTCTCCCACATTTAAACAATATGCCTTGTACAAGTTCATTTTTACTCATTCATCCAGCAACTATTATTAATCTTCTCTCCTATGCTAGGCCTTGTTCTAGGCATTGGGAGTGTATCAGGGAACCAAACCAACAAAATCCTGCCTTTGTGGAGATTATATGGAGAAAACCACAATGACGATCATCATATTGTCACATTTCATCAATTCAGAACCACAGTTTTTTCCACACCTTTGAAATGAGAATGCCTCTTACATTCGTTTTGAGTCATGCCTTAATCGGCAGTGCTTTTTTCTTACCCAGTTCTGTGGGTTAGGAATTTGGGAGCAGTTTAGCTCAGGGTTTCTTATGAGGTTGCAGTCAAGACATCAACTGGGGCTGTAGTTATCTGAAAACTCAACCTGGGCTGGGGGATAGACTTCCCAGGTGGCCAGCACGCGTGGATGGCTGGTAGGTGCTGACTGTCGGCAGGAGGCTTCATTTCCTCTCCATGTGGACCTCCCCATAGTGTTGTGTATGTGGACTCTGGCCTTCTCTAGAGTTATCCAAGAGAGAGCAAGGTGTAAGGTGCAATGTGTTTCATGACCTAGCTCTGGAATCACACACCACTTTTTTCTGAACTATCCTATCAATTTTACAGGTCTTGCCTATTCAACATGAGAGGGGGCTTGAATACCAAGAAGCCAAATACACTGGGGGTCACTTTGGAGACCAGCTACCACAGCTGTGTACTCAGACATATGCCTACCTATTACATTAGTAGTATATATAGTAGGCTGGATGGAAATAAGTGCTAAGGAGA
Source organism: Trachops cirrhosus (assembly GCA_028533065.1). Classification (NCBI taxonomy): domain Eukaryota; kingdom Metazoa; phylum Chordata; class Mammalia; order Chiroptera; family Phyllostomidae; genus Trachops; species Trachops cirrhosus. The sequence continues at coordinate 152,101,151 of CM052539.1, forward strand.
AAACATAAAGCAGAAGCGGGGAAAATAAAATCTCGGGGACAGGGATGATATTTTAGGTAGAGTAGCTTGGAAAGACTTTCCTACAAAATAACATCTGAGTAAACAGCCAAAGGAGGTGAGGAAGGTTATTATGCTAATATCTCGAGGAAGATATTCCACATGGAGAAAAGAGCAAATGCAAAGCCCTGAGGCAGGGACATACCTGGAAAGTTCAAAAAAGAAAAGCAAGAAGGTTAGTGTGGGTGGATCAAAGTGAGCACAGGGAAGAGCAACAGGGGATGAAGTCACGTATGTAGGGTCATGAAGGTTACAGAAAGGATGCTGGCTTTTCTTTGGACTGAGTCAGAAAGAGATTTGAGTGTTCTGAGCAGGGGAGTAACATGTCCTCACTTATATTTTAAAAAAGATCACTCTGGCTGTTGAAAATATATTAATCAGAGGTAAGGGCAGAAATAGGAAGACTGGTTAGAAGTCTGCTGTAATAACCCAAGGGAGAGGTGATGGGAGCTTGGACCTGAGTGGTAGCAATGTAAATGATGAGACATGGTCGAACTCTGATTATGTTTTGATGGTAGAGCCAACAGGATTTTGTGACAGGTCAGCTGTGAGAAGAAGGAGAGTCAGGGATGATTCTAACGGCCTGAGCAGCTGGAAGGAGGGTGTCATTACTGAGATGGGGATTTCCGCCGGGAGAACAGGTTCTGGGGAGGAATCGTAGTGCCCAGTTTGGGATATGTTGTGTGAGATGCCTGTTAGACATCCAAGTGGAGTGTCTAGTTGACAGACAGTTGGAGAGGCTGGCCCAGAGTTGAGGAGAGAAATCTTCTGAGCTCTCAGCCTCTGTTTTCTCATCAGTTAAAGTGGCTTTAAGGAAGAATGAAATTAACGTGACATATTTCTGTCACATAGGAGATTTTTGTCAGTGCAGCTGTGGGAAGCAGAGTGATGATCCCCTAAAGATGTCCCTGTCCTAATCCCCAGAACCTGTGAATATATCACCTGACATTCAAAAGGGACTAATGTAATTAAGTTAAGGATCTCCAATGGGAGATTGTTGGATTTCCCAGGTGGGTCCAATTAATCACAAAGGCCCTTAGAAGAGGGATGCAAGAGGTCAGGGAAGAGGGAAGATACTACGTGGGTAGCTTTGAAGATGGAGGAAAAGGCCACAAGCCAAGAAGTGTAGGCAAATTTTCTAGAGGCTGGAAAAGACAAGAGATTCTTTCTGAAAGCCTCCAGAAGGAACACAGTTCCGCTGTCCTATTTTAGATTTCTGACATCCTGAACTAAGATTATAAATGTGTATTGTCTTAAGGTACCATGTGTTTGGTTGTGGTACTTGTTACAACAGCAATAGGAAACTAATACAGTAGTTGTTAAAAGTGATGATATTAAGAATCTTTGTGGTTTGGAATTTTTTTTCTAAGAAAAGGATATTAAAAATAATTGCTACTGGAAGTTGAAGATTCCCTTCTAATGTAGGAAAAAAACACCAGTGTTGCAGGAACTGATCTCATTGGAAATTACTAAGTATATAGATTTGGATTAAATTAATAAGTAAATAGCTAACATATTCCAACCTCCTGAAATCCATAAGAGAGGTAATTCTGGAAAGTGGATCAATGATAGCACCAATTATTGCTTCTCCACAATTCTATTGAAGTGCCACCTGAAAACAAGCGAATCTTCAGTAGTGACCACAAAAGATGCTTGAACACATGGCAGTTCATTCCCTGATGCTCTCTGTCCAGTTGGGTAACAAGAACTGCAGTGCCCTGTTCTCTCTGCTTTTCCTTTCTAGGTCCCATCCTCTTTGTTCACTGAACAGCACAGAAAACCTCTGCTCTGTGCTCTTAGAGCTTTTCCACAGGTCTGATGGGATTCTTTATGATCACTCATGGGACAGGGATGCCTCTGGGCTCTAGACTTTGATGAGATACCTCTTAGTATCCAGAATACTCGGGGAGATGTTGGAAGTGAAACCTTTATCCTGCCTGCCTTTTAGATTTAGGTATAGGTGGGTTTTCTCTGTATTTGAACAAGATGTTGAGGGTGATTTTATACCCAGAGCTCCCAGGCAGCAATAAAAAATACCAGCAAATTTTATTTCATAACCAAACCAAAAGACAGACAAACTATACTCTTAAAACTAAACCCTGAACCTAAAACCTATGAAAATATTGTGACAGAAGAAAAATTAAAGATAAATGTGAGTCTGCTGATACATGTTAAAGAAAATTCACATTATTCTGAATTAGAAAAGAAAATTGTTTATTTATTAAATAGGACACCCTGTTTAAAATTAAAACATTAGCCACAAATATTTCTTTTTGAAGCAACAACAACAAAAAAGATGTGATAGAACACACAACTGAAAGAGCAAAATGGAGGATAAGGACACATTTATAGAACAGAAGAACTTAACAAAAAGATACATTAAATGTACATGAAGGTAGCAGGCATGGAAGACATTGTATTTTAGCAAGCAGCCTTTTTCCTGGAAAAACTAATGAGGAGATAGCAATGCCTGATGTATTTTGGAGCAGCCACTGTGGAAAACAGTATGGAATTTCCTCAGAAAACTAAAATTGGAATTGCCTTTTGACCCGACAATTCCACTGCTAGGATTATATCCTAAGAACCCTGAAACACCAATCCAAAAGAACCTATGCACCCCAATGTTCATAGCAGCACAATTTACAATAGCCAAGTGCTGGAAGCAACCTAGGTGCCCATCAGTAAATGAATGGATCAAAAAGCTGTGGTACATTTATACAATGGAATACTACACAACAGAAAGAAAGAAGGAGCTCCTACCCTTTGTGACAGCATGGATGGATCTGGAGAGCATTATGCTAAGTGAAGTAAGCCAGGCAGTGAAAGACACCATATGATTTCACCTGTAAGTGGAACCTAATCAACAAAACAAACAACCAAGCAAAGTATAACCAAAGATACTGAAATCAAGAACAAACAGGCAGTAACCAGAGGGGAGATAGGAGGAGGTGAGGGGTGGGGGGAGGCTGAAGGGTTTTCAGGAACAACTATAAAGGACACATGGACAAAACCAAGACGGGTTAGAATCAGGGGAGGGAGGTGGGGATGGCTGGGTTGGGAGGGGAGAGAAGGGGGTAAAAGGCAGAAAACTGTATTTGAACAACAATAAAATTAAAAAGAGAGAGAGAGAGAAAAAGATTTTAAACTTCCAGAAAATAGAGTCATGCAGGCTTTCAAAGGAAAGGAACAAAATGCAACAAAGGATACTTTCAAAATAGCTAAAGTCACTCCATCCACAAAATAAATGCTAAATGTGTGGAAATCATATATTAAGATGGTATGCAGCCTTTAAAATGATCATCTAAATCAGGAGTTCTTAAAGTGTGATTCAGGGACTGCTGGGTATGCTTAAGACTGTTATGAAGTCAGAATTATTTTCATAATAGTAGAACATTACTTGTCTTTTCCACTCTTTCTCTCACAAGTGTATGGTGGAATTTTCCAGAGGTTATTATATGCTATGTGATATCAGAACAAATTGGATGCAGAAGCAGATATGAGAATCCAGCTGTCTTCTATTAAGCCAGACATGAAAGAAATTTGCAAAAATATAAAACAATGACATTCTTCTCACTAAATTTTTAAAAATTTGAACCCACAGTTATTTTGCACAAAACTTTGATGTGCTTGCATAAAATAAGAAACATTTTTTAATTTTTCAGTTTTAATTTCTAATATAGTAATATTGATAGTAATAACCTATATGAACAAAAGCTCTTTGGAGTGCTCCATAATTGTTAAGGATGTAAAGGGATCCTAAGACTGAAAAGTTTGAGAAGTGTTCATTGAAATTCATATATTTTGACTCAGAAACCACAATATAAAACTATACACAAGATTCAAATTCCCACTCCTATGGAGTATGAAAAGGGAGTTAGAAAAACTAAAAATATTAAATTTCTTATCATTAGTAAATTAAATCAGAAATTGTTATAATTTGTGGTGGTGTGAAAAAGCACACATTTAAGAATATGAACTATTTTAAGTATCCAATGCAGAATTTGTAAGAGGATGTTTATAGTCCAGCATGAGACCATTCATTCTGCAAAACAGAAAGGAAGCAAAGAAGCATAAGATTTAGGGGGAAGTTATAATACCATTGACCTTGAACAGTGCAGGGTGCCGGCTCCCATGCAGTTGAAGATTCATGTGTAACTTTTGACTCCCCGCAAACTGAACTACTGATCACCTGCTGCTGACCAGAAGCCTTCCTGAGAACATGAACAGTTGATTAACACATATTGTGTGCATTATATGTCTGTATTACATACTGTATTCTTACAAAAAGTAGGCTAGAGAAAGGAAAATGGTATTAAAAATCTTAAGAAAGATAAAAGACATTTGTCATGCCGTGTGTATTTATTGAAGAAAATCTGCATATAAGTGGAGCCTTGCAGATTAAACCCATGTTGTTCAAGAGTCGACTAAAGTGTGAAGTGAGCCTGTGAATTCTAAGGTTTATAGGAATTAAAGCATGTGGGCAAATGTTGAGGAGTTTTGTGGCCCTGTTTTCAGTATTAAGTTTGAAAAGCAAGCATATCTTGGGGGAAATCAGGAAGAAATCTGGCTTATTTGACAAAAAGAAATGACGTGAACTAGGAATGGCCTTTTCCAAAGTTATGCTGCTTTTAGAAATATCACTATTTTTAACATGATGAGAAGAGGTAAGAACAGTAAGAGTATGATGGGTTTTGATTTGCATATAAAAGGTCACAGTGAATTAGAAGAAAGATAACATTAGAATCATACACCTATCTTTTAAAGTAATCTGTACAGTTTTAGGGGGACTTTAAAATGACATCTGGAAAGGGTTCCATGTAGAAAATGTTTTCTAAAGGTTGGAAAAGAAGCCGGGAAGAAGATTGGAAAATATTGAGACTACCCTGCATGGAGAAGTCTCAGCTCCCGTTGTCCTGGGTGTCTCCTTACAGTAGCTCTAGGTGGGAGAGCTACCGTAGTAACTGTCAATCCATTGGACAGTGGTTGTCTTCTACACCGAGGGCAGCACAACGAAAAACAAGTTGAAATCTCAGTCTGAGAATCTGACTTGTATATACAGAGCTGGGTCTTTAGGTCCTTGACACAGAATAAAATTATTTGCAATCTCATTGATTCTGTAAGAACAGTAGTGTTACTCCTCTGTTTTTGTGAAATCCAGGCCAGAAGACATCATTGAAGCTGAAATGTTCACCTGTGGGTAGTTCTTGTTGCCCCTGGTTAGTGGCCTCAAAGATCCTTGTAGTACCCAGGTTTCCATCTTCCTTTCATTTTCCACTTAACCCAGAGAGGCTGATTCACTCAACCTTCACCCAAGTGATTTTATACACAGGAGACTTGATGCCTGAAGCCATTCGCCCACTCCCTACCACCCTCCTCACCCCAGCGGGAAGTCTGGAAGCCTGTTTTCAAAGGCACGTCCAGAAAACTGCCCAAATATTGCTGTTACAGAGTGACCCCTGCCAAACATTATTGAACTGTCTATTTGATCAAAAGACCCATTTGTAGCTCTTTGAAGCACTAATAAGAACCAGGAATGGAGGGTTTGTCTCAGAGATAGCATCCACCCACACTCTCTATAAGAGCGGCAACGACTGTGGAATTGTTGCCATCGATACTGATTTGATGATCACTTTTCAGAAGAAAGATGATATTGGCAAGAAAGCAGTCATGTGTCAAACCTCTGTGACCCCCTAGAGCTACCATTCTATGCTGGAGCCTACCACTGCCACCACTGGACCCTGGATGCTCCTGGCATCTCCACCAGATACTAGATGTCACTACCTGAGAAATGAGATTTACACTGTTGCTGTTGCTTAGTGTCACTAACTCCAGACTAAAAACCCTCAGGAGAGCACTCCATTCGCCAGCCTTGGTGTCATGGGACATACCCTAGATGCCACGGGTCTGAAGGAACAGTTGTCTGATTATCTCTGTTTCCTTTTCACCTTCTGTAGTGAGAGCTAGGGCTCCAAGGCTCAGACAGTAGTGATTCCACAAGCTATGTGAGGGGTCAAGATCCTGGGTAGCCAAAGAAATGGTGGAAACCCCACCTCCTTTATTTTGTATAATTTTGATAATAGTTTATATAATGTTAACTTAATACATTTTTTCCTGTCTACCCAACCATTTTTATCTGTGGGCACAGTCTTTTTTTTTTTGAATCAACAATAGCCCTTTTTACATATGATACGAGATACTGCTCTACCTCTGTTATTAAAATTTATTTATTTTTTAAAAAGATTTTATTGATTTATTTTTAGAGAGAGGGGAAGGGAGGGAGAAAGAGAGGGAGAGAAACATCAATGTGTGGTCGCCTCTCATGTGCCCCCCACTGGGGACCTGGCCTGCAACCCAGGCATGTGCCCTGACTGGGAACCAAACTGGCGACCATCTGGTTTGCAGGCTGGTGCTCAATCCATTGAGCCACATCAGCCAGGGCTATTATTATAATTTAAAACAATCACTTCTTATATTTAAGTAGAGATCTATAGTTTATAAAGTGGTTCTATAGATATTTATAGAATGTAAAGAGAGTATGTCATTTTCACCTAATACTCAGAATTACTAAGGTAAGTATTATTCCCATTTATCAACAAGGAAATTATAGTCCTATACAGTTCTTCATGGTGACAAAAACAGTAAAGGTAGCTCCGGAGCTTGAATCCGCATTTTCTGGTTACCTCTTCAGTGGTCCTCCTACTGCAGCAGTTGGCGTGGAGCTGCTTATTTATTGTGTTTAATAAACATACTAGATGTTTACACACAGGGTAGATGCCCTCCATACTAGAGAGAGTAATGCTTTTGCTTTAGTCTCACATTGTTCTTTGACTTGTTTTGTTTTAGGAAGACATATTTCGGCAGATGAAGCACTCAAGCTGGGTATTCTAGATGAAATTGTCAACTCAAACCCAGTTGAAGAAGCAATCAATTTAGCCCAGAGAGTTTTAGGTAAGAGATGATAAAAATACCCCCAAACTGGAAACAAGCTAAATGTCCATCTTAATAAGAAACTCCTTAAATACCTTCTGATACGTCTATGTGATGCCATATGACACAGCTTTAAAAAGAATGAGAAACTCTGTGTATTGATGTAGTACAAACAGCATGATATATTGTGTGAAGTAAAAAAACAGTGTCATTATGTATAGGGGTTTACCATTTGGGTAATAAGAAAGAGGGGATGGGATTGAATGTCTTTATGGGGAGAATGTATATATGTAACTGTTTGTGTATAAAATATTTCCACAAGGATTCATAAGAAATGGTTAATGGTTGTCTCTGGGAGTGGGGCTGGTCAGCCAGGAACACAACTGGGAGGAGACTTTTTGTTGTTTACTTCTGTACCTTTTGAATTTTCATTAAATTAATTTATTTTCTATTAAGGAATATCATTAAGATGAAAACAAATACGCAGATAAACATTTGAGCAAATACTAGAAGACAAGCTCTGTAACTGACCACAGTAGAGCTAGTTTGTCTCAGTGAGCTGTGTGTTCTCTCTCATTGGTTTCTCACTTTGTGGAGTGATGACATTCCTTGACGAGTTCTTTGGAGTGGCACTCCTACAGTTTTTCTTTTCTTTGTTCACTGTTCCTTTTAATTTCTGGAGTTGGCGGTAAGATAGAGAGGGTTCGAGGGTGTCGGGGGAAAATCGGAACGAGAGCTGAGTTACAGGCAGCACAGGGTGTTCCTCTCCCTGCTTGGGGGCAGGAATGGCGCGGTGTCATTCAAGGGCATTCTTCTGAAAAAGCCACTTGTCGACTGTGGTAGGGACTATACACTTTCTGAAATAACCTTTTTTGTGTGTGTGGCTCTAGCCAGTTACCCTTTCAATGCAATAGGAAAAGCCTGAAGTGGAGAGGCCAGGGTCTGTGGGGGAAAAAAACTGGTAACTTGTGAAGAGAATCTTTGCCCAAATGAGAATGAGTTTCCTGCTGTTCTTCTGCCTTCCACACAGACCTCCCCACATTTTCATCACTGGCTCATTGTGCCTCCTGAGAGGGCTTGTTGTTTCGTTAGCGGTCACCTGGCTGGCCAACAGCGGAGGCTGTTTACATTTGCAGGTCCCTAAATTATTTTTGGTTTGGGGCATAAATAGACTGTTATTTATATCCATGCTTTTAGTTTATAAAGAACTCGATTTCAACAGGAAATTCTTTCTTTTCCTGAACTGATTTCCTTCTATTCAGATTTAAGAGTTACTTCCAGAGACAGAAGAGGATCATAGCTATCCAGTACATTTATAATATTGTGTTTTCATCTTTGAAATTTGTTTAGTTTTAAAATTAATTCAAATTAAAATTTTTAAACAATATTTTTATTAATTGATTTGAGAGAGACAGACAGAGAGACATCAGTTTGTTCCTCTACTTACTGATGTATTCATTTGTTGCGGTGGCCAGAGATGGAACCTGCGACCTTGGCATATCGGGACAACACTCCATCCAACTAAATTACCTGGCCAGTAATAAATAAATTTTAAAAAATGTTTCATTTATAAAATTTATAAAACTGTCTACTCAATCTCAGCAACATTACACAGTTTGTCCACCTGGTGGCATCCAAATATTGAGGAGGAATCATCTGCTTTAGAACTTGGTAATTCACCTTATTGCAGTAGGGAAATGGTTCTGGGCTTTGGACAGTTATGTACAACTATTTTACATTACAGTCATGAAGACTGTGTAGAAATGTATAAAATTATTTGTGTTTAAAAATGTGTAAAATATAAATTTATATATATATATAGTGTCATTAGAGCTATATAGAATATATATGAATACAGACAAAAATTTAAAGAAAATATGCAAAAATGAAAACAAATTAGTTTTATCCCCAAAGTTTCATAAATGGTCTTTGCTTTGTTTTGATTTTTTTCCAGTTTTATTGAGATATAATTTACACAAAAAAAAATTCACCCATTTAAAGCATAGAGACTGATAAATTTTTGTTAGTTTACATTTATGTTGTCACCATCAAGAAGATAGAGTTCTAGCACCCTAAAAAGTATTCTCATGCCTCTTTCCAGGAGAGTCCCCCCACTGACAACCACACACATGCTCTCCGTTTTGTTTTTTAAGAATTTCTCATATGTGGAATCACACATAGAGCATGTAATCTTTGGTTTCACTTCTTTCGCTCAGCATGCTGTTTCTGAGATTCACCCATGTTGTTACAGTCCTCATATGTTAATATTTTACTCTTTTTTATTACTGAATAGTCATCCATAGCATGGATATGCCATGATTTATCCGTTTATCAGTTGATGTGCATTTAGGTTGTTTCCACCTCGAGCCTATAGAAATCTTTGTAGACGTGTTCCCTTTCTCTTGGGGAAGCACCTACCAGCAGTATTGCTGTGTCCTAGAGTAAGTGTATGCTCGATCTTAAATGCTTTTTAAACTTGATGGCTAATGAAAAAACATTAGTGCTTTGGAAGACACTCATTTTGCCAAGTAAGTTGGAAAAAATAGAAAAGTAAATACATTCACTGTAATAGTACGCTGTGTGCAGTGCGTCCTATTAGAGGGCGATGGGGCAGTCGTATCGGAGCTTATTCACACCTGTTGACTTAGTGTTTCCATACTTAGGAATTTATCATAGAGAAATATGATCATAGAAGTACACAATATCTGTGTATGGTAATACCTACTGAAGCTTTATTTATCATTGTAAAATATTGGAAACAACTCAAACATCTAATTTTAGGAGGTTAGTTACATAAAAAATAATAGATCTCAATGGAGTAGCCCCATCCTGCCATTAAAACTTCTATTTTTAATATGTCTGTTGGCCATCTGTGTGTCCTCTTTGAAGAAGTGTGTATTCAGGTCCTTTGCCCATTTTTTAATTGGGTTACTTGGTTTTTCTGGTGTTGAGTTTTGTAAGTACTTTATAAATTTTGGATATTGACCCCTTATATGATGTATCAGTGAATAGCTTCTCCTATTCTGTGGGTTGTCATTTTATTTTGTTGATGATTTTCTTTGCTGTGCAAAAACTTTTTAGTTTGATGTAGTCCCATTTGTTTATTTTTCTTTTGTTTTCCTTGCCTTGGGAGATATATCGGATAAAAAATTTCTACAAGCAATATACAGATTTTGCTCCCTATGTTTTTTTCTAGGATTTTTATGGTTTCAGGTCTAACATTTAAGCGAAATAAGTCTGTCAGAGAAAGACAAATGTCATGAGATTTCACTCATATATGGAATCTAATGAACAAACTGAACTCACAAGGAAAACAGAGACAGACTCAGTAGATGGAGAGCAGATGACAGCTAGTGGGGGAGGGCGGTCGTTAGGGGGCGGCGGGATTGAGTGAAAAGGAAAAAGGACTGTGGGACATGGACACCAGTGTGGTGATTGCTAGAGGGAGGGGGACATAAGGGGACTAAATGGTAATGGAAAAAAATACAGTAAAGATTAAATTAAAACAAATTAAAAAATGAATGAATATTTTAATTTAAAAAAGTCCATTTTTAAATAAAGTTGAAGAACTTGGAAAAATGCTTACATGTGATATTTAAGTAGCAAACAGCCAGATAGCAAGTTGCACAAGTGTGTGTATATGTGTGTATGTCTTCATATGTATATTTGCATGAGGAAAAAACTAACGGTGGTTGTATTTGGGTGGTAGGTAATGAAGACTCTTGGATCTTTTTAATAAAAAAATGTTTACTTTTCCCTAATGTCTCAGCCATTAAACTCACCCAGAGGGGAAAGGGGTGCCTGGCCAGTGTGAAGAGGTGCCCTCTGGTAGAGAAAAGGGCTCAGGACTGGAAGTCGGGAGACCTGGGTTCTCGTCTCACCCTTAGCTAGATGGATCTTAAATCAGCTTTTTGGACTTAAGCAATAAAAGGAGAAGGTTCAACAAAGTCAGTCGGTTTTAAATCCTGTTCTGAGACCCCACAGGCTCCAGTGCTTGGGCTCCAGTTTTTTGTTCTGGCTACAACCTGGGCAGCTGCACCACATCTCTTTTGGGGTTTAGGACTTAGAATCCCATCTGCAACCCTTCATTCCTTCCTTCGTGCCTTCCTTCCTTCCTTCGTGCCTTCCTTCCTTCCTTCCTTCTTCCTTTCTTCCTTCCTTCCTTCTAAATGAGTTTCACTGTTTGACATTCTATGATTTCCTGGTGCTACTTAAAAAAAGGGGACATCAATGAAGAACTATTGCAGAGAATCTTATCTACATTTGTCATTTATTATCTTATCAAATGTGTAGTTTAGCTAGGCTTATTTATTTTGCCTTTTATTTTCATTTATGGCCTTGTACTTTTCCTTTCTTTCTTGTTTGAGTTCCTCTTTTTTTGTTATTGTTGTTGATTGCCTTTAAATATAGTCATTAGTATGTGGTTATTTGGCAGAACAAAATTGATGAGTTGATTTGAAGGACAGGCTCCACAAAACTCTTTTATAAAATATATGTATATTTTATATAGACATTTATTATAAAAGATTTTAGGAATAAATATATGAATAATAAAATGTACTAATACTAATGTCTGTGAAACTGGTACAATTGTCTTCACCTAGAACAACAATTCTCAAACTTAACTCTGCATCAGAATCACTTGGAGGGTTTGTTAAAACAGAGAAGGAATGTAATTTCCCATGGGTGATGTCACAATCAGCAGTTTGGGAACCAGTTATGTGTGGGAGGGATTTGTAGAAGGTTAGCAGGTACCTAAAAATGTGATTTGGGAAGTCACTGCAAGTATCTCTACAAACTTAATGGGTATCCTGGAGAGTTAACTGTGAAAGTTAATTAGCTTCATGCATCTTAATATATTTGTTATATGAAGCTTCTCAGATTACTGCAGTACAATAGATTTAAAAGAGAAATTCCAAGCCAGATTGCTTTGGCTAAACTGGGGAGGGGAGGGTCCTGTAAAATGCTATTTATTTGTACTTACTTCTGGCCAGAGCTCAATTACTCCTTATTATCCTGTGCTTGGAGGGTGTATTATTCAAAGACGGCCCGGGGGCATGGGACTCAGGAGCCTTGACTCAGGAAACTAGTGCTCTGCTTTCATCTCTGTAATGGACCCTGGTCTTGTCACTGTGACTGCCCGGGGCTGGGTGAGCCCTTCTAACCATTCTAAATCTGCCTAAAGACCTTGGTCTATTTGTTCATTTTGATTTTGTGACTTTAAAAAATTCTCAGTTGTTTCATCTGTCTTTCACTTCATTTTATCTTTTGCTCTTTGTAATTTATTTTTACTCTCTGTGAACATTTATATAAACATATTTCCCAAAAGCAGAGTGACCCTGCCTTACGTAGGAGGCCTAAGCACATGTCTAAATTTAACTTCCTTTGGACATACTACCCAACTTCTGCAGCTGGCCTTCTGCAAGCCTGGAAAAGTACTGTTGTTCTGTCTCTTCTTTGCACAGCTTATGACAGATAAAGCTTACTATTTATCAGAATTAGAGAAGAGAGAATCCTTTATGTCTTAGGAAACCATTTCTATAAGTGGCATGTTGTCTCTCTTTATCTTAGGCAGAGAAAAATCTCTTCCAGTCAGTTTACCAGAAAGGAAAGAAGGAAAATAATCGCCTCCTTTTCTTCCACTAGGAGCATGATTCACTTTCTTTTTAAATCAAAACTTGAATATTATGCTTTAGAAAACCTTGAGGAATTAAGGAAGAAAATGTGAATGGGTCAAGGAAAGAATTCAACCATAAGCATATTTGAATCACGAATTAGTTCTTCTCTTACCCATTTTCCTGTGCAGCAAATGCTGGTGCTGACCGGACACACTTGCCTCTCTTATTAGGTAGGTACAGCTGAGTGGCTTCAAAACTGCAGGACTCTAAAACCACCAAGTGTATAAGAAATACACTTTGAAAACACCAGACCTGCAGAACCAAAGGAGAAATTCTGAATATATTTTGTAGTAATAAACTGAAGTTGTAAGGTTATAACATCCTTCAGTTACAGCTACAGCAAGAAAGGGATAGGTAATTGTACAGGGAAAAACCATCTGTGAGGGTGCCCTGATCCCAAAGTCTCAAGTGGATGCGCTTCGCCTGGCCCTAGGCTGGTCTGCACGTGTGCTGTTGGTAGCTCCCTGAATGCCCACCAGCAGCCTGAGAGGTCCTAAGTATCCCCAAGATCACAGGATTATGCTGAGGAGCAATATTTACTGCACATCATTAAGCAAGCTTTGCTTTTATTATTTCTTCCCGTCTTTTTTTTTTTTCCTTTCTCTCCTCTTTCTTTTTCAGTCTCTCACCCAGGAGCTGTGGCTGTCCTTGACACAGTGATTGACATAACACTCTGCTTTCAGACCTCCCAGAAGCTATATATCAAAATCAATGGTTGAATTTTAAAAAAATATTCATGCCCAGGCTGCATCCTTAAGACTCTTAATTGAGTCTATGGTGGGACCTGGGGATCTAAACTTTTGAAACTCCTCAGATAACTCTGATGTGTGCTATGGTTTGAGAAGCAGCCCATCAAGGGGCAAACAGTGGCAATGTAACAAGGTTACAAGGGCAGAGATCCGCCCTCCCAGTCTATGCCTGTCCCCCGTCAGCCCCCTGCTTACACCACCACACTGCCTGACAGCTCAGCCCTCTTCCTTCATCCACTTGGTCCTTCACACCCTTGTCCTTTCCCTCTTCCTCTCCCTTCTGTCCACTCTTGTCTTCCTTTTGGGCCATGAAAAATTAAACCAGGCCCTTGAAAGGTTTCCATCCTTCTCTGCTGAGCTTGTCTTCTCATAAATTCAGGGCTGGGTTAACTCATTGGATAAATGAGCAAGTAATGGGTAGCTTGTTGGGTAAGAGTTCATGTTTTTCCAACAATAGCAAAGTGCACAGAGAGAGACTACATGCTGCTAATACCATCTTTCTGTTCTTTCCTGAATCCTATCATTAACATCAGATGGGAAAGCGTCAATTTTTTTTATTGTTGTTCAATTACGGTTGTCCCCATTTTCCCTCCATTACTCTCGCCTGCCCTATCCACCCCCATCTCCCACATTCAATACCCACCCCCCTTTGTCCAGGGGTCCTTTGTACACATTCTTGGACTTGACCCTTCACCTTCTTTCTCCTGTTTTCCCCTTCCCCAATCCTCCCTCTCCCACCTGGTCACTGCCAGTTTGTTCTTTATTTCCATGTCTCTGGTTCTGTTTTGCTTGCTTGTTTGTTTTGTTAATTAGGGTCCACTTATAGGTGAGATCATGTGGTATTTGTCTTTCACTGCAGGGCTTATTTCACTTAACATAATGCTCTCCAGTTTCATCCATGCTGTCAATCATTTCAATTCTACATAGTAATCAAGTGTTAAAACAGTCTCCCCCGCTAGGTTAAAAGGGTTGATGAAATTATATAATGCTTCACAGATATACGTCCAAGTGGACATGATTACATCCCAACTTTACTCAGTCTCCAGTGGACACAGAGTAACACGGGAATGCCAGATGTCACATTCATGTCTTTTTATAGTGAAACTGCGCATGAGGTTGGGTACGTTTTTTTCTCTAACTGAGGTGTACGTTTTTGATATAATGGTTTATTTTTGAAGAGATGGAAGCATTTTTAAGAAAACAGTTTATGGTATACTGTTTTAGAAAATAGTATTGATAATGTAATTTGTTATACATCTATTCTCTTATGCAAACTTAGAATCATTCTACTGAGTTTTTTTTCTACTGAGTTATTAAAAAATAGGACAATAAAGGTTCTGATTAGATGTTTATATATAATATACATATATGGAAATATTTATATTTTCATGCTATTAAATATTTATATCCAAGAACATGGGTTCTCTCTATTAAGGTCTTAGCTTATGTTCTTCAATAAAATGTTATATTATCTTAGCACCTTTCTTGATAAATTTCTTTCTAGAAATTTTGAACAGCTTTAATGAGGCATGATTCGCCTTGTCGAGTTCTGCAACCATCTTCATAAGTCAGCCTGAGGTCTCGTCCACCCGAGAAAGTCCCCTCATGGTCTTTTGCAGCTAGCCCCCAGCCCCAGGCAACCATAGATCTCTCCGTCTCTATACATTTGTCTTTTCTGGACACGTGCTATACACAGCATCATACCATAGGTAATCTTTGCACCTGGCTCTTCCAGTCAGCATGGTGTTTTTGAGGTTCATCCGTAGCATGCATCAGTAGTTTGTTTCTTTTATTGCTGAGTGGTGGTCCCTCGTGTGGCTAGACCACGTTTTCTTTACCTGTTCCTCAGCTGATGGATATTCGGATTGTGTCCAGTTTTGAGCTCTTTATGAATAGTGCTGCTATGAATATTCATATAAGTTTTATATGGACATATAGGTTTTCATTTCTCTTGGGTGGATTCCTAGGAGTGAAATTGCTGGGTTGAAAAGTAAGTTTATGTTACTTTTTTAAAGAAACTGTCAAAGTGATTTCTAAAGTGGATGTACTATTCTACGTTCTTTCAAGCAGTGTATCAGGGTTGCAGTTACTCCACATCATCACCAACATTTCATACCGATGTCTTTTTGATTATAGCCATTTTAGTGCATCTGTATTAATTATATAAAGCTGCATAACAAATTACCCCAAAATTTAGCTGCTTAAAATCAAACACTTATTAAAATCTTGCCGTTTCTGTGGGTCAGGCATCTGGGTGTGGTTAGCTAAATCCTCTGGTTTAGGATTTCACATAGTGGTACATTTAGGATGTCGAAGGGGCTGTATTTATCTTAAGACTAGATTGGAAGAGGATCTGCTTCAAGCTCACGTGGGTGTTGGAAGGATTCCGTTCCTTATGGTCCATTAAACCGAGGGCCTCAGTTGGGTGAAAGCCTCCTTTGGCCCTTTGCCACATGGGCTTCACCAAGGGACTGTCACACGTGGCACCTGGCTTCCTTCAGAAGGAGGAAGTGAGAGAGCAAGAGAGAGTGAGAAAGACCAAAGCCAGAGATATTTGTACTTTAATCTCAGAAATGATGTTGCTTGGAATCTGCCTACACGCTCATTGTGGTTTGAATTTGCATTTCTCTAAGACAAATGATGTGAAACGTTTTTTCACATGCTTATTAGCCATTTGTATATCCTCTATCGTGAGATAGCCACTCAAGTTTTGCCCGTTTAAAAAATTGGATTGTTTGCCCTCTTATTATTGAGTCATCAGTGTCATGTGTATATGTATATGATTTTATTTTTAGAGGGGGGAAGGGAGGGAGAAAGAGATGGAGAGAAACATTGACGTGAGAGAGAAACATTGATCTGTTGCTTCTCATATGTGTGCCAACTGGGGACAGAACCCGCAACCCAAATGTGTGTCATGACTGGGAATTGAACCAGTGACCTTTCGCCGTGTAGGATGATGCCCAACCAGCTGAGCCACACTAGTCAGAGCAGAGTCCTTTATATATTGTGAATACAAATTCTTTATTATATATTTGATTTTCAAATTGTATTACTTTTTCTATAGCTTTGCTAATAAATTACCACAAGCTTAGCAGTTTAAGCAACACAAATTTATTTTCTTACCCATCTAAAGGCCACAAGTCTGGTAGGGGTCTTAATGGAGTGTGTATGCAGCTTCACTCCTTCCTAAAAGCTGTAGGGGAGAATCCATTGTTGGTGGAATTCAGTACCTTGCATTGTAGAACCAAGGTCCTGTGTTCTTGCTGGCTGTAAACTGAGGGCATTCCTGGCTTCTAGAGGCCACGGTGTTTCTTGGTTCTCGGCCCCCTTCTTGCATCTTCAAAGCCACATCATTGCCAACAGGTTGAGTCCTTCCCTGTTGCATCTTTCTGACTCTTCCTCATCAACTCTCTTTTTCACAGTAGCCAGGAAAGACTCTCCTCTTTTAAGGACTCAAATGATTAGACTGGGCCAACCTGGATAATCTAGGATAATCTCCACATCTCACATCTCAAGGCCTTTAACCTTAATCTTATCGGTAGAGTCCCTTTGCCCTGTAAAGTCATTAAGTTCTGGACATTTGGCGGGGGGTGGGGCAGTCATCATTCTGTCCACCATGCAAATATTTTCTCCAGCCTATGGCTTATTATTTCATTTTCTTAATGGTATTCTCTCAAGTACAGAAGTTTTTAATTTCAATGAAGTCTAATTAATTGATTGATTTTTCTCTCATGGATCCTGCTAAAAACACTTTGCCTAACCCAGTGTCACAAAAGTTTCTCCTGTGTTTAATTCTAGAAATTTTTATAGTTTTAGGTCTTCAACTCAGATTTATGATCAATTTTGAGGTAGTGTTTATATATGGTATTCAGGAGGGATCTAAGTGTATTTATTTATTTTTTGCATATGGATATCCGTGGTGTCAGTGCTATTTGTTGATAAAAGCTCTTCTTTTTTTCTCCTATGGATTGTTTAGACACCTTTGTTGCAAATCGATTGATGTTACTTACAAGAATTTATTTCTGAGCTCTCAGTTCTCTTCCGTCGACCTGTATGTCTCCCCTAATGCCAGTATCACACTGTCTTCTCTTCTAGGTACTTTTAAGTTTTTGTTACTGTTAGGAATCAAGTTAAAATTACTTTGAATCTAAAACATTATTAACTCAGAGCTATTTTCCTTAAACTGACTGACAGATTAATATTTAATCCATTATGAAATTGGAATAATAGGAAAATGCTGCTTTGAGGCCTGAATTAGGAAAATTGAAATTGCTTTGGATCCATTAAATTCTTGCGGAACTATTGCAAAGACATTAGAGACTTTGGTAGGAGTGTTACATTAAATATCTTGTCGAGTAGCATTTAAGTTTGTACTTTGAATTTGAACAGATTATTATCATTATTATTTGCTTATTTTCCTTTAGTGTAAGTAACATTTCCAAGGATCTGATTTTCTCTCTTCTTTCTTTCAGATCAGCCTCTAGAATCCCGTAGGCTCTGCGACAGGCCAGTTCAGAGCTTGCCCAACATGGAGTCTGTTTTCAGTGAAGCCCTTCTGAAAGTGCGGAAGCAGCACCCTGGGTGCCTTTCTCCGGAGATTTGCGTCCGTGCGGTCCAGGCTGCTGTACAATATTCCTATGAGGTGGGCAGCAAGAAGGAGCAGGAGCTGTTTCTGTACCTTCAGCGATCAGAGCAGTCTCAGGCCCTGCGGTATGCTTTCTTCGCTGAGAGGAATGCAAAGAAGTGGTCAGTACCCTCTGGAGCATCCTGGAAAACGGCATCAGCCCAGCCCATCTCCTCAGTCGGCGTTCTCGGTAAGAACATGGGGTAGTTAATGTCATTCTGCAGATCTGCACATGTAAAGTGCTACTGTCATTCACTTAGGGCCACCAGGTGCCAGGTTCTATGCTAAATATATTACGTGTGTTAGCTACCTTAATTTTCACCCGAGCCCATGAGCTATCTTCATTTTACCTGTGGGGCCTAGAGACACTAACCTTCTCAACAAGGAGCTAAACACAAATGGTCTGGGCATTTTTCACTCACCCCAGCCTCTACCCTGTATGACTCTGTCACTCCTGCATTTCCCAACAGTTGTTATTTGTACCACATTTTAAGGTGTGTCCTGTCACTCTTGTAGCTAGACATTCGGAGTGACGTCTGTCTTTCTGGTCCCTGGAACCGTTCACTTCTGCTACTTTGAAACCACTGTCCTCAGATCCATCGGAACTTTGAAGCAGGTGCTTCCCTACTTTTGACCCCTGGAATTTTTCCAAACAATTGTCTTCTATTCTCAGAAGCTAGATCACTGATTGACGTCTTTGAGCCACCTTCTTCATCTCCGTTGCTCTTAGTCTTGGCCCCAAAATGGTCTTGTGTGGATTTTAAACCCCATGAAATGGGAAGCATAATGGTATATGTTTCAGCTCATATACAGTCTTTCGGTGGAGGAGGTTCATAATTTACTAAAAGTATCAACTTTATTAGTCCTCACTTGGCACTTCAGCACCCAACCCAGCCTGGAGGGAAAGAGCTTACTCTCTATCTTCTTAGTCTGTTATCTCATTCAAGTTTAGGTATAAAATAGTGTGTCTTTTAAAAATATTTTCAATTACATTTGACCTATAATATTATATTAGTTTCAGGTGTACAACATAGTGATTAGCCTTTTATATAACTTGTGAAGTGATCACCCTGGTGAGTGTAATACCCATCTGACACCATAGTGGTGCTCACTCTAACAGTGGAATACTATTCAGTCATAAAAAAGAAGGAATTCTTGCCATTTGTGACAGCATGAATGGACCTAGAGGGTTATGCTGTATGAAATAAGTCAGAGAAAGACAAATATCATATGATTTTACTTATACGTGGAGTCTGAAAAACAAAATAAATGAGCAAACAAACCGGAAACAAACTCGTAGACACAGAAGAAATTCTGATGAGAGTGGTATTGGGTAGATCAGTGAAAAGGGGAAAAGGAGTAAGATGTGCAAATTGCCAGTTATGAAGTACTAGGTCTTTAGTACAAACACACTGAGCTCCTTCCAGTGCTGACTGTTCACTTGTGATTTTTTTTTTTAATTTTTATTTTAGTTTATTCAGTACAGTTTCTATCCTTTATTCCCATTCCAGCCCACCCACCCATTCCTCCCCTCCTCCCTCCCCTTTCCAACACCCCTAGTTTTGTCCATGTGTCCTCTATATTTGTTCCTGTAAACCCTTCCCTTCTCCCCTGAAATTCCCTCCCCTCTCCCCTCTGGTCACTG